>JAPFRF010000015.1:12116258-12583758 GCA_029282475.1 Phrynocephalus forsythii | reverse complement strand
GCTCCCTGCTTGCCGGAGGAAATAAAAAGAGGCTTATTTTTGAAACCAATCCCCTCACAAGTGAAATTTTAACAACAGAACCCCGTATGCTTGCCAACCCAGGCCTTCACGCAGATGGGAGTACACGACTGCCAAAAAGCTGCGAGATGATTTGTTAGACTTACAAGCTTGAAGATTTGAATTGCAAACTCCAGATTTTTTTATAAAAAAAAAAAAAAAACAGGGGGCTTTAAAAATAGCTCACGCATATTAAATCAGGCTGAATCAAACTGACAGGGCAGAGACAGAGTAAGGGGGAAAGAAGATAAAAGCAGTGGCACGCTTATGCGGCGCATTGTGACAATGACATCATGGGGGTCTAAAAATAAATAAGCACAAATAAATTCCAAGACCGAGCCTCATCTCCACAGCTCATTTATTTGGCATTTCCAAAGAAATGTGCAAGGTGTTAGGCAAAAGGAATAACCGGATTAAGGTGCAAGGAAGTTTTCAGAGAGGCTTCGTGCCATCCTGGTGCATCATTGGCTCATTCCATTGGAACAGAGGAAATGTCTTTCTCGATTGCAGTTGAGGTTGGGGGAATATGTGTGTGTTGGGTTTTGTTTGTTTGTTTGTTTTTTGCGCAATACTCCCCTCTTTCATTGGCTGTGCCGGCTGGAAGACTGAGGATCTTTCAAAGCTTTGTGTCAGATCAGAAGTGGTCCTCCCAGTTCTGTTTCCCAAAGCTGCCAAGAGATGTCCACCCAGGGCCAAAAGGCTGCACCGTTCCCCTCACCGCAATTTTCCGGCAAGGTATGCCAAGGTCAAAGGGTGTTGCTGGATCCCATGAGTTTCATGACTGAGCCAGGATTTGAACCCAGGACTCTGAGTTTTCATCCAGCACTCTGTCTGCCTCATGTTTTACAATGTCATCCTCCACAAACCCAATGGATTTCTGGATTGCTCACTGGGCTTGGGTAGAGGTTGGGAGTTCAGTTCCCCACTGTGTCTCCTTCATAGGGACTGGACTCAGTGATCTACAGCAGTGGTTCTCAACCTGTGGGTCCCCAGATGTTCCTGGACTGCAACTCCCATAAGTCTTCATCACTGGCTGTGCTGGCCAGGATTTCTGGGAGTTGCAATCCAGGAACATCTGGGGACCCACAGGTTGAGAACCACTGGTCTACAGGGTCTCGTCCAGCTCTGCCGTTCTAAGAGTATAACAAGCATTCGGGTGAAGCCTTTTCTGGATACTTGAAAGGAAAACAATCCAATCGATTTATTTATTTTTATTTATTTAAAAGATCCTCCTTGGAAACACACAACAATATGTGCAGGGGATGGATAAATATATGTGCAGGGGATGGATAAAGTGTATAGCGGGATGCTCTTTTCCCTCTCTCACAATATCCACTCAAAATTAGGGTTGGGAGAATGAGAACAGACCAAAGAATTTTTTTTGACACAGCATGTTAGTCTGTGGAACTCCTTGCTGCAGGATGTGGTGATAGTATCTGGCCTAGATCCTTTTAAAAGGGGAACTGGGCAGATTTTTGGAGGAAAAGTCCATTGCAGGTGACAAGCCATGATGGGGAGATGACTCCTCTCCAGACTTAAAAAGAGGCTACCTCAAAATGCCAGATGCAGGAAGGTGGCATCAGGACAGAGGCATCTAGTTATCTCATGTGATCCCAGAGGCACCTGGTGGGGTCACTGTGATGAGATACAGGAAGCTGGAATAAATGAGACATTGGCCTGATTCAGCAGGGCTCTTCTTATGTTCTTAAAGGACCCAGGGTGGCTTGCAATGTTAAAGGACAATATATACAGTTGGAGACAGCGAGTAGACAACAGTTGTCAACACATTAAAGACAATATTTAAAGTTAATAACAGCCTTAAATATTAAAAAGGCAATATTAAAGTTAAAAATGATAAGTAAACAAATATAAGGAAAATGAACTTTGAGAGATGGGAAACAGGAAAAAGGAAAACACAGGCAGCACTACAAATCCAGTCCAAGCAGTAATCTAAAAATCACATAACAGGTACCTAGTTCTTGAGGGAAAGCTTCCCTGAAGAGAAAGATCTTGGCCTGCTTGTAGAAGGACAGCAAGTTGGGGCCAGTCTGGCCTCATGTGGGAGGGAGTTCCACTGTCTGGGTGCATCCACAGAGAAAGTTCTCTCCTGTGTCCATGGGCAATAAGCAGGCTTAACATATGTGTGTGTGTGTGCGTGCGTGTGGTGCACGCATGTGTGTGTGTGCGTGTGTGCATGCGTGTGTGTGCTCATCTGTGTGACATTTGGTGATCTGTAGCTTTAACAGCCTCTATAGCCTCCAGGAACTTCCTGTTGCCTGTAGGAAAGTCAGAAGGTCATTGTTGCTTCTCCAGAAATCATCTTCATCTTCATCATCATCATCATCATCTTCTTCATCATCATCATCATCATCATCATCATCATCATGCAATTGGCCTGCAGGAGCAACAGCTAGAAATCTGTGGCATGCTCTCATTCTCCCCGAGTCTGTGTGCCCTGAAGAGATCGCAATCCATATGATAAGTGGAGACAAGATGCAGACTGGCATCTTTGTGATGTTTCCATTCTCCTCCTCTGTGCCGGGTCTCCCTCTGATCTCTTGGCGAGTCCAGCACACCCCAAGATAGACCTCCCGGCAAATCTGTCATCTCTCCCGTGACAGCTGTAAAGCTGGAATTTATCAACATGATTCAGAGGGACTCTTCCCCTGCCTCCCTGCCAACCTTCTGACATGTTTTGAGAGCAGAGGAAAAGATGGGTAAGCCTCTGTCATGCCACAAAGCCAGCCAGCAAAGAAGCTAGCCCATAAGCCCAGGGTGAGGGTTCGCTTTTTAAAGTGTCAGCATTTACTGTATTTTTTGCCCTATAAGACGCACCAGGCCATAAGACGCACCTAGCTTTTAGAGGAGAAAAACAAAAATGTTTAGCCTAAGGTTTTATGGCAGGGCAAGGGGAAGCTTGCAAACGAGGTAGTTGGATCCAAATTGCAAAAGGGGAGGTTTGCAAATGAGGTAACTGGAGATGTGGGATCCAGACTGTAGAAGGGGAGGCTTGCAAACCAGGTAATTGGAGTTGTGGATTCCAAGCTGCAAAAGGGGAGGACAGAGGCTCCATGGAGACCTCTTTGCAAACAAGGTGATTTTCGACTGGAGAATCTTGGCTGCAGAAGGGGAGGAGTGGGGAGGGGCTCCCTGGAGGAAGCCTCTTTGCACACCAGGTAATTGGAACTGCAGAATCCCGGCTGCAGCACGAGATGGGAGGGGGTCCCTGCAGGTACCGTATCTCTAAATGAAAATCTGTGATATATATGTAGCAGGAGGTATTGTATTTGCTCAATAAGACACACATACATTTCCCCTTACTTTTGAAGGTGGGAAAAGTGTGTCTTATAGGGCAAAAAATGTGGTACATCATTCTGGATTAAAGAATGTACTAACAAGTACACCAGAATCATTTGGAACTCCCCCATATGAGGGTTTGTATGTTGTTACATTGACACTTGCTAACATGTAGTGGATTGAATGACTGCCTGGGATGCTGGAGATCAGAGTTGGAAAATGCCAGCTATGAAAGTTCAGAAGGGTGTGAGAAACTGGTAAAAAAAACACTCTTTAAATCTCTCACTTACCCTGAAAGCCTTATTAGGGTCAACCCTGAGATGGAGGGATGAACTTCCATCTACTGTACCATCTTTTACTTCGTATGCTTCAGAAGCAAAGTACTACAGCCCATAAGGAACATCAACAGCCTTCAGTACCAGACCCACAAGTTAAAAGATACAGAACTGAAGGAGAAAATTAAAGAGGGTGAAGGAAAGAAGTGAACTTGACCATTAGTTGCTAGTTCCGACGTTCTGATCTGGTTGGCTCTGTGACCGTAAATAAAGATTGTATTGTATTGACAATCTGATAACAGTCAGCAGGTCTTTAAGGAAAGGTGAAACCAGGACACAGGGTTTTGAGCAATAATTTTGCACTAGAAAAAGAACAGCTTACAAGGAATGAGTTATTTGTAAAATGCAGCATCCATGCTGGGATCGATGAACCGGCAGCCTAACCTGATTTCAGTCCACTTGTTTACTGTTTTCCTACTGGATGTCAACACGGAAACCAGCTGCCAGCTCCTGCTCCCGATGTGTACATCTCCAGACCTTGGAAAACAGGCAGACAAAAATCATTTGGTCTTCTCGGGCTGAGGGCTGTTTTCCTGTCATGAAAATCCCTCCCTGTCTATCCCGCCCTGCAAAGTTGTCACTTCATACTCAAGGTGCTTTTTTGACATGGTGGAGAGATTCGAAGCCAGGATAGACAAGGAAGAACAGAAACCCTGTCTGTTGTTTTGATGAATTCTGGAGGCAACCCTCCTGGAAAGGATTTCATAAACAGGCTGGCAGGAGCATTCTGGGGACAGATGGTGGCCTGAAGAGTCTAATTCCGAATGATGTCACGTTGAGATGCAGAGGTCACATGACAGAGGATGGAGGCATCACACCATGGAGCTTTGCTCACCGACGCTTGCCATGACCGACGGAACCAGCCTTGGCATCTGTGGGACGAACCTTCATTTTTTTCCAGGGCTCATCAATTGGTCACTTTTCTGAGGGGGAAAAAAGACTTTTGATTCTTGAAGGAGCATGATGCATATTGGGAGAAGCTCACGCCAGCCCATCCTGACTTGCCTGAGCTTGTAAGGCCTGGTGTTCATGCATGTCCAGTGCCCTCATAGTGCCAAGAGGCATGGACCTGATAGCAACACCAGTTATCAATGAGATGCTGCCTTGCTAGGGAGCCCAGCAGAAGGGGGGGGCTCCACTGCTCACCCTTTTTGGATCACTGTTGAGTGATCACCAGGGTAGGCAGCCTCCATGGGTTGGCAGGCCAAATAGACCCATCCCTGTACACTGAAAGTCTGTTGACCTCCACACATCTCTCCCCACCTCCTTAAAAAAATCTTACAAAAAGGAGGTTGCATGCATTTAGTTGGCTGGTTGGTTTTGCTTATTTGCTCACTTGGCTGGTGGGCTAGTGGTCTCGTGATGGGCTCCAGGCCTAAAGACCTTGTGCACCCCAATTTGGAGGGTGCTATCTAAAAAGAAGCATCACTGGTTCAGAAGATTCATGTTTTTCTGAGCTTGCTTTTTCACTGGTGGACATTTCATCGCCTTCTGTTACAGTTGGAGGTTCGAGCCATTTGTACCCTTGGTTTGCTGGACCTGCAGCTAAAGGGAAGCAGTTACTTTCCTCTATGTCCCTGTGTTCCCAGAGCACAGAGAGAACTCCTAGTTCCTTGAGCTCCTTGCCCTCTGAAGATGCCGGCCACAGAGTCTGGTGAAATGTCAGGAAGAAAAACTTCCAGAACGTGGCCAAACAGCCCAAAAAAACTCATAACAGCTATCAGATCCTGGCCATGAACACCTTCGGGAATACACCATACAAGGCTCTGCACCTCAGCACTCTAACCCCGATGACACCCTGCGAGACACCCCAGGTCACTTAGTCACATGTATGGCTGTCTGGGGACTACAATATCCAATTCCCATGTCCCAGTCTAACCACTGTAACCACTGTGCTACACAGCTCTACACAGGCTCCTCCACCATACCTATCTCTTGTGAAACTACAAGTTTACACCATCTTCCCTCAACACCGTCTTCTCTACCAGTCTTGGATGATGGTCCTTTTCACCCCCATCAGGCCATCAGTTGGGCTGATGAGAGCTGTAGTCAAACCTATTGAGAAGGTTTACCTTGAGCTCTGCCGCTCTGCATCTTTCATAGCAAGTACCGTTTCGCCTTTTAGTTTGCGTCAAAGGAAGTCAGGCAGGAGAAATTGAGCAGTGATTTGGCTTCCTCTGTTGGCAGCTTTTTAGAACTGCAGCATTGTGAAGGAAACCTTTAACCTTGCATGGCTGAAGGAATGATTTCAGTGTTGTTTCTGACATTGCAGGAGAGTCAAGCCAGTTCCCAGTTTTCTGACATGAGTATGCCGATGGTGCTAGGTGTATGTTCATGGGGGGAGCAGGCTATTTCTGATTAAAAGTCAAGGATATGTTTTTTTTTTAAAAAATCCAATAATTTTTATTTCCATGGAAATTAGAATTTGCTTGTAAGATGTTGTTATGTGCCGTCGAGTCACCTTGGACTTACTGCAAGCGTATGAGTGTGCCCTCTCTAAAATATTCTTTCCTAACAGCACTGTTCAGCTCTTGTAAACTCAAGTGTATCTTCCTTTAGGGCAGTGGTGTCCAAACTTGGGCCCTCCAGATGTTTTGGACCACAACACCCACAGACCTTTGTCACTGGAAATAGAGGCTTGGAATTCTGGGAGTTCTTCCTTTTTATCTTCTTGTCTCCTAGCATCCTGGTCTTTTCCAGGAAATCCTGTCTTCTCATGGTTTTCCCAAAGTAGGGCAGCCTCAGAGTTGACATGTTTACCTGCAGATATAGTTCAGGCTTAATTTGATCTAGCACCCACTTGTTTGTCTTACTGGTAATCCATAAGCTCTCCTCCAGCACCACATGTCAAGTGAATCATTTCCCCCTCTACCATCTTCTTCACGGTCCAGCTTTTTCGCCCATACGTAGTGGTACAAGAGTGTGGACAAGCTTCCTCTTTGATCTCCAGTAACACATCCTTACAGTTGATGATCTTCCCCAGTTCCTTCATTGCTGCACTTCCGAGGTTGCGTTCTGCCTTGGGATGGATGCCTGACTAGTCTCAGACTAGTCCAACTTCTTCGTTGTCCACACTGGGGAACCAGATATTTTCCCCCAATCAGTTCCTGTGCACCCTCTTTCCCACTTAGATGGACATCCTTGATTCCTCTTGACCCCTGCTACTCTCAGGGTGGCTGGGAACATCTACTCTACCATTGGTTTCATGGACTCAGGAGGCTTAGAGAAGCTACAACCATCCTCTATTGGAGCAAATGAGTGAGGTAAACATACATGCATTTTGAACCCCTATCATTGTAGTACACATAGGGAGTTAGTTTCTGTCACTAGCCCTCCAGTACTTACAGTGTCCATGGTTGAGTGACAGGCATGAGAGAGAGAGACTTGCATATAGGTGTGCAAGCCTATACTGCATTTTTCTGGAAGATGAGTCATGGCAACTGGACTTATTTTCTTGAGAGACTGAAATGTTTCGCTGCTCATCCAAACAGCTTTGTCAGTCTGAGGAAAACACAGGAGGGGCAACAGTTCAGGACCAGAATCAGCAGTAAACCTCCACTCAAAGAACAAAGGGCACTCATTCAAACCTGAAGATGTACACATATTAGACAGATAAGACAGGTGGTTTGAGAGAGGGGTCAGAGAAGCCATTCATGTGAAGATTGAAAACTCCTCTCTCAACAGAGGTGGGGGGCTCAGGCACAATCTGTCTGCTACTTTTCAAGTGGCCATTTCAACAATCACCAGACAAATCAAGAATACTTCACACCTCCACCAACAAGGCCATGGCTAACAACTCATACTTTATGGGTGTTGGGAAGGTTGTAAAGGTGGGCCATTGTCTACCTAATGGGCCTAGTGAGACTATTGTTCACATAACAAGCCTATTCAGGCAATTGTTCATCTTATGAGCCTATTTCAGACCAGGATGACAAGAGGTCAAATAAGATGGAGGACTCACAACTAGCTTTCCTCAGATTGACGAAGCTGCTTGGATGAGCAGCGAAACATTTCAAATCTCTCAACAAAAGAAGTCCAGTTGCCATGACTCAACTTCCAGATAAACTCACCTGGACGACTGAGAATCTTCACAGACATAAGCATATATTTTAAATTGTTTGCAGGGGCATGCCAATGAGAAATCTATTTAGAAATGTATTTCTAAATGCCTCTAATATCAACCAGAGATTCAGGTGCCGATGAACAGTTTATAGCCAAGCTGAGAAACTCCTGCTAAGTATCTTTCAGTCAGGCTGATTCTATTTGGCAAAACATAAAGGTTTTGCCTTGCTTGCACATAAGGCTTGAATCCACCGTGTGTTCCTGGCACCTTTATATTGTAGAGAAAGAGCAGAACAGGAAACACACACATACTGGCCTAAAAGAAGTGAGGCAGATTGAAGAGCTCAATGTGATAACAGAATTAGAGGCAATGTGTAACAGGGCCAAAATTCCTCCAGGCCACAAAGTTCAGCATTCAATCGCTCCTTTATTACAGAGCCACAGACCCAACAGAGAATCAGGATTACTAAGTGTGAGGAACGATCACCATCTCCTGGCTTTTGCCTGCAATGCTCCTTCTTCCACCACCAAAATGAGTCTACCTCCACGCACACACATACGAGTCTGCTTATATCTCTTGTTTGTTTGGTCAGTGAGCAAGGCAAACAGTAACAAAGTGGCAGCTGGAAAAGAGGTTTCTGAACCTCTGGCAGGTGACCGTGATGCTTTTACAGGACACAACAGATGTTCATTTCAAACCACATTATGTTAGGTTGGAGAAGAGAAGACCTGGGTAGTGGGAAAGAAAATGTTGTTGTGTGATTACGGTGAGAGATCTCTAAAATGGCCTCTTCTCAACAGCCACACTCAGCAATTGAAAAGTCAAACCTGTGGTTCTTTTAGGGCAGGGATGTCCAAACTTTTTGCAAGGAGGGCCAGATCTGGAGAGGTAAAAATGTGTGCAGGGCTGACCATTTGGCTGTATTTGGTCCCCGGCCTGAACTTTGGATAAATCTCTATAACATGCAAGGAGGTGGGGAGGACGCTGCAGCAATGGCGCTGGAGGCGGGTAGGCTGGGCAGGTGGCTGGCAGGGGTGGACAGAGGCAGCCACAGATCCTGGAACAACAACAACAGGGCAGTGCCAGTTATACTTTATACAGATCAATGACCTAGAAAAATGAAGATTATCACCACATGAAGTCTTCAGTGCATTCTGTGTCCTGTTGCAGACACAGTTAAGGTCAAACATTCAGTTAAGGAAGACAATGGGCCTAGCAGAAAATATGAGGAGAAAGTGAAGGCAAAACCTTGAGAGAAGCTGATATGGCAGGATTACCGAAGATCAAAGAAACAAACCTGTCCAAAAGACGAGTCCATGATGAACTTCTGGGCAGCTCCACGATTTAGGTCTCTGCCTGTAGACCCAGATAGGTTGGGAGTTTGATTCCCCTACACTGGACACGATGACCCATAGGGTCCCTAACAGGTCAGCTGTTCAAATGCAGTATAGTGTTAATCTTGAGATGAGAATGATAGCAGAATGAAGCACTCAGTGGTCAAGACCTTAAAAGACATTTAAGAAATATAAGAAAGAAACAGAAGAGCAAATACTCAAATCTCAGATTGAGGCATTTTAGAATGACAGTAAATATTGGTTGTGTAAGCTGCTTTGAACTGTAGCTCCTAGTATCACCTTATAGACATTATTATATTATATTATATTATATTATATTATATTATATTATATTATATTATATTATATTATATTATATTATATATTTGGAGACTCTGTCTCTCTGAAGCTGTTGCTGGGAGATAAGAAATCTTTTGATTTTTTTCAAAAAAAAAAACAAAAAAAACAGCCATTGTTGGTTTTCAGCATATAGAAAGAAGAGGGAAAAAATATGCCTTAAAAAGTGGAGTCTCTGCTGAAATCCTTAGGAAAGAAAATACATAAAATAAAACTGGTAAAAAGGAAGCATAAAACCGTGGGGTGGGGGCAAGGGGGAAGGAGGAGTAATTGTGCAACCTTCCCTTGAAGAGTCCTGTCTTGGAAGGGGTGGAAAGTGATGACTGCCAGGGTCAGCTTCAAAAGTCTCTGTTTCTATTTAGCCTGGCCAAAGAAAGAGCTGTTGAGCAGCTCCCTGGGACACTTGGAATTAAGAATCCACCTAAGGTTGCATGGTTGCTCCTCAGCCACTAGAAGGCAGAGTGAGACAAGTAAATGGGTTTCATGCGGAATTCTACTTAGCAGTTAAAACCAGGAAGGTTCCAAACTTAATGCTACTCATAACACAGACCTGACCTTCCGTCACCTCTGTTTTTCACTACCAGTGTCAGACCCCACAAGGAGACAAAGCTCGAGTCTGGGTTGTGATAGCAACTGCTATAAAACTGCTGTACTGATCAGGAGAGTGTGTGTCGATGTGTGTGTGTGGTTTTCTTAGCGTCAGTTCCTGGTGGGGTGAAGCTGATACTGGATGTTAAGAAAATATATGGCAATGCCTCCTGTTCCAATTCACTCTCCTTTTCTTTTGCTGTGTGAAAGCATAAACTTAATATTTCTTTAAGGTGTGTGTGTGCAGGTAACACACTTTCATTATCCTTGCTATCCTGAAGGTGCTGTCCCCATAGCTCAGGACAGAGTGGGTCAGAGGCAGGGATATTGTCAAGACTTGTTTTCAAGTCAGACTTAAGTTGCACCGGTGACTCATCTTGGGGAGGGGAGGGGTCCAGTGACTCAGACTCAGCTCACGACTTCGAACCCACCCACCACTCCATTTCCTTCTATGGGGATAAAACTTATTTTTCATAGAGACTCAGACCTAGGCCTTGGTACCAAAGACTCAGACTTGGACTTGGGACTTGGTACCAAAGACTCAGACTCAGAGTTGAGACTTGGTACGGACTTGAACTTGGGACTTGGGACTTATCAGTAAAGACTCGGATTTGGGACTTGGTACCAAAGGCTCAGACTTGGACTTGGGACTTTTCACTAAAGACTCAGACTTGGACTTGCGACTCAGACCTAAAGGCTTGCCAGCCTTCATGGTGGGAGGTGGTGCCAACCTCCTCAGTGGTCAAAATCACTCTGGGCAGAACAGCCACCTACCTCTTATGCCATGAAAGGCCTCACCTCTTGTCATTTGCCTTGTATAGTGACCTAAGGTAGTAGCCCTTAGATTTTACCTTCCTCCCCTTATGCAGTCCCAGTCGAGGGTAAACGTCTTGCCATTAGAAATGCAGATCCTGCCTCAAAGCTGCAAATGCTAATGCTTGCCTACCGATGGAAATTTAGAAACAATGATGTCCAGCTAAAGAGAAATGCATCTGCAATGTGGGAAAACACAATACAAAGATCTGTGGTCCTGACTGATCAGATTGCTGCCCAGCGGCTAACTGCTAGTGGCTGACTGACAATGTGGGGTAGTGGTTAGCATGTGAGGCCAGGAACCAGAAATTCCAGGCTCTAGTCCCCATCAAACTGGGGAAACTCAGTGGGTCATTGTTTAGCTCACGATGTGTTCTCTTGATTAGACTTGCATCCAAGGGTCATTCTGAGGCTAAGAAGAAAAGCAGTATCTGTCACTCATGGGAAGAAAACTGGTATAGAAATATAATTATGCCTCCTGTTCCGTTTTCGCATTCAGAGAATACACCTCTTCTATCATTGGTTATACTTTCTTTTATCTGATTCAGTGATACTTTCTAGATGTTTTATTACTGTGTTGCAAACCATCCAGAATAGGGCTATGCACTAATGGGGTGGTAAACATATAAACCAACCCACCATAAAAACCAACCAAGCAAGCCATCAACCAACCAACATCAAAGTCACCGATCCTTCTTCTTGAGGTTCTTTCTCCTGAAACCCTGAGATGTCCTTCCAATGAAGCAGGACACAGGGCCACCTGCCATCACTGTCCCTCTTGCATCCTTTGGACGGGTCAATCCGGACTTTGGCTGGCCTTGCTGAAATGCAGAATGTGCCTGAATACATTTGCTCCTCACAGTTTTGTCTCAAGACAAAGCTCAACTAGGCAGCGACTCCATGATCGAGCCGTCTCGGCGGTCGTCCCACCGGAACGTCCAGCGAGCGTGGTTCTTGTAAATGTTTACAACGGTTCTGGTAGCGTTGGCTGGCTGATCAATAATTCAGCTTAAACAAAACCGAAGGAATAGGGACTTTGGCTTCTAAAAAGCCATTTGGGCCGGAGATGGAAGGGCAAGCAGCAGCGTCAGGCAGGCCTAAAGGCCACGGAGGGATCCAGTTACAAGGAGTGGATCTTTGAGCCTCTCCCACTTTGTTATTCTAGACGATGAGGCCATGAAACCTGGCCTTTGCAAAACAACACCGTTTGAGCAAATCCTCACCAAAGCAGCAGCGCTGTCGACCACGCGCGGCCAAGAGATGGGCTCCAACTTGGCCAACAAAAGACTCTTTGAGGGCATGCATTTTTAATGACCGCTGAAAGTCGTAATGGTCTGCAGCGCGTAATGCCCATTAATGATCTCTGGATGCCACAAAAGATGTTTCTGGCGAGCCCCTCAGAGAATACTTTCCATCTGCCTTTCAACTTCCCCTAAGCCGGCTCTCAAAGACAGGCAAGGCAGGCAGGCAGCAGCTGGGAACGGGCAGGAGCAGCTCCCCAAGAAGCATGGCAGCATTGGGCATGAGGAAGTCGTATTCAGGTAAGACGGCCGAGAGAAAAGAGAAGGCGTGTCAGGAGAGGGCAACGTTTGGATTTACCTGGAGCATGTTGATGGTTTCTTTAAAAAGGGGGGGGGAGATCTAGAGGGAGCTGTGCTAGACATCTCCCCTACCCATGAAGGTGTGTTGACTGTGTGGCGTTTTTAGTATATCAGTCTGCTTCTTCAGTCTCATGCCTTTGTTGGAAACGCAGCTGGACAGCAACCTTTGGAGGCTCTAACGCAGAAGAGATCTGTGTAGGCCAAGTCGTTGGCAGGTTCGTTTCCCTGTCGTGTCCTCTTTCGGCAGGGAAAAGTGTGTCGTTTTGATTTGGTTGGATTCCATCTAGGTCTGTCTGTCACCTTGGTGAACATGGGGTGACAGGAGATGTGGGGGTGAGGCCAATGAAGCTGTTTCTCAGATTTTAATTTTTAGTGGGGCGAAACTGCTGCCAATTTTATTTATTCAAGTTTCTCTTCTTATGTATTTGCAACTCTACGCATTCCGCCTGACTTAGGACGGTCGCCTCAAAATGACATTGGAATTATATCCTCGGACCTTCTCTCTTTCTTTCTCAGAAACTTCCATTTGAATGCAATTGTACACTTGCTAAACAAGGGTTCATGGAAAAATATTTCTCGGCATATGGCTCTACCAGTGTTAGCGTTATGATAATAGAGATCATATTCCCTTAAATGTGCAAGAAATCTATTTAGTGAAGTGAAATGATTGAATTATTGACTGAACCAACACCCTGCAGCTTAAGAGAGAACAAGGAAATAAATAAATAAATAAATAAATAAATAAATAAATAAATAAATAAATAAATAAATAAATAGCATTAACTGCCCCATAGAGTCTTCTTCCCTGACACAAAATCTGGAATATCTGCTCCTTTGGGAGGGGACATATAAGTGTGTATGTTCTGTTCGAATCTGTTTGTTTCTTGGCATTGTGTGGTTGAAAAATCTTCTTCTCTTCTAAAATATAACTCCGCTTGTTGGGTGAAGTAAGAGCTTAGGGAAACGCCCATATTAAGCAAAGAAATAGATTGATTTTGCTAGCTAATAAAAATTGTAGTAGATGTTCCTTGTTTTTTTGTTTTAAAAAACCCACAGTGGTATTTTGCTTCAATAAAGACACTGTGTGTGTGTGTGTGTGTGTGTGTGTGTGTGTGTGTGTGTGTGTGTGTGTGTGTGTGTGAGAGAGAGAGAGAGAGAGAGAGAGAGAGAGAGAGAGAGAGAGAGAGAGAGAGAGAGAGAGAGAGAGGAGGGAGGGAGGGAGGGAGGGAGGGAGGAATAGATAGATAGATAGATAGATAGATAGATAGATAGATAGATAGATAGATAGATAGATAGATAGATAGATAGATAGATAGATATAGATAGATATTTCATTCTTTTAGCTCTGGTTTTTCTTTTCAACAGATTATTGTTTTCAGAGAAGTGGAGCAATTGTTGGAACTTGGTCCACCTTTTCCCTTAGCTAGGGAAAGAAGAACTAACTTTATAAATGGGCAATACCTTTTATCAGACCACCAGGAAATTTAGCTAAGCAGCAAATGTTCATGGGTGAAATCAACTTCTTCCAATTGACCTCCTCCATGGAGAGGGCAGAAAAACTGTAGACAAAGGTCCAAAAGATGAAGGTACGTGTCTGTGAGAGGTGTTCGCCATCCCCTTGAGGCTGGGGTCTCAAGCGTCCTTGCCGCCGTGGGGTTGGAAATGTTAGTACAGACATGGACCATCATTTTTAGACCATCCATTGTGCTGCCCTGTCTGTGAAGGGATTCTGCCTGCCATGATGAAGTGGGCTTCCTCCATGGAAGCTTTCCATCCTTTTGATTCTTTTTAGTGGTCCAATGAAAAGGGAGACTTCCTCTTCCCTTTGCATGTCTCAGTAAGGATGCTAATAAGTACAGATTGGCATCTCGTTTTGGAAGGGGTCCGGTTCTGAAATGAAAGGCCCATGTCTAATAATAAGCTTTGATGTGTAGTGTTGGAATGAACCCTACTGGGTCACGGAGTCCAGCCCTTTCAAGGAGACACAGAGCGTTTATACACGACCCCTAAACGCCGGGGCAAATGGCTCCCAGCTCCGGAGCTTAAAAATGTTTACCCACCAGCTCCGGAGTTTACAGGAAATTAGGTGCGACCACGCCCACTTTAGCGCGTCCCAGCGCACCTTTCAAGTACCTGCTCTTTGGATGTGAAAATTATTTGATCCGGTGTAACGATAGTGAGTGCGGGGCTCTCCTTGCTTCTGTTTGTTGTTTTTTGGCTCCCGCCCCTTTAAGAGCTACTTTTACAGAGACGAGAGGCAGAACAGAGGTGAGCGGCATGCTTTTCTTTCTCTTTTTCTCCCTCCCCTCACGCAGCCAGCAGCCAGGAAGTGCGGAGGGGGTGGGAACGCAGGAAGAGCGACGAACCCCTAAGATCTCTGGTCCGAATTTAAGTGGCCAGTGGATCTTAGGGGTCATGTAAAAACTCCTGACCTCTAAGCCATGGAGCGATCCAGCAGTTTTCGGGGACCACATGGCCTTTTCTTTTCTTAATGTCATAAAGGCTAGCGACTCAGGATATTACAGCGTAAGCCATCCGATCTTCCAAAAAGACCACTTCCTTTCTGGACAACAACTGGTGGCATTCTTCACCCAAAGCCGAAGGTTTCCAGCAGTTCTCATGCAAAGGAAAAGGGAGCTTTTATAATTTTTGAAGCCTGCTCTTGAGAGCTGGACTATAAAGAAGTCTGGTCGCCGCAGAATCGGTGCTTTTGAGCTGTGGTGCTGGAGGAGAGTCTTGAGAGTCCCCTGGACTGCAAGGAGATCAAACCTATCCATCCTGAAAGAAATCAACCCCGAATGTTCACTGGAAGGACAGACTTTGAAGCTGAAGCTCCAGTACTTTGGCCACCTCATAAGGAGAGAGGACTCCTTGGAAAAGTCCCTGATGTTGGGAAAGATTGAAGGCAAAAGGAAAAGAGGACGGCAGAGAATGAGATGGTTGGACGGTGTCATCGATGCAACCAATATGGATATGACCAAACTCTGGGAGGCAGTGGAAGATAGGAAGGCCTGGAGAGCTCTGGTCCATGATGGGGTCACAAAGAGTCGGACATGACTGAACGACTGAACAACAACAACAACCCGGCTCCTTCCAGGTACTGTGCATAGAATTCACTGCCTGGAGAGTAAGTTGTACAGAATGCATTTATGCAGGAAAACTAGCCTGGGGGCATCCTGTGCGGCTGTCTTTCAGCAAGACTCACAATACATGATGGGATTTTCATTCCCGTTAACAAGAAGTAAACTAAGCTCGTGAACACATGTTGGAGTTATCTCAAGGCAATGGACCGCCACCTGCCTTTCAGGAATCAATTTTGTATCAGAGGGGCTGTTCTATTCTCAATCAGCTGTGGATCATGGTTTATGCAGTTGGAAGAACAGACTTTCCTATCATTCCCTAGTTCTCTTAGTATCCAGCTTTCTCTGCAGTTGGCTTGGAACTATACAGTTGGTTGTCTTCCTTCCCACCTTTATCCTAACAAGCTTGTGAAGCTATTTTCTTTCCCAGTGAGAAGGCTATACCCATGTCTGTTTGCACCAGCAGAAAAACAACCGAAGAGTCTTGTGACATTGTATACGCAAACATGTTTTTATATAGGCTACCTGACAAAGCTGGCCGTGATCCATGAAAGCAGATGATGCATAACACTTGTTTGTTTATAAGGTGCCAGACTCTTTCTTGTTTTTTCTTGGAAAGTAGGTTGAGTGGAGCTGAGCTGGATTAGCTCTGTGTTTCGGGTCTCTGATGGTGGAAAAAGAGATTGGGAGTTAGATTCTCTCCTGGACTCAATGATCGGTCGGGTTCCTATGTCACCTCTGCCATTCCAAGATCTTTGACCTGGCTGGAGAGCACAGTGGTTCAGTTCTCTGCGTGCAGAGCCAAAGGTCGGGAGTTTAATTTCCTACTGTTCCTCCTGTGAGTAGAGCCAGCCTGTGTAATCTTGGGCAAGCAGTCCCAGGGCTCGCCTCAGAGGAAGGGAAGGGTCAACCATTTCTGATTATCCTCTACTTGGGAAACCTTGAAAAGGGTTGCCATAAGTCAGAATTGACTTAGTGGGGCATGTTTATTTTTATAGAATCAAAGAATCATAGAACTGGAAGAGACCTCAAGGGCCATCTAATCCAACCCCCTGCCATGCAGGAACCCCCATCAAACTACCCCTGACAGATGGCCATCTGGCCTCTGCTTACAAACCTCCAAAGAAAGAGACTCCACCACCCTCCTTTGTGGCAGTAGATTCCACTGCCACACAGCTCTAACAGTTAGGAAGTTCTTCCTAATGTTTAAATGGAATCTCTTTTCCTGTAATTTGAAACCATTGCTCCGAGTCCTAGTCTCTGAAGTGGAAAACAAACCAGTCCCTTCTTCAATATGACATCCTTTCAAATATTTAAACATAGCTATCATAGCCCCTCTTAGTCTTCTTTTTGTAAGACTAAACATTCCCAGCTCCCTAAGACACTCCTTGTAAGACATTTCTTCCAGATCCTCAATCATCTTGGTCACCCTCCTCTGGACCCGTTGAAGATCGTCAAAATCCTTTTTAAATTGAGGTGCACAGAACTCCTTTCTACCTGTTCTGTGTTGCAATTCCCATCCTACCTCATCTAATCTTTGTCCCAGCGGATCTCTTTTTTCCTTTTTGTAGAAAACTGAGGCAAAGAAGGTGTTGAGTAGTTCTGCCTTTTCCTTGTCTCCTGTTAGTAACTGGTTATCATTGCCACAGAGAGAGCCTATCATTTCCTTAGGCTGAGAGAAAAGAATGGGTATAAGTTCACACAGTGATCTTGCTAACCGAGTGGGCATTCAAACCTGAGTATGTGCAAGTTTTGTTCTATACTCTGATTCCTACAGCCTATTTTCCCTGCCATGACCCCTAGTTGTAAAAGCTATCGAGAGAGCACATAGTTTGCTGGTTACCAATCCTGTAAATAAAAGCACCTACACTAAACCTTTAAAAAGAAAAAGAACCAAGTTCCTGCAATTTAAAACAAACAGACTAGCTCTTGGAGGAAATAAAATCTTGCACCATCAGCTCCCTGGCATGGTAATCTACATGGTAATCTAATTTTATACTCGGAGGCATTCGTTCACGTGTATCTCCCATCCTTGCTCTTAACAAAGTTTACTCCAGGGATGGACAGTTTTAGGGCCTTTTCACATGACCCCTAAGATCTGCTGGCCACTTAAATTCGGACCAGAGATCTTAGGGGTTTGTCACTGTTCCTGCGTTCCCACCCCCTCCGCACTCCTGGCTGCTGGCTGCGTGAGGGAAGGGAGAAAAAACAGGAAGAAAAGAGATGTGGCTCACCTCCGTTCTGCCTCTCACTCTTGCCGCGGCAACATTCCAGTCTCTTAAGTAGCTCTTAAAGGGGCGGGAGCCAAAAAACAACAAACAGAAGCGAGGAGAGGCCCGCACTCACTATCGTTACACCGCATCAAAGAATTTTCACCTCCAGAGAGCATGTACTTGAAAGGTGCACTGGGACGCACTAAAGTGGGCGTGGTCGCACTTAATTTCCTGTAAACTCCGGAGCTGGTGGGGAAACATTTTTAAGCTCCGGAGCTGGGAGCCATTTGCCCCGGAGTTTAGGGGTCGTGTATAAACACCCTTAAAAAGGGTGAGCAGAATTATGTTGAAAGGGCAAACCTTATCCCCTGAAGACGCTCAGGAAAGCAGTTTGCAATTCTCGAGCAAATAAATAATAAAAATTAAAATTTAAAAAGCTTGTTTTTCAGGGTTTCAGAGAAAAGTGTAAATTCCAATGCCAACAAGCTATGGGAAAACATGTTTCCTGAATCTTTACAATTTAGCCACACCTAGTTTAGTCCAGGATGTGTGTGTGTGTGTGTGTGTGTGTGTGTGTGTGTGTGTGTGTGTGTGTGTGTGTGTGTGTGTGTGTGTGTGAAATATGTCAAGCTGACTCTGTGTGGAAGCCTTTTCCCTCCCTTCTCCTTCTTTTCAAAGAAAACCACCACTTGCAAATATAAATTACAAATGGTTGTGACACATCTTTGAACCTCCACCCAAAGACACCTACTCTGTTTCGGGTACCAGCCTAATAAGTGGATTTATGTGTTCCCTATCAGGAAATGTGGATAAACATCAAGTGGGCCATTTCTCCTGGAAGGTTATACCTTGCATTAATATTTCCAGGAGGCTGGCCCTGCCCATCTGTTGTAATGAAAACAACGCCTTTGCCGTGAAGATGTTTTCTTTAGCATAAGCTTCCATGGAGCGTAGCCCATTTCTCCCAAGGAACTGTGTACAGTCTTGAGAGACAGACATTTATATAGTAATTGAGCCAACATGCCAGCTGTTAAAATTCAGCTTGGCTCTGCTTCTTCCTGGAGTGAGCAGAGTCTCAGAATCCAACTTTCTTGGCATACACGTTGCAGAAGGATGCCACGGAATGTTGGGAGAAAGTAACTTTTCCATGCCCCAATAATGTTCAGGTCAACTCTTGTTGGGGGGGTGGCCAACAAGTTAGCATCTTTAAAGAACCCCTTCATTTTTCCCATCTATTCACTTATTCATTGCTTTGATACATGTCCCTCTCTCTTCCCAAGAATGGGGCTCAAGCTATTTTACAATTTAGCAAAACATGGAATCTATTCCAGAGAGACAGAGAGAGAGAGAGAGAGAGAGAGAGAGAGAGAGAGAGAGAGAGAGAGAGAGAGAGAGAGAGAGAGAGATTTAAAACACATTTTAAAATCACATTTTAAAAAATCCAGTTAGATTTTCCTTCTGTAGAACATTTTCCACTCAGTTGGGGGCCCCTTTTGCAGGAAGTAAGGCAGGCATGTCCAAACTTCAGCCCGCCAGATGTTTTGGACTACAACTCCCCCAGTGCTTTGCCGTTGGAAATACAGGCTTGGAATTCTGGGAGATATGGTCCAAAACATCAGGAGGGCCGAAGTTTGGACATGCCTGATTAGTAAGGGCTTTTGCCATAAGAGAAGAGAATGGGGTGGCAAAGGAAAGACCATAGAAATGTAGATTTGGTAGGAACTCCAAGGGTCATGTAATCTAATCTCCCCCTAAAGGAAACCAATAGCTACAGATTCCCGTGACAAATGGCCACCTAATATCCATTTGAAACCCTCAAAGGAGGCCCTAATTCTAAAGACTCCAACAAAAAGACCTACAAGCTCAGCCTCAGTGGTCATCCGAAGTTTTAGTTAATAATTTTCTTTCTTTTCAATCACATCCATTTCAGTCTCTTTTTATTTTATTTAAATATGTTTACCCTGCCTTTCTCATTAAAAAAGACCCAAGGCAACTTGCATTACCAAGAGGCAATATTTAAAATTAAAACCAGAATAGACAAATACAAAACAGGCTCAAGAAAAATCACAGGAGACAGTAAATGAAGGCAACACCGAACACTTATTCAAACCAAAGCACAACTATTGTTTAAAAAAAAACACTCATGTAGACAGTCATTAAAGGAAAGCCTGCCTGAAGAGAAAGACTTTTGCCTGCTTGCAAATGGAAAGCAAGGATGGAGCCTGCCTGTCCTCCAGTGGCAGGGAGTTCCAAAGTCTGGGAGCAGACACAGGGAAGGCCTTCTCTCATAATACACACAAGCACATCTGTGAAAGTGGCGAGACTGAGAGAAAGGCCTGATGATCTTAGCATCTGAGCAGGCTCGTAAATGGAGACCCAGTTCTTGAGATAGTTCCGACTCAAGCCCTTAGTTTGGGCCTTAATTTCTGAAAAACATCTTCTACTGGACTTGTCCATCTTCCACATCTCCATATATTGGAGACGTCTCTCTGACCACTTCTTTTCTTCAGGCCAAATATCCTCAGCTCCACCAACTCTCTCTTGGAAGACTTGGTTGCCGGACTCCCTAGACATATTTGTCAGAGGGAAGGGAAGAGAGCAGAGGGCCCATCTATGATTGGCACATGGACTCCTTCAGAGGAATACACTCTCACACAAAATATCTTCTCCTCAGCAGGGGGAAAATATGTTCTGCACTTCTACCCTTTTCTTCATGGTGGTTGGGATTTTCAGCCTATAAGAGATGTGACACCAGGGAAATTCACAAGCTATGCATTGTGTATTTCTGGGTGTGTGTGTGTAGTGCTTCCCATAGGAGATGGGTACATTTCAACCGCAATGGCATAGCAATTTTGTTTTGTGGCATGACTTAATGTGCTCCAAAGCGCATGCCTCCCTCCGTCTCCTCCTCTCAAAGGACTTCATCGCTGCACCTCCGGATTTATTGCATCCGTTGAAAATGACCACTCACTGATATTTCTCCAGGGGGAAGGAAAGAAAAAAAGAAAGAGTATATTGAACAGTCATCCATGTGAAACCTTCTAGCCATCTTTCAGGGAGATGGAGCAACTCATCTTCAAAATGTGGCATAATTCCTTCTTTTGCCCACAAGGCTTACAAAGTCGCTTATTGAGAACCCCTCATCATTCTTCAAGGGTAGGAGTCCAGGGATATAGAAGGGCTTCACAATGCTACTGGGTAGCTCTGTGGTTTAAGGGAGCCACAGATCAGGTGTTCGATTCCCCACCGTGCCTCCTTGACAGGGTCTGAATTTGATGATCCATGATTCCAGCTCTGCAGGTCTAAGGGCGCTTTTACACAACCCCTAAGATCCACTGGTCACTTAAATTCAGACCAGAGATCTTAGGGGTTTGTCCTCTTCATGCGTCCCCACCCCTCCGCACTTCCTGGCTGCTGGCTGCGTGGGGGGGAGAAAAAAAGGGACAAAAGAATAAAGGCTTACCTCCCGGTGCCGGTGGATGCTGCCGGGAGCCCCATCACTTCCTGGTTCCTTCTCTTAAAGGGGCAGGAGGCAAAAAACAACAACAAAAAGAAGCGAGGAGAGCCCGGCACATCCGCATCAAGATTTTTCACCCTTGGAGAGCAGGTACAAGAAAAGTGCGCTGGGACCCACTTAGGAGGGCGTGGTCGCACTTAATTTTCAGTAAACTCCGGAGCTGGTGGGTAAACAATTTTAAGCTTTGGAGCTGGGAGCCATTTGCGGCAGAGTTTAGGGGTCGTGTAAAAAGGCCCTAAGATTATGCATATTTCCCATGGCTCCTTGTATTTGGTTGATTTCCTGTAGGTCTCTGGCTGCAGAGCCAGAGATTAAGAGTTCAATTTCCCACTGGGCCTGATGATGATGATGATGATGATGATGATGATGATGATGATGATGATGATGATGATGATGATGATGATGCACGGAGGAAACCACCAGAAGCTTCAAGGCAGCTCAAGTCCTTCCTGCAGTAAAGGTGCTTTCTGGGAACTGTCCAGGGTGCTGAAGCTTGTAGCTGCCTTGATCTCCTGCTGGCGGTGGGTTGCAGCAGCCAAACTGCATGTCCACCGGCCTTGCAGTGAAGCCAGCGCCATGTTCTGGGAGGCAGCCTTCCCAGCTGGGGCACCTGCCAACTGTTTTAGACTATTGGACCCTTTGTCCCACAAACAGCACTGCTCTGCGGGCGAGGTGTGATGAGAATTATTGTCCAACATGCGTGGAGAAAGCCATGTTGCAGAAGGCTCGTGGGATGCCTGCTTGCCACTGCCAATGGCCGTTCAGAAGCTCTCTCTTTCAGGCAGTATGTTGTAAAAGTGTTCATGGGAGCAAAAGTGATGTCTGAGAGGCAGAGCAACCGTTCAGGCTCTTACCTTGGCCACGAAAGCCTAACCATCTGCAATATGTACCTTGCTTGCTCTCAGTAGGCAAGCTAAATTGGATCCTGTGTTTGTTGGCATGCTGTGATGATCCATGGTTTAGGGTGATCATGGTTAGTTGCAAAAGCCACAAATTGCACAGCAGATTGTGGCTTGTTTACCCTGTCCCAATTTTGGTTTCTCTTTCTCTTTTGCCAGTTCCTCAAATAGGGTGGTCAGCCTTAAGCCATCTTTCCCAATGAAGAGGGGGGGAATGCAGCTACTTAGAGCACTCTATCAATACATGAGGAATTTTTGTAATGTTAATGGCTCTTAATTGCCCACTCAAGGCAAACTATATCCAAATATTTTACATTAGTACAAGGGTAGCTTGCATCAATATACTGTACTGTATTGAACCCCAGGTCATGAGCACAGTTTTAGCTACAGTACAGGCATTTAACCACTGTGCCACATGCCAGAGTGTGAGAGCCAGCAACAAACCATGGCTCCCTAACTGAGTGTTATGTCTTAGTAGCAAACTGTGGCTTGTGCACAGAGGTGGGTTCATATAACATAATAAGCAGAATTCCCCAAGTCATTCCATGGCTTGTTTCCAAAAGTAGCTGTCTATTATTCTGTTTCAGTGATGATAATGGATATTGGATAATTGACATTTCAATTCTGGGGTATGCCAGAGTGGAAGAAAAAGGAAAATTAAGGCAATATAGAGACCAGGCAATAGAAATAATTGATTTGCGAATAAAACATATTTCAGTGGTCCCTGTAGTCATTTTGGACATTGGAAACAACACCACAGAATTTTATAAAAATAATATAGTTATAGATCTCTGAAACTACACTATAAAAGCTGCAAAAATTTGACAGTGTTAAGAACAGCATAAATATGACACCAATATTTAACTGATATCTAGGTTTTTAGTTAAAATACTTGTCTGTTACATAACACCAGCCCAAGACTGTGCCTTGTATTTTCCAATAACAATAATAGTCTTGTTGCAGCTTACTGGCTAACAAGTTTTATTTGACAATTATTTGTGTTAGAAGTACATCCAAGCACAGACCAGCAAATTAATGCCTAGAGGAACTTGTTGATACTTGCCATTCATTCAGGACCTTTGAGTGACTCTTAACACCCATAATTAAGGTCTCTCTCGTCACCGCCCAATGACTGTTCCGCAGTCCTGTTAAAACCAATACCGTGCTGGTACCCCTTGCAACTCTTCTACAGTTCCCTCATGCTTCCCATCTTGCACCTATATTTAGATTTAGATCTAGATCTTTATTTATGTTATTACTATGGTGGCTGGCTATTGAGTTTGGAACTGCCTGGGAAGGGAAATGAAATGAGCTCCCATGCATAGCAATGGGCAGGCAGGATCGGTCTGCCATTGAGTGAAGCAGCCCTACCATGACTGGAAAGAGAGGCTGTTTTGACTGTGTCTGATTGTCTCCTTGCAAATAAATGGAAACCCATTTGCCACGATCCTCTCCCATCACATGTTGCCATCTTGCAGACACAGCAGCAGGAAGACTCTAAGACAAAGCCAATGGGAAAAGAACCAGCCATGTCTTTGAAATGCCTCTTGGTACTTGCAAGGGACAATTACTCCAGCTGTGCTTCCCCTATTTCAAGAGCTGCACAGCTGGTCTCCAGCACTGCATCTCTCCTTACCTTTGGACCTTAAGGCACACCTTCTTTATCATCCAGGAAAAGCCTCCTGGAAGGAGTGGAACTCAGAGACTGTGATTGTCTTAACCAGTCCCCAGAAGTGCTTGAACCAAAACTCACAGAAGCCTTCACCACTGGTGGTGCCGACCTGGATTTCTGGGAGTTGTATTCTGAGACGATCTGGAGACCTAAGACTGGGAACCAATGGTCTACAGAAACTTTAGTGAACCTCTTGTCTCGGGATGATCTGAAATCCAGGTCTTCTTGGACTCAGTTCTACACCACATTGCCTCTCTGAACATAGAAACCACTGCTTTTGCCAATGCAACCTGAATATAGTGTGTTATGGGTAAGATGAAGCAGATGTCTCTATGGCCAACTCTTAGATCTCACAGCTGGGTTTGCAACCAATCAGCCTACAAGATGAAATGGCAGCATGTAGTCACCCACCGATGGTGACCATTGACTGGGAGTCTTTACTAAAAATAGAGTTGGACACACAACAACATTTTTCCTCTCATTGAGGAGCTAATTCCATGCCCATTGCTCTTGGGGCTGAATGAATGGAAACTGCTTCTGATCTGCCCCACCTCTTTGTTCCTCAATCTTCAGTGAAGGCTCCCTGTTCCTTGACTGCCATCTAGAATATGACAGAAGACGTATGGAGAAGTTCCTCAGAACTCAGATGGAGCTGCTGTCACTCACCACAGCGCTTTGTAGCAACAGTGATATGAGAAGATGCCAGATAACATGGCACTTGGTTCAGTCTTCTCAATTAGTCATGCTTAAGAACCACAAGAAGGACCACCAGAGGTCCACCTCCTAGGCCATCCTCAGAGATACAAGGCCACAGAATCTTCCAGAACTTTCTCAGGAGGAGTAAAGTCCATGGCCATTACCACTGTTCTAGAATTTTCTCAGCTATCCAAAGTTACTTGGTCCCCCAGGGATCATCCCATTTTGAAATGAGGTTCCGATGCATCACAGAGAGAGTTTGCATTTGATATCATTCTAATGTGTGCATTCTTTGGCCAATATTTCACTGTCTCATGGTAGTCTTATAGCCATGTAGCTAAAGAGCAATATCTGTCAAAAAATCGACCAAGAAAATTCAGTAGATCATATGGCAGCTATAATGGGGAACCCACTTCTTGATCACATCTGCAGAAGTGTACTGCTCAGATATTTAGCCTTGAGGACAAAAGACTGGTGGGGGGGGAGATAGGACTGCATTTCTCAAATACTTGATGGGCAGGATATGTTATCAGTCTCGATCACCCCAGAGTGCAGAAGATGTAATCATGGGCTCAAGTTACAGGAACCTAGATTTGGACTGAATGTCAGGAGAAAAATGGCTTAACTGTTAGAGCATTCCAACGATGGAACCAATGACCTCAGGAGGTGGTGGTGACTCCATGGCTGGCATGATCAAGAGAACCTTGGGCAACCATCCATCAATGGACTCAATGACCTTCCAGGCCCCTTCCAACTCAATTCTCCTATGATTCTATGATCATGAGAAATAATGCTTCCATTATACTAACTTTTCGTCAGATCTTCCCTGTAATGTTGAACCCAATTCTGATCACCAGAGTTTAAAGAAAACATGAGACCCATCTTCAGATAGGTGGAGGTTGCCTGTCACGTGAACGGTAGATACTGTTTGTTTCAGAACGGAGGGCAGGATGTTGAAGAGGAAGTATTTCAAGTGACATTTTCAGCTGTCTGTTGACAGAAGCCGTTCGTTCAACAGTGGAGTAATAAGCGGCTTTATAGTGAAAAGAGACAGGCCATGAAAGGTGATGCTCCCTCTTTCATTATAGGGTTTTCAAGCAAGTGGCTGAACACTCACTTGCTGATAATAATGTGGAATTTTTCCCCCCTGCATCAGAGCATATGGTGCTCCTTGAGGTCTTTCCCAGCTCTCTTATTTGGCGACACTTGAGATGAATTAATACGTATACATGGCATGAAGGTGGGAAACATGGATGAGTGCAGAAAAATATGATTTTTGCTCTTGCACTTGGGGTAGGAATGAGAATGTTCTGGCTCTGAGTGGACATTTAGCCAGGCTGTGAAATGTGCAAGGAGAGATCCAGAGTTGACCAACCTGTTTTGGATCTGAATTCCCTCGAGGCCGCACATCTGGTGGAATCATCTGGTGGAAGTGTCACCTCCCCCACCTTACTTTGCAAGGAATATTCCCAAGGGAGCGCCTGCTTTGCCTTTGCAAATGGCAATCATCTGCTGGACCCGGAGGAGAAGTCAAAGGCCTCCATCCATGAAACCAAACCAACCTCACAGCGCTCTTGATGAAAAGGGCACCAGCTTCTCCACCACGGAAAGACCAAGAGAAGACAAGGTGCTATGGTGCCCTTGACTTCCTGGGACACCCTGGTTCCTTTGACATCATGTTGGGAAATCTCAAAGAACCAGTAACCTGTGTGTGTGTGTGTGTGTGTGTGTGTGTGTGTGTGTGTGTGTGTGTGTGTGTGTGTGTGTGTGTGTGTGTGTGTGTGTGTGTGTGTGTGTGTGTGTGTGTGTGTGTGTGTGGCTAACCCAACTCATCTTCCCTGCCCCTTTCTCCTTGCTTTCTCTTTTAGATGGAGGCAGGTCCCCTGACGCCCAGCTTATCTGGCTTTCCTCAAAGCATTCTCCTGAGGACTTCAGGCTCCTGGCTGGGTCCACCAGCCTACATCTCCTCTTCCTCCTCCTGTTCAGGCATGCTGGTGGTTTCTTGGCCATTGAAGGCACCCTTGACAGCACCCGCTGGCCCCACAACGCCGCCCCCATTTCTCGTTTCTTCACCACCACCACCACCACCACCCGCCCTCGGCGCTCGCCAGATCCTTCAACTCTTTGCAACCCGAGTCACGTCTGTTTGGGTGTCTTTGCCGCCCTGCTGCTGGTCTCTCCCTCGAGGCATCATCCTGCACCCCTCTCCCTCTACCTTTACACAGGGAGATTTCATACTCCTCAGGCCACAGCAGCGCCGCCTCTAAGCTGCTGTGCCTCTCTTTCTCTACACCCCCCGCTCCCCCCCCTACACCTTTCCTCCTCCTCCTCCTCTTCCTCCTCTTCCTCCTCACCTCCACGGCTCCCTGCGCACTGAGACCGGATTTCTGCATTTGCTGAACGAGAAGAGGAGGGAGGGGGGGCGCGCGCTACCGCCGCCGCCGCCGCCGCCGAGGGGTTTTGCCGCGTCGCCCGTACAGCTCCGAGCCGAGAGCAAACGGCTCCAGCTCGTTTTGTTTTTTGCAGGGGTCGGTTATTGTCGGAGGGGACCAGTCCGCCTTTCCGGCCGCTTCTGGGGTTTGCTGGACTGGCAGATCTCCCCTCGGAGGAGCGCCGGCCTAGGGGCGGGCGGGCGGGGGGGGGGCTTTTCGAGGAAAAAACCCAGCCCTCCAACGCACCGTCCAGGAGAGGAGAAGCTGCGGCGATTGTTGCCCCGTTGACGCTCGCCGAGGGACCCCCCTCCGAGGTGGCCGAGGCGCAACAGCAGAAGGAAGGCGCCGCGGCCAGGCGGTTGGAGGGCGGGGGAAAGGGGGAACCCACCCACCCCTTTTCTTCCTGCCAAGGTGGGCCAGGCAGCAGCGCTGGTCCCCTTCCTTCTCTCCGCTTCGAGATGGGAGCCGGCGCTTAACAGGTTGATGCTTCGCAAACCCGGAGAGGCGGCGGCGGCGGCGGAGGAGGAGGAGGAGGAGGAGGAGGAGAAGACGCGAGAGGCGCGCGGGAGCCCCCATGTTGCGCCAAAGCGCCCGGGCGCATTTGGAAGAAAGCTGGCCGCGGGACCTGTTGGCCACCCCTCGGCTTTGGCGGGGCTGACCCAGCCCGCAAGTTTATAGGCTCCGGGTTCGAAGCGGCGTCGTCTCTTCTTTGCAACCCGCAGCCTCCAGGAGCCTCCGTCCTTCTTTCCTTCCTCTCTCCCCCCCGTCCTGGGGGGGCAAAGGAGGTGTCCCCCTGTAGCTCCAAGGGCGCCCCGGGCGCCTGTCCCCCCGCTGTAGGCGGCGGCAAGGAGGGGGCGGCCTGGCCCTCCTCCTCCTCCTGCCGCCCCTTTCCTTTTTTTTCCCCGAGGGGAGGCGAGAGCAGCATGCCGGGGGGGCCTCTCCCCGCAGGCAGCCCTCGCAGCCCCGCCGTTTGACCCGTTCAGGGTGGCGGCGATGGCGGCGGCCATCGCCAGCTCCCTCATCCGCCAGAAGCGTCAAGCCCGGGAGCGGGAGAAGTCCAACGCCTGCAAATGTGTCAGCAGCCCCAGTAAGACCAAGACCAGCTGCGCCGACAAGAAGAAGCTCAGCGTCTTCTCCAGGGTCAAGCTTTTCGGCTCCAAGAAACGGCGGAGGAGGAAACCAGGTGGGTGGGTCGTCGCGCCTCTGGGTGGCCTGGAGGGACCCGGGCGGGCAGGTGGGCGCCGCCGGAGCGAAAGCGGCGTCTCTCGGCATTCCTTTGTTTGTTGGCTGGTGGTATCTCTCCCCCATCCTTTCCAAGGCGGCCTACAGGTCAGGTCTTCCTTCTCCTTCCGACAACAACCTGTGATGGAGTTTAGGCTGAGGGAGCATGGGTCTAACGGAGAGGCTTGGGCAGGGGCGAAAAGCTGGGCCCCTGCTCTAACCATTCCACCACACAGTCACTCTCTTGTTCCTCTTTCCGGTTGCTTGAGGGCTTTTCGGTCAACATCTGGCTGGCTTCTGCCCCCTCAGGCAGAAGATGGGGGTCTAGATGGATCTAGATGGGTTTTGGAGTCTGAGGCTGGCAGCCCTGACCTCAGGTAAGGAGAACGGTATTGCTTGAAGAGGACATCTCGGGTCCTTCTCAGCTTTATCATCCTCCAGCCAAAACTGTGGCCAGGTCAGATGGGAGATGTTGCCTGACCCATCTGGAGGTCCACACCAGGTGGAGAGGGGCTGGGCTGCACAGTGGGCATGTCTGTGGCCCCAGGGGTGAGATGGAGGGGGATCAAGGCTGATCCCTCCATGATCTCCCCTTAGGCATGCCAAGGGGACACAAAGAGAGTCACTGCTCTCCTCTTAATGGGCTTGGCTAGCTGTGATGGTTAGGAATAGAACCTCCATATGCAGGAAGGATCTATCTCTCTAAGACTCAGAGGCCAGGAGCACCAAATGGGGTGGGCTGCTGCCTTGTCTGTGGGCTTCTTCAAAGCATCTTACCCACCGTTTTGGGTTAGGGGGATCTTTTATTCCCATCCTGCAGGGTTGTTCTGCATGGAGGGTGGCCACAGAACATTCTGGTTTCCCTTGCTCAAGGCGAATGTTGTGCAAACACCAGCAGTTGCTTCCTATTGAGTCAGACCCACAGACCCGTCAGGGGTCTTCGACTCCTCCCCTCTTAGCTTGGCAGGACCAGCAGGGACTGAAACCACGGCAGACAGAGGTGGCCCTAAAAGGCTGGTGGGTAGCTTTTACATGTTACTCTTGCAGCTTCCGATCGGTGTGGTTAAGATGGAATAGGTGAGGCTTGGGACAAAGCACATGCGACTGGTCTGCTCCCTGTCTGGGGCACCTTCTCAGATGGAAGCCTCGAGGCTTCTCTGGTGCTTTGAGAAAGGCTGTTTGTGCAGGGCCTGTTTGTGCCTTCTGTGACCATTGCTAGTCGGTGTCTCTGCCGGCTTAGCAGAAGGCCTGGGACGTTGCATAAAGGAGGGTCTGAGCTAATCCACGGACTGCAGCAACAGAGGGGCACGATTGGCTTGGTGCTGGATCCTAAGAATCCACAACTCTACAAAGAGAACAGCTTCCCACCAAGAAGCTTGTTGTGGGGCGAGACCTACTGTGACCCTTGTGTTTGCCGGTCCTCGTGGTTGCTACGCTTTGAACAATATAGGCCAGTGGTGTCCAAACTTCAGCCCTCCAGATGTTTTTGTCATTGGCAATTTAGGCTTGGAATTCTGGGAGTGGTGGTCCAAAACATCTGGAGGGCTGAAGTTTGGACACGCCTGATTATAGGGCTGTGGAGCTAGGAGGCTGGACATTTGATTGCTCACTTGGATCCTTGACAGGGAGTGGACTGGATAATCTACAGCAGTGGTGGCGAACCTTCAGCGTTCCAGATGTTCTGGACCACAATTCTGAGCCTAGAATGCCAATGACAAAGGACCGTGGCAGTTGTGACCCAAAACATCTGGAGTGCTGAACATTCACCACCACTGATCTCTAGGCTCCTTCCCAGTCCTGCCATTCTAAACCTGTAGGAGAATCCATAGACTCTGCAGAGAAATTCTCCACTTTTAGCAAACCTATAAAATTGCCCTTCAGTTCATTCTGAACGCATCTCAGCCTGGGACACTGGTTGGAATGACAGGATTGTTATCAAATACGCTGGACAGTACTAGGCTGGGGAAGGTCATGGGGTGCCTTCTTGCATCCTGTTTCCAAATACTTAGTGGAATGAACTGTGAACAGTTATCTCTCAATGCCTTTCCTTGTAGAAACATGATCAAATTGGGACCACAGTCACACTTATTCCCTTTACTTCAGTATGAATTTCTGTGCCCAATTAAATTAAATTAAATTAAATTAAATTAAATTAAAAATTAAATTAAATTAAAATTTAAAAAGAGGACATTTTGGGTGGGTGGGAAATAATCCATACAATTGACAGATGTATCAGTACTGATATCAGAGAGGATTCTGTTACATTCAAATTTATTTTGCCTGATGTATTATTTATGTAGTGAAAGAATCGGCAAAACCATTCCCCTTTGCCCTGGGAGTTTAGAGCAAGCAGCACACCATTTTATGCTGTGTGTGGATTGCTCTCTTTCCCCCCCCCCCAACCCCATAGAGCAATCCATGCTGAGAAAGAGAGACTAACCCTTATCAAGCTGGGATCCACCATCAATAATTTAGATTTGATCTCTGTCGCCTGAACCAGACCACTCATCCATAATACTGGCTTCCTTTTAATTTGAAGCCATTGGAACACCCTGTTCCACAGTCGTCTTCTCCACTTTTCCTTGCTCTGCCTCTTATCTTCATCCTCCCTCTTCATCCTCCCTCTTCATCCTCACTCTTTGGCTTGGAAAACGGTGTGCACTTATGCTTTTAAAAGGAGCCCTGTGCATTCACCTACCAAGGCAAGTATTAATTTTCTTTCCCCGAGAAATCTTCTCAGAATCATCTTTGTGAGTCTTCTGTCCTTGCATGTCTTCCCGAGTTCATGTTTGATTATTAATTGCACTGATATTTTGAAAAAGTGTGATAATTAGTTAGCTCCTCTCTGCCTATGAAAACATTGTTGAAGCGGGGGAGGCAGGATCTTGTTGATATGTGTGGGATGATGACAGTCACACTCCTTTCTGATTGATGCCCCCACATGTTCCGGTGGCTAATCAGTCTTTCCGGATCTGGACATGTAGATTCACCATTTGCCACACAAAAATGGATTTTCCCTCATCAACCTTCAACATGGCCACTCTGGATCTAGTGTCTGTCTGTCTGTCGGTCGGTCGATCTGTTTGTCTGTCTGTCTGGCCTTCCTTCTTTCCTATCTATCTATCTATCTATCTATCTATCTATCTATCTATCTATCTATCTATCTATCTATCTATCTATCTATCTATCTATCTATCTATCTATCTATCTATCTATCTATCTATCTATCTGTCTGCCTGCCTGCCTGCCTGCCTGCCTGCCTGCCTGCCTGTCTGTCTGTCTCTCTCTCTCTCTCTGTCTGTCTGTGTCTGTCTGTCCCCCTACCTTTCTCCTTAAAAAGGGCCTAAGGTGACTTCCATCAAATAAAATACAATATATAAAGATAAAGATAAAAGATATAAAGATAAAATTGGTGAGAATACTGGTACTAAAATGGGTAAAACAAATGCTGCACTAAAATGCCCTAAACAAAAACAATGCCAAAACATGTTCCAAGGAGTGGGGCAGAACCACCCATTTAAAAACCCAGTGAGTCAGTTAGCCACTGAGGGTGCGCATGATGAGAAAAAAATGTTTGCCACCTTGAGGAAGGACAACAAAGATGGGACCAGCCTGGGGTCCAGTGGGAGGGAGTTCCAGAGTCTGGGAGCAGCCATGGAGATGGGTCTTTCTCATAATACACGCAAGCACACCTGTGAAGGTGGTGGGATCAAGGGAAAGGCCTCTCCTGATGGTCTTAGTCCCTGAGCAGGCTTGTCAATGGAGACACAGTCCTTGAGATAACTCAGACTCAAGCCCTTAGTTTGGACCTCAACTTCTGAAGCCATCTTCTAATGGACTTGTCCATCTTCCACATCTCCATATATTGGAGACATCTCTCCAACTGCTTCTCTTCTTCCGGCCAAATATCCTCAGCAGCACCACAAACCTTTTCTTGGAAGACTGGGTTCCCAGACCCCTCGCCGTCTTTGTCAGAGGAGGAGGAGGGAGCAAAGAGCCTCATGCACCATTGGCACGTGCATCCCATCAGATTAATATACGCACGCACACAAGAAATATCTTCCCCTCGGCAGGAAACAACAACAAAAAAGATGTTTTTGCTTTTCTTTGCGGGGGTATATCTGAGAATCTGGTCAAGGATTAAAGATTTGGGTTGTTTCCAATTCTGCTTGTTATCCAGACATCATATTTGATTCTGTTGTTACCTGTAGATCTTATTCATGGGAATCTGTCATCATGACTCAATTTGGACTTAGTTTATCTAGACAGTACTGTTGAACCTAGCTTGGGAACACTGGCTTGGAATGGAGGTAGATATAGTTTAATTCCTCTGGAATTCATATGGTTGGAGAAAGCTGGTCCACTAACAATCACTTGTTACCCCAGTGCGTTTGTACCAAAATGGAGTTCCCTGGGATTATCCATAATCCTACCGGAGTGTCCAGATAGCTCAGTAGCTTATTTCTGATGCCTTATGAGCTGCCACCTTTATACCTTGCGGCATCCCTAGTCGTAGTGGGAAATAAAAGCAGCAGTTCACCAGCGTGGATCATGTCATTGCTTTCCATCCGGTGTAAATATAGCAACAGAATAGTGCTCTTAGAAGTGCGGCGCTGGAAAAGACTGGATAGATCAACAAATCCAGCTGCTACCAAGGAGACATGGTGGGGAATTGAACTCCCGACCTCTGGCTCCCTTAAACCACTGATCAATTGAGAAGCAGCATGGAGCCTAGGGAATGGATTTTGTCTCCCATAGTGCAGCCCTTCCATGCCCCTGCACCCCTACCCTTAGAACACAAGGACACCCTTGCTGGAACAGGCCGCAGCCCATTCAGTCCAGCATTCTGTCTCACACAGAGGCTCACCATTTGCTTCAGGGGATTCCCCAGCAGATGTCTTCCCCTGCCTATGATTCCCTGCAAATGGCATTGAGAGATCTCCTGCCTCTCTCTCCAACCCGCAGGTTGTCCTTAGGCATCCATCATGATAGCCATGGAGACCCTTGTTCTCCATGAACTTGTCCAAGCCTTTCTTAAAGGCTTTAGGAACCCTTGATGAATGGTCGGGGTGGGAGATGTCTCAGAAAATACCCTTGTTGGGTTTATGGGCATGGGAAGCAATTCTGCCACATTTTGAAGACCTTCCATCTCCCTATTCTAGATTCCTGTAAGCCAGTCCTTTTGTAATTTGTGCATTTGCTTGCCGCAGGGATCACAAAGTAGTCCAGGTTTCTGAAGCCGCTAAGTAGCCTTCCACGGAAATCTGGGCGCAACATTGGTTGGGGAAGCATTGGCATGTTTATGGCATAAACATGTTTATTGTTTATTGATGTTGTGAACTGCCCAGAGTCCCCATTGTGGGAATGGGGCGGTATACAAGCATAAATAATAAATAAATAAATAAATAAATAAATAAAATGCAGTTAGGTGTTGATCATGAGGCTGCGTCTCCATTTCTGGTGTGAACTGGCTGTTTTCTTGCACCCTGGAATCAAAGCGGCCTCTTTGCTCACTTTTGAGATGGTATGGATGCTCGTAGCCATTTGATGTGAAAAGATCCAGCTCTCTGTTGCTTAGCTAGACCAGGCAGCCCTGGACAACAGGAAGGTCAGACCTCCACCTGGAGTACTGTGTCCAGTTCGGTGCACCTCAATTTAAAAAGGATGTTGACAATCTTGAGCGGGTTCGGAGGAGGGCGACCAAGATAATTGAGGGTCTAGAAGAAATGTCTTACAAGGAGAGGCTTAGGGAGCTAGGAACATTTAGTCTTTCAAAGAGAAGGCTGAGAGGGGATACGATAGCTATGTTTAAATATCTGAAAGGATGTCATATTAAAGAAGGGACTGGTTTGTTTTCCATGGCTTCAGAGACTAGGATGCAGGGAAATGGTCTCAAACTACAGGAAAAGAGATTCCATTTGATCATTAGGAAGAACTTCATGATGGTTAGAGCTGTTCAACAGTGGAATATGCTGCCACAAAGGAGAGTGGTGGAGTCTCCTTCTTTGGAGGATTTTAAGCAGAGGCTGGATGTCCATACGTCAGGAGCACTATGATGGGGGTTCCTGCATGGCAGAGGGTTGGACTAGATGGCCCTTGAGGTGTCTTCCAGCTCTATGATTCTATGATTCTACCTGATGGACGGATCTCTACTCGGTCAAGACTCAAGCCCCACCTTTACACTTTGTCCCTGAGAAGGCAGGAGATATGGTCTGATCCTGAATCTTCCATTATGAGGAGGAGCGGGGAAGGGGCCAAGTCTTGAAAGATTGCATGTATCATGTACGTTGTTGACCTGTGTAAGGGAGAACGTCAAGGATCTTGGCAAGTCTTCGGGTCTGAGTCCCATGTCCGAGTCCACGTCTGTGGTACCAAGCCTGAGTCCCTACTACAAATAAGCTTCCCCCCTGCCCCTGCCCCCCAGAAAAAAAGGGAGAGTAGTGGGTTCTGAGTCATTGGTCGTGTCCGAGTAATTGAAGCACTGATACGACTTAAGACCAACTGGACTGCAAATCTCATAATACGTGTTCCCATCCCTAGAAAAATGCAATGAATTTTGCTAGCATCTGAGAACAGGCCACAGATGTAATCCTGTTCTGCAATAGTGTTATCTGTTACATGGGGAGGTGAGAGTTTTAGGTGATGTGGTGTCATTATTACATTTAATCTCGCCTAAATGTGCCATGCAGTCTTCAGAGCAGAATTTCGGAACCTTGCCTTTTAAGACTACAACTCCCAGCATCCTGTTGTAGGTTCCAGGAGCTATAGTCCAACCGCAACACTTCTTGGAGTCCTGATTTGAGGCAGCAAATCATTCCCGCAGTCAAATAAAAACAGAGTGAGCCTCTGTCCCCATGCTTTATTATGCTAGATTCACTCCTGCAGCTGTTGTGTCCTTTGACATTCTCTAGCATTTGTCTGGGATAAACATTCACCACACTTGTGACATTCACCATGCCTGTGTGCGCATGCATAATCACATTCACACTCTCTTACTCTCAGACACCCACACAGCCTTTGGGACCAGCTGGATCCATAATACGGATTTCTAATTTTACTGGAACGCTAAGCCGTCTTTCCTTCCTGCTTGGTGAAGCCTGGCATCAGACCTGCTTCATCCTTTTGACATTGTTTGGTCTGCAGGGGTACCCATGATGCCTGTCTGCTACCTCCTCAATGGGTACCCCAAATGTCTGTTTATTCTTGTAAATTTTAGTAAGGCTTTTTGTTGCTTGCTTCCTCTTCCCTCTTGATGAATCTCAGCTCATTAAAAAACAGGATTTCCCCCTGGTCGGCACAAGTCTGATCTTAATGGAGATGAGATCTAAGTCCTTTCAGCCATGTAATGCACGACTGGCATTTTGATTGACTGGCCTGCGATGGGTGTTTTGGAGATGTCTCATTTGCCAGTTTGAGCTTCAGCCTTGGAAAGCTTCTGATTTTAGGTGTCCTCCCACGGGCAAAACAAAACAAAGCAAGGTCCTTCCATGTTGTTTAAACCCAAAGCACAGGCTCGCTGGGTGACAGAAGCATAACCTTGCCATTCCCTTTGCTCTTTTTTTGCAGAACCACAGCTTAAGGGCATCATAACAAAGCTATACAGCCGGCAAGGGTACCACTTGCAGCTGCAGGCAGATGGGACGATCGAGGGAACGAAAGAAGAAGAAAGCACCTACAGTGAGTACTGCTCTAGATGTCAGTCACTCTCGTTGGTTTCCCCAATGCACTAGTCCTCATGAGTGGCCTTTTCAAATTGTGGAGTGTTGGAGAGTGGCCAGGCGGTGGTGAGACTGCGTACTCATTGTATGCCTGTTGACGGTGAAATCAGCAGTAGAAAGAAACACTCAGACACGAGCGGAGGTAGCTGTGAATCCGGGAGAGCCTGCCTGAATATTATCTCCATGGAGATACGGAAAGCTTTGTCACCATGCTTTCAATGAGGTCTTTTCCATCTCCATCCAGGAAAAGTTCTTCACCCCCCCTCAATTTTTCCTGACATAAAGCTTTGCCATCTTTGCTCCAGAAGCCAGAAGAACCCAAGGCTCTCCCAGAGAAGGAGAATGGGAAAGCCAAAATGTGTGCTCCCCTCATTGTGCCCCTCAGACCGATTCCTGATCAATCTTGCCTTCCTCTTTCCAGCCTTCCACTTTGTTTGAAGCCTTTTTCTTTTCTTTTTGCTTTTGTTGAACTAGACTACATCTCTGGAAAGGCAAAATTTATCCCTAGAGAGAGATGGGAAGTTAGTACTGGGTATTGACTTTTAAAAAAACTGAACACTGAGAATATACAACCCAGTGTGGCCCTTGACTTGAGAGTTCTGTGGTAGTCCCAGAAAGTATCTTAACCCTGAAAATTATGAAAATATGGAGAATACCAAGAACTTGGTGTTTAATGCTCCTATGAAAGGATATACTGGATATACATTTGTAATATCTGAATACTTACCTCATGGTCTGCCATGGGCTATCTCAAAGATTGAATCTCACAGTGTGAACTGACCCGAGTGTTAAGGTCATCAGGAGAGGCCTTTCTCTCCATCCCACCTCCCTCACAGGTACGTCTCATGGGAACACATGAAAGGGCCTTCTCAGCTGCTGCACCCACACTCTGGAACTCCCAATAGTAAGGCCTGGGAGGAGCAGGTGGATTAGGTAAATGTTATTGGGATAATTTCCTTTACTAGTGTTGGCCTAAATCCTCTGTCAGTTTTCAACTAGAGGAGACACATTGAATCAGTTGTTGGAATCAGCCACTTTGATAACACTTTAATTGGATCTTCTAGTCATAAAACTTTAGCTCAGTTTTGGCTGCTGATGGTGACTCTTATGATAAATCAATGCCAAGGCTCTTGTAGCTCCTAAGATGTTAAGGAAATTTTCCTTCCATGATTCCTCAGCATTGGGCTTGCTAAAGCTGGTGGCACCTTGTAACATCTAGAGAGCCATAGGTTCTCCAGGAATGCACTAGAAGGACTTTTTTATTTTTTCCCACTTATTATTATCAATTTTACAATGCAAGTTAAAATTATAGTACAATATCATCACCTTACTTATATATTCTATAAGCACATTATCTTTCTCTATATACACCCTCTAATTCGTCTTCTAACATAGTTAAATATGACAAACACACACAGGTTAATTAGTTCTTTTAGAATATTACATTCCAGCAGTCAAATTATTTCCCCTAGCACATTCTTCCTTTTCTTGTGCTAATTCCATATGTTAATAAAGGTTTCCAGGTTTTCATAAAGTTTTCATGTTTTATTTCCCCTCTATATATTTTTATTTGATAGGTCAACTTTTCCATAAGGGCCATTTGCCAGATTCTGTTCACGTATTTTTGTACTGAGAGATCTTGAGCATTTCTCCACTTTGTTTGCAATTTCAGCTCTTGCTGCACCAATTAGATTTGCAATTAGATACCTGGTTTTCCTGAAAGTAATTTTTTCATTTTGTTCCAGCATTCAGATCTCTAAATATTGAAAAACAAACAATAAGAGCTTCATTTATAATTATTTGTCTTTGCTGTTTGGTCACTAAAGTGGGCAGGGTTTCTAAAGTCAATTTTTAAATTATCTCATGCCAATATGTTTGCAATTTCAGCTCTTGCTGCACCAATTAGATTTGCAATTAGATATTTCTAAAGTAATTTTTTTCATTTCCGTCCTTAAATATTGAAAATAATAATAAAGCTTCATTTATAATTATTCTTTGTTTTAACAAGGTTTCTATCAATTAAATTATCTCATGCCAATATGTTTCCACTTTGAGGCAAAGTCCTCCGTGTGTTAGTTCTTGCCCATTCATTATTTAGAGATGGATTAAATTTAAGAAAGTCCTTCGGAGTCCAGTTCTGCCCATCATTATTTAAGATGGATATCAACAAGATTGGGCATGTTCATAGGACAACCAAAATGGGTTAAGGTTTTGAAAAACCAAGCCCTATGAGGAAAGGTTCAGAGAGTTTGATATATTTTGCTAGAGAAAGAGACAATTAAGCGGTGATACAATAGTGACCTCCAAGGGCCATCATGCAGAAGATGAAGCATGTGTCTTTTCTGTTACTCCAGAGAGTAAAATCCAGACCAGTGGTTCTCAACCTGTGGGTCCCCAGATGTTCCTGGACTGCCGCTCCCAGAAACCCCTTCCAGCACAGCGAGTAGTGGAGGCTTCTGGGAGTTCTAGTCCAGGAACATCTGGGGACCCAGAGGTTGAAAACCACTGATCAAGACAATGAAGAAACCAGTCACAGGAAGACATTCCTGATGGTCAGAGCTTCTTCAGCAGTAGAATGGACTACTTCAAACTGTTGTTTGTTGAAGGTTCTTGAAGAGAGGTTGCATGTGAAGAGTGCTTTGTTTGTGGATTCCAGAACTATCAAGGCCTTAGTGTAGTTGCAGAGTTTTGACTTTTGCTTTAAAAGTCTTAAGTGTGCAGCAGAAGGTCAAGGACTTACAGAACAGGATTAGTTTCACCTCTCCCAAGAATAGACCACCCCCTTTTTCTTGTCTCATCAACTGGCATTTACAGTCTTGATAACTCACTCTGAGGGCCTTTTTACACGACCCCTAAGATCCGCTGGCCACTTAAATTCAGACCAGAGATCTTAGGGGTTCATCGCTCTTCCTGTGTCCCCACCCCCTCCGCACTTCCTGTCTGCTGGCTGCGTGAGGGGAGGGAGAAAAAGAGAAAGAAAAGCATGCCGCTCACCTCGTTCTGCCTCTCGTCTCTGTAAAAGTAGCTCTTAAAGGGGTGGGAGCCAAAAAACAACAAACAGAAGCAAGGAGAGCCCCACACTCACTATCGTTACACCGGATCAAATAATTTTCACCTCTAAAGAGCAGGTACCTGAAAGCTGTGCTGGGATGCGCTAAAGTGGGCGGGGTCACACTTAATTTCCTGTTAACTCCGGAGCTGGTGGGGAAACATTTTTAACTCCGGAGCTGGGAACCATTTGCCCTGGAGTTTGGGGGTCATGTATAAATGCCCTGAGACAGTGGTAAGAGAAAGAATAAAAAGCTCAATTGACTTACAATTTTGAACAAATAAAAAAACAGATGACTGCTGCATCAGTAAGCCCTCAGACTGCATGCAGCAGACTCCTGCAGATGATATTCTCATAAATGCACTAGCTGCTAATTCTAGATGCACATACTAACTGCCAGCAGATTAAAAGAGAGGGCAAAAGATACTTAAACACAGGGGCACACGTCCTTTGAAATTGGGGGCTACGAAGAACAATTGGTTACTGATTGACAGTCAGAAAGGTCTCTCCCAGCCCCATCTTCTCCAAGCAGCATGGAAGGCTGAAATAACTCCAACATTGGGTGCTTTTACATGACCCCTAAGATCTGCTGGTAACTTAAATTCAGACCAGAGATCTTGGGGGTTTGTCTCTCTCCCTGCGTTCCCACCCCTCCACACTCCCTTGCTCCTGTCTGCATGAGGGGAGGGAGAAAAAAAGGGAAAAAACAATGCAGGCTCACCTCCGCTCTGCCTTGGAGCTGCTCCAGGAAGCATTCTGTCTCTTAAAATCTCTTAAAGGGGCGGGGGGCAAAACAAACAAACAAACACAAGGCGAGGACAGCCCGGCACTCATTGTTTTACATCCACATCAGAAATTTTTCACCTTCGGAGACCAGGTACTTGGAAAATGTGCTGGGATGCGCTTAGGTGGGCGTGGTCATACATAATTTTTTTAAAAGTCCGGAGTTGGTGGGAAAACAATTTTAAGCTCTGCATCTGGGAGCCCTTTGCCTCGGATGTTAGGGGTCGTGTAAAAGCGCCCATAAATGACCCATGAGATCATGCCAAATTCTACAGGTCTATAATTTTTATATTGTTTCAGTGTTGACTTGTTTTATTTATTTATTTATTTATTTATTTATTTATTTAGCTTGTATGCCGCCCACTACCCAAAGGTCTCTGGGCGGCTCACAATAAGAATAAACAGTTAAAACATCAAATACAATAAAATTAGAACAATAAAACATGTAGATGCAATAAATACGATACATTAAAAACACACCACTAAAATTGCCATCAGGGCCCACAATCATTAGTTAAAAAACTTTTGGAATAGGAGGGTTTTACCTGGCGCCGAAATGTTAGCAACGTCGGTGCCATCTCATATGGGAGGGTATTCCATAGTCTGGGGGCAGTTGCTGAAAAAGCCCTATTCCTGCAAGCCATCCCCTTCACCTCCTTAAGGGATGGCTCCTTCAGGAGGGCTCCCTGAGATCTTAATTGCCGGGTAGGTTCATATGGAAGGAGGCGGTCCTTCAGGTATCTATCCTAATTTTTTATATGTCAAAACAAGCACTTTGTTGGGCTCGGGGCAGCAACTGGTAACCAGTGAAGGTTATACAGAATCGGCGTGATGTGTTCCTTGGTGGCCCTACCACTCACCAGCCGTGCATTCTGAACCAGTTCCGAACCGTCTTCAGAGGCAGCCCCACGTAGGGCGCATTACAGTAATCTATACGGGATGTTACCAGTGCATGTGTAACTGTCATGAGGCTCCGTTCATCTAGGTAGGGGCGCAGCTGGTATATATTCCGCAGCTGGAGAAAGGCACCCCTGGCCACCGAGTCCACCTGGGCTTCCACATTCATTCCATTATAGAGGGGTGGTGTGATCTTTGTGTTTACTTTACCACAAACAAAGAGGACAGAGAGAGAGAGAGAGAGAGAGAGAGAGAGAGAGAGAGAGAGAGTTTTCTTGAACTCTCCAAAACAAACCATTAAGAATTTACAAAATGGCTCATGCGGGAAGATTCTCTTTTCTTACCCAAATGCAGGGCGACTAACTTTCCCCTTTCATTCGCCTTTTAGCTTTGTTCAACCTCATCCCTGTGGGATTACGAGTGGTGGCGATTCAAGGCGTCCAGACAAAACTGTACTTAGCGATGAACAGTGAAGGATACTTGTACACATCGGTAAGTTTCTGCCGTCCATGTTTTGTCTTGCTCCCCTGTCTTTTGTATGCTGTAATGCTGGCCCTTGAAGTGGAAAAGGACAATGTTTTAGGGTTGAGCTCTTTTTCAGATCTGGTTTGCGGCAGCCCATTTCTCTGTTGAAGGCTGATTTAGAACGGCCCCGGAGCGCTGCAGCTGCATACTTTGGAGGGAGGCTCCCATAAGCCCATTTGTCCAGTTGCACAGGGTGCGCTGTGCAATTTGCAGGAAATGAAAGGGGGGACATCTCAAAAATTGTGGAAAAGTTGTTACTTTGGTTTTTCTGTAAGGCTGTTTTAAGAGTTGGCTGCTGCTCCCTTTGAGGGCCAGTAAATATTGCTAACAGAATGGGCCTCAGGCTTTGGTGTTGTGATGAATTGTAATGTTTTCCAACTGAGAAGGAATGCCAGTGCATCGTTGCCTGGTGTTTTCCCACTCACATCGGAAAGCCCTGTGCACAGATGCAAATCTGAGAAAGTCAGCCTCTCTCATCCAGAAATGCATTGGCATTTGAAAGGTAGACTCTGGCCCACCTACGGTTGGCGTGAGCACTAGAAAAACCGAGCAGACTTCTTGAGACAAAGAAATGGATGGCTTCGTCCAAGCAGGAAGCCCTGCCCAGTGGCGCTGTCTCCTTTAGTTGTCTGCTTAGCCTTACTAAGGTCAATAAATCTGGCAGAATTCAAAATATTCCTCCGCTCTACAACATCCTTGCCAACTTCTTTCCTGCTAATCGGGGTTGTGATAGAGCCGAGTCTTCCATGGCCAGGTGGCCCCCGTTGTTTGCTGGTTGAGGCGATGACCGGACTTGGTACCCTCTTTCCGGTTCCTCTGCTCTGTCTGACCATTGCTTTCAGGAGGATGGAGCACGGATCAGTTTCCTCCACATTCCTTCAACCCCAGAGCACTATCTCACCAGCACTAGCAAGGGCAGGAAAGCAGAAGATCAAGCAGCTTCTCTGCTAGGTTTTACTGCTAGCAGAGCAGCTTCCCCTTCAGGGACCTATCAAAACCAAATCCTGGCCCTCCTGATGTTTTGGAACACAACTCCCAGAATTCTAAGCTTAGATTGCCAATGACAAAGGACTCTGGGAGTTGTGGTCTGAAACATCTGGAAGGCTGAAGTTTGGACATGCCTGCTGTAAGACCAGGGTAGGTACCCAGGACATCACAAGGGTAACCATTGCTGAATCATGTGTGCATGCCTGTTTGCACCTAACAATGTTTGCTGGTCAGGTGTTAATAGTGCTCTGTTCCAAAGAGCATGATGGCATGAGGGGTCAAACATGTGCTGCTCCTCCCTTTGTTCCTGGCTTTGGGCTGTACAAAACAGCCTACATGTAAATTCAAGATGAAAATGGATGTCTTGCTACATCATCCGGTGGTGGTGGTGGTGGTGGTGGTGGTGGTGGTGATGATGATGATGATGATGATGATGACGATGACAATGATGACAAGAGGGGGGAAACTTTTCCCCCTGCCAACAGGTTATTTATTAATGATCTCCTGCTTAAAGGGGTATTTTTCACAAAAGACCTATATTTTACACTTAAAATTTTGCGATTTTGCACAAAAGCTAAATCTGCAAAAAAATTGTGCAACATGCAAAATGCAAAAAGCCCACTAAATCTTCTCGAGCAAGAATAAAATGCATCAATTCTTACCTGTGAGGATGAAGCGTTTTTTTCGGGGGGGGGGGACATATTTTGAATAAACTCAGACTTGGGACTTGGTGCCAAACTCATGTATAAGACGTCCCCCCGCCACAACTTTTCCAAACCAAAATACTGTTTTGCAACCGTACGGTTCTCTCCTTGGCTCATGTTCATGTCTAAGGCGACCATCAATTTTGAGTCTAACCATTTTAAACAAAAAAATATAGGCTTATACCTGGGAAAATACTGTAAGTGAGGCACTAGGAACGGATCTTCCCAAAATTTTGCACCGGTTTCTGACACGTTCCACTAGACAAGCTCAGAGGCAACAATAATCAAGCTCAGACTGGCAATCTCCCCCCAACCCTTTTTCCCTCTTGATGGGCTTCCTACTTCTCACACTGGCATTTAAATAGGAGCTCCTCTGCGTAAGATCGTTTTGATTTCCAATTAAAGGCTAATGGTTCCATTTTGGTGTGGGGGGTGCTTTCGTTTAAGCTCAGCAGTTTGCACCATTTGAAACCTCTGCTGTTAGAGCTGAATGAGGTTTATTCCCAGATCAAAATTCTAGGACTGCAGTCATGCTGCTCTTAATAAATTGGCTGTTGCAGTGTTGTGCCTCTGCTCTTTAGAAGAGGGCAGGGTAAGCATGTACCCTGCCACGGTGTGCTCAGGTAGGTCAATTCTTTCGCTATTCTGCTGGTCTTAGAAGGAGCAGGTAGATATTTGTTTACTTACATGGTGCATCTGCACACCCCTTTCCTTTCTTTGAGATCTCAATCTGGACTCCCTGGCTTGTCTCTTCTGCAATTTATCCTCACCGTAACCCAGAGTTTGGCCCGGACACATTGCAAATTAGATTTGTCTCTGGTTGCCCAGAAAAGGAATAAGCCAGTCCACCCCTGCAGCAGACCAAGTTGTGGGACAAATACCCATCTGATAGCACCTTGTATTGCTTAAAGCAGGCACTCTTGGACTATAGCTCCTGGAAATCCTGGCCAACACAGCTAGTGGTGAAGGCTTCTGGGAATTGTACTCCAAGAACATCTGGGGTTGCCAAGACTGGGAAGCATTGGTCTGTAGCATGTCCTTAGCAGGGCAAACAAACTGCTGCTCTGGACACTAAATGAGGAACCAGAATCAGTCAGCCACAGAGTGTTCTATAATCATCAGAGGAACAGCAAATGACACTAGCATTTAAACAATTAGAATACTCATCCTGGCCAGCTTCTATAATCAACTTCAGCACTAGTGAATTTTGTAGCAAGGTACAGTACAGAAACAAAACAAGATATTCTGGCAATGGGTGCAAAAGTAACAATAACAAGGTACTATTTCTGGTTCCCAGTGGGTTTTGTGTTTGAAGTATGATTCTGGGTTCTGCAACAACCTTGTAAGGTAGTTCAGGCAACACCCAAAATGTTTCATGGCTCAGTGGAGAACTAGGATATCCCAAGTCTTCACTGATCACTCCAACCACTAGGCTGTACTGGCCCTGGTTTTAACAGTGAGGGAACTAGGCAAATGCAGAAGAGGTAGAAACTTCTGGATTCCAGAATGGAGGGCAGTAGGCAGTGGGGTCCCATGAATGCTTGCATTTCCTGCCAACAGCCATGGGTCCCATGTGAAACAGAGAAGTCGGCATAGGTGGGTCTGAGTTCAAATCAAGTTGGGGCTTTGTGTCAGTAAATGGACAAAAGAAATCAGCAGCTTAGGCTGCGGCCTTCTATATGTGTCCCTATGTCTACCGAGTCATTGACAAAGTCCACCCCTTTCTCATTAACTAGCACTTCAGCTCTCAAGAACTCCCCCTGAGACATTTGCAAAAACATTTTTTTACTTAAAGTTGGAAACAGGTTGAGAGCAAACTAACAAAATGCCATCATCTTTTACTTTGCAGCTGGGATTACTTGTTTGTTAATCATGATGTTTTTAATTGCCCTATCCTTGTTGTTCCTTACCAGTTCCTTATCAGAAAGTCGGGCGGTCTAAATGTAAATAATAAATGAATAATAAATAAACAATAACAAGTTTTGCACAAGCCCTGCTGATCCCTCTTCAACAAGACTCATCCTTTTGTGCACTAAAAATGGTTGCATCTTTCAAATCAAGAGAATCAGAACTGACATTATCCTTAAACTGCTTATAACCTCCTAGATTTCTCTGGTTCCTCTGGAGAGTGGGACACATCACTGAGCTTTACTTGAAGGTCAGGAATGTCATGGTTGAATTTTTTTAAAAAAAAAGGAACTTTTATATGGATCCTATCTGGAACTGACAATTTGTTATCTTTCCATTCATCAGTAAAGATAAAAATGCTACCCCTGCCTCCTTATTCTGCACCCATCCAAACAGGAAGGATCTGTCTGTGGAGTGAGAACTAGGAAACGTGGGTGCTAAGCATTCTTCAGAGTTATTCATGGCCATTGCATATCTTAGCGAAGTTGATGTGGGACTTGAGGTTACAGAAACAATTCGTGACAGCACTGGATCTTGTAAAGTTTTCGGTAGAATTTGCAAACGAGAAGCTCCTGAAGAAGGGTAGTCTTTCGCTGTGTTTTTTGTTTTGCACTGTTTTCCCTCTGTTGGCATATTTTGGGCTTTGTTTTTGTTTTGAGAATTCCATGTGAGTTCGGTGAAAAAGAAAAAGACCCCCTCCCTTTAAAAAACCCACAGAATCAGGGTAGTAATGAAAAGTGAGTGACAGCCTTGGATGGATCAGCCACACGCCCACGCGTTCTTTTATCATTCCGAGGCCAATGCCTGCCGTCTTTGAAATGGCTCGTCGAGGAGCTTGCACAAAGGCAGGGAAGATCTAACGGATGGGAGACAGCAAGCCTCATTCTGCCACTCGCTTTGCCAGAGCCGCTCCGAACCAGCTCAAAGGAGAAATCTCATTTGAGGTGAATCACCCATGTAGTCTGTCTAATCGCAGGCAGGAGGCCGAGGGAGACCCCGGTGCCTCTGCTCACCCACCCACCTCGAAGCTTCCCCAAGCTGTGTTGCAAGCGGGAGAGCTGGGAATTTGGGGTTTCTCTTTGAAATGGGTTTTTAAAACTTTAGCATGGCTTATTGCAGGGTGTTGTGGACCAAGGCCTGGGCGACTTTAGGCTCTGAGATGTGATCCATCTTTCTTGGGGACTCATGTCCAGAACCCACCCACCCCCGGAGCCCCTAAATACCTTGTGCCCCCTTCTGAAGAATAGCAGTATTCCATGCTGCATAACAACTCAGCTTTCTGACAGCTGATGGATTATATATGTTTTACTTGGTACAAGGTTTCTGTCACCATGTTTTGAATTTCTGGCACAATTCCTTTTGCTATGCAGAAGGGTACAGATACTTTCAGAGGAGAATATCTTCAATTTCTCTGGATAGTCCACCCCTTTCTCATTAACTGGCATTTCAGGTCTCAACAAGGTACTCTACGGCATTTGTAGTGGAAAGATTTCAGCACCTATAGCTGTGAACAGATCAACAGCAAATTGACTAAAACAGATGAAAGGGAGGGAGAGAGAAAAAAACTCAGCAGAGTTATACAGGGCTCTCTTGGAATTTGGAGGCAGTGAAGGAACAATGCATTAGTACTGGATAGATTGACAGGTAAGAGGAAGAATAAAAATTTAATTTACTCACAATTCTGAGCAGATGAAGAACAGCCTATTGTACAAAAATGACTACTTACATTAGTAGCTCCAAATAGACTCCTAGCATGCTTGCAGGAGACTCCTTCAGACTGTATTCCCATGACTGCACTAACTACTAGCACTAACTGCCAACAGACTAAAGACACTTAACCTGAGAGGCCACGCTCCCTTTGAAATCAGAGACAGGGAAATAATTGGTGACTGCTGGTTTGATTGACAGTCACTCCACCCCAGAAAGGTCCCTCCCAGCCACACCTTCTCCAAGCAGCATGCAAGGTTGTAAAAACCCCAATAGTTTCATGGACTGCAGACCATAAGGCAGTTGTTTATACAGTTACAAGGGGAAGGGGGAAATGCAAGACTTGAAATGGACCATAGTTTGTGAACTTCTCTTGTTGCGACAAGAGAAAGTTCTTGTATTTTTGGTCCATGTGTTTCCTATTGGCTCCACCCACTACTAAAATTTGCCCACCAAGAGCTTTGGAGGCATATCAGCTTTTGCCCCCTTTCTTGAAAGAGGTCTCTGTCCCTTTGTGCCCTTTAATGGAATGTGCTAACCAAGGTTGTGTTGCAGAGGTTGTGAGTTCTGGCTGAGCTCCTCTAGCTGTATGACAGAGGTACAAGGACATGCAAAAAAGAATTGGCTTCCAGCCTCCCCAAACTAGATCAACCCTTATGGTCTCATCAGCTGGCACTTACTGTCTCAGTCATTCACTTGGGGGAGGAAATGGGAGGAGAACATGTGAATGCAGGCACTCCGTCTCCTCATGCACATGGAACCAGCTAAAGAGTGGAGCCCCAGCACGACAGCTCCTGAGACTTCTTGTCGCAGACCTGTCCTCCCCAAACTCCAGCTGCCTCATCTCTTGACTTACCTTGGCAGGGCCAGACAGGGCAAGGGCCTACCACATGAAACTCCCAGCTGCTGGATAGCTCGGTGGTTTAAGCCTCTGGCGGTGGCACCAGAGGGTGGGAGTTCAATTCACCCCCCCCGTGACTCTTTGACAGTGGCGGGACGGGACGTTCCACAGGGTCCTACGATGACCGTGAACTCTCTGGTTTTGTTCTGAAAATCTCAATAAATGCCATCCACTAGACCTAGCATCATATCCACCCAGAACCTAGCAATCCACCCAGAACCTTGTGTGGATAAACATTTTAAGCTGTGACTGCTTTATGCGCCGAGGGAAGGGCCAGAGATCCAACAGAGCTCTCGTTGGTATTTTGCTAGAAGCCGGTGTTATGATTCGTCATCCTTTGCTCTTGGGAGATGGCATCAGTTAACCAGGGAATAATTTGCAGGCTGTGCAAACAGAAAGGAAGCCCTCCCTTTGCCAAATAAGCTTTCTTCACATCCCTCCCGGAACAATTAGGCAACCGGGAATCTGATGCCCTCGGCTAAGAGAAACCCATCAGGGCCGTCACTTATGTTGGCTCTCTATTTACAAATCCAGGTGAGTTGCCGGATTGCAAGATGGCATTGTCAGGGCCTTGAATCCCTGGTGTAAAAGACAATCAATCAATCAGTCAGTCAATCTACAACCCACCCAACCCAACCCAACCCAGAGTGGCTCCTTTGGTGACTGTTTTGACATAAGGCTTAAAGGGCACGATGGCACAGCAGGCTAGAGCGCTGAAACGGTCTGCTGTGAAGTTGGCAGCTTGGTGGTTCGAATCCCGGGTGCCATACAAGGGAGTGAGCTCCTGTTGTTAACCCCAGCTCCTGCCAACCAAGCAATTCAAAAGCATGTCAATGCATGTGAATGTATTTATTTACAGTCCTTAGACCAGTTACACATAAATATAAAACCTTATAATTATCACATTCCATGAATTTAAAAAATACAATTAAAATGTGTTAGCATGCCTACAGCTGGTTGGCATTTGACTTCTGTAGTGGAAATAACATCACACAGAATGCAAGTAGATAAACAGGTACTGCCGTAAAAAGCGGGAAGGTAAACCATGTTCTTTGCACAGAAATGATACATAATGATATTCCCACAGGATGAAAGCAAACCAAGAAGGTCAATCCATTCCCCTAAAGCTTCAAATCAAGAAAGCATTATTTAATAATACCAGTATGCTCAATTAAGGCAGGAAAAAACATATTTTTGTATTTGCTAATACCATCTTGTTTATCCCTTTCTCTCTCATTGTTGGCTGGTACATGCATTCTGCTTTCCATTTAATCTTGTTTGCTTTGGAATTAAGTTTTGCCGCATCATCCCATTGAAATAACAAATTCCAGCTTTTCCGGTAGCTTTAAACTGTGTTTTTAAAAAGGAGCGGTGGGGAGAGAAAGATTTCGTAACGGTGATATTTCTGACAATGGCAAGCCTTTCAGAATGACATTATGATTATTATTTTGGTCAAAGTTACATATGCAGATGAGCTAGGCAGTGATTAAAGCTGAGGCAAGCTGCCGTGCACAAAGCAAGCTTGAGATGGAAAGCAGATTAGAAGCTTTGTTGCATACAGATAGGAGCAGTGAGGTTCTCGTTTCGGAGGAGTTGGAAAGTTGAACAGTAATTTGAGTTGCAACTGTTGAGACAGAGAAATGGTGACCATCCCAATTCCGGCAATGACTACCTGGATTGTTGTGTTCTGTGCCATTTCAAGGGAGCACTTCAGCTGCTCTTACTCTGATCAGCTCTGTTGGGTTCAAGATGACAGCAAGAGGTGAGGTTGTTCGTGCCGACAGAAAACTATTGATTTGTCCTTGTGGATAAAACAATGTTCAGAAGACTCATCTCTTTGTGGTGCGTCGAAGAGAATTCCGATCAACATAACCAGTTGCGTTCCTGTGGCAACCTTACCCTTCCACCAAATCTGCATTTGCCCAATTGTATCAATCTCCCATAGCATCTGTTTTCACTTAGAACAAAAGGTAGCCACACAATTTCTCAGTGGCGTGATGTTTAATTTGTCCCTAAAATGAAGTATTGAATATAAGCTATGCTCATTGTGTTAATGCTCTGTTTGACTTAGAAGTCAACCGTCTATTAACTAGTATGGTTTTCTTTCGGGGTGGGGGGGGGAGGTTTAGATTTCACTGTATTTTAACATTAATAATAATCTTAGACCTGCAGAAATGGATCACTGATCTCCAGCCCCTCTCCAGGAGGTCCGGAGGGGAATGGAACTCTCAACCAGATCTTTATCTTGTGAATGTTAGGGTATAAATGGAAGTACTTTCCTTCCATACGAACCTACCTGGCAATTAAAATCGAGCCAGGGGGCCCTTTTGAAAGAGCCATCCCTCAAGGAGGTGAGAGGGATGGCTTGTAGACATAGGGCCTTCTCGGCAGCTGCTCCCAAGCTATGGAATGCCCTCCCGATCGAAATCCGCTTGGCGCCAACACTGATGACATTTCGACGCCAGTTAAAAACCTTCCTGTTCCAGAAGTTTTTTAATTGATACAATATAGACTGTGGGTCCTCTGATGACAATTTTAGGGTAATAATTTTAGTATAAGGTTTTTATTATTGCTTGATGATTTATTGATATTCTATTTCTAACTATTTTAAATTGTTTTAATTCTTTTGATTGTAAGCCGCCCAGAGACCTTTGGGTAGTGGGCGGCATATAAGTTGAATGAATGAATGAATGAATGAATACCCATTCTCATTATGGAAGCAGTAACTTTCTCTTCCCTCCAGATACGGTATCGTATTCCGCTCCTCTTTTCTTTGGTCCATTCCTCAGGACCGAATGAACATGGTGCCATTGGTCTGGTGAATCTAAATTCCTAGTTACGTCTCTGCCCAAATGGCTCTTCCACGTACAGCAGTGTACGAGTGATTTTCTCCAACTCTTCCACTGTGGTGGTGGACATAGGAAACACTCGCATCTATGAATACCTTTAGCAAAATTCATTTATATTAAGGTAGACATTGCTTCTCTTCCCTTCTTCGGGCTCCAGTGTGCTTTTCAATGATGGAAAAGGCATCCAGAAATGGTTTTGTTGCTTGGATTGTTATTAATATGTTATTGAGAATAATAGGCAAAAAAAAAAAAACCCAAAGAAAATTAGAAAATAAAGGAAATGAAAGCAATGTCGCACTTTTGAGACTAACTTCTATATTGTAATGTGAGCTTTCTATGGACAAGTCTACTTTCTCACAGGTATCTGAAGAAGTCGACTTTTCCACGAAAGCTCACCTTGAAATATAGCAGTTAATGTGCCACAATGTTTTTGTCTTCTTTATTGTTATTGTTATTTTGTTTTGTTTCAACTCTATTAGCACAGAACAAAACACTAACTCTTCTAAAACTAATGTTATCGAGAAGGTACCTTTAATTTTTTTTAATAGACAAAAAATAAAATTAGCAAAAAAAGCCCAAAATGACAAATCCCAAATTCTACTCTAAAATACAACATTGATGAACGCAAAGTGTTTGTCTTTATTGATCAAAAAGAGCGAGGCATATTATTAACCTAGCATGTTTCAAAATGTTTGCTCAGATGTTAAGCCAACGAAAAGTACAAATTAATTTTTAACAAATTATTTCCAACAATGTGTAAAATTTCTCAGTTAGTTAGTTAGTTAGTTAGTTAGTTAGTTAGTTAGTTAGTTAGTTAGTTAGTTAGTTAGTTAGTTAGTTAGTTAGTTAGTTGATATACTGCCCATCTAACAGCTATTGGGTAGCTATTCTTAAGCTACATTTTGCAGTATAACTTTAATGGCGTGACTTGGGTGGGGTGACCCTGAGGACTAATATGCTCTAGCAGTTTATCACTTTTTAAAAAAGCCAATTTCTGCATCTCTGGCTTTCCCCAAAGGATTCCCACCACCATCCTCAAAAATGGTTCAAATGCTGTGAAGTGGCTGGAAAAACCTCACAGAAGGACAGAAATTGCTTTCTGTTCCAAATCTGTCTCCAATGAAATGCTTTCTCATCTTTTATTTTGTTCTTTCATATTCATACAACAAAGCAAATGGTTCTGGTGCCTGACAGTTTGTCTGAATTTTCTTTTTCATTTTTCTTTTTCATTTTTTTTACTGGCTGCTTATGTTGCCTGCTAATCTTAGATCTCCTTTCCCCCTGGTTATTAATTTCATCTCTTCATTGGGTGTTATTTGTCTTCATTTTCTTTTTTTTATTCAAGATAAAGTAGTTTCTATAGAAAGGGAGATTTTACGGTTATGCTGCTGATTGTAACTGGTCGCAAACCTTGTGCCCCCTTATTGGCATCAGTAAATGGGGCGATGCTCTAAATCTGTGGTCCCAACCCAGATGTCCTTGGAAAAAAATTCCCAGAACCTTTCACCACTCATTGTGCTTTCTAGGATCTTCCTTCCTTCCTTCCTCCCTTCCTTCCTCCCTTCCTTCCTTCCTCCCTTCCTTCCTCCCTTTCTTTCTTTCTTTCTTTGTTTCTTTCTTTCTTTCTTTCTTTCTTTCTTTCTTTCTTTCTTTCTTTCTTTCTTTCTTTCTTTCTTTCTTTCTTTCTTTCTTTCTTTCTTCCTTTCTTCCTTCTTCCCATTTGTTTAAATTTAAATTCATTCCATATCTCCTTGCATTACACTGAAAGATATCCAAATGTGATAAGCATAAGAAACAGCTGTGCTGCCCAGGAGTTCTGTACTCCATCTGGGCACCCAAGTCTAGGAAGCACTGCTCTGAAGGATCTCTCCTGCTTTGCCGCCTGGCAAACAAAGATTCCCTCTGGCCCCTTGCTGTTTTAAGTCACTTTGGAGCCAATCGGGGGCTAAAATGGAATCATGGAATAGGACATTTGTGTTTTACTTTGGCTGTTAATCAGTGGTTAAGAAGGAGGCCACCTCCCCCCCCCTAAAAAAAGGGAAACTGTTTTGTCTGGAACGCTTTCAGGAGTAATCTTTAAGGGGATTTTAGCAGGCCAGAGGAGTTGAATAAACAAATGGTACATTATTTGGATCAGTATCTCTAGCAATCTTGCCTGCCCATGTGACGGTGTCCCTTCCGGAGGCTTAATTACCTGTTGCCCTATTTTTCCAAGACTTTCTCCTTCAGCTCCTCTGTCTTTCATCTTTTCCCGTCCTTGCAAATATTCCTTCCTCAGCTGTCAGTGCAGACTTTTGACACAACAAATCTTTATCTTTTCTAATATTGGACTTAACTGGATAGCTCAGATATTGGGAGATAGGTAGGGTGGAGAATGGAGTCTTTTGGCAATTTCTTCCTCATTATTTCCCCAGTGCTGGCCTCCATTTGTTGCAGAGTGTCAAATTTTGGTTAAATTTCTTAAGCTGAGCAGCAGAAGACGAGGGAGTCACAGTACAGAATCGCTTCATGTTCCCCAGGGTAGTTCACCCCCTTTCTCATGAACTGGTGATTACATTCCCAATAACTCACTGTCAGACATTAGTAAGCAGAGAGAATTTTTTACAAATGCATCTTTACTTACAATTGTGAACAGATTCAACAGCAAAGAAACAAACATGACTGCCTTCAGCAACAGACTTCAACAGACTGAATGCTTTCAGTAGGCCCTAGAGAAAGACAAAGCACTTAGCAGATTCCCAGGGCTGTTTGTGCATTCAAAGGCAAGAGGAAACCATTGATTAATGTAGGATAGATTGACAGTCACCCCTGTCCAGAAAAGTCCCTCCCAGTCACTCAAACCAGAGGCAGCATGCAAGGTTGTAAAAGCTCCTGACAGTAAAAACTGGAGAAAAGGCTCCCACTTGTCAGAAGTGTGGCTGCCAACCAGAATTGCAATCCCAACCATCCAAGATGGCTGATGGCCATCTGGGCTGATGCCAAACCAGCTGAAGCTGTGTAGAATCCGAACTCCTCCCAGCCTACGGAAATTGGCAATGACTTCTTTTTGTTTCTGCATAATGACAAGGTCTCTGGTCTGTAAGAGGATTGGACCTGTCATAACTCGGCTTTGCTTTCCTGGCACCCTCCAGAGGTGGTGGACTACATACCCCCTCCATTCCAGAGAGCCTGGACATTGGGGTGATATGATGTCACATTCCGACCCATTTAGAGGGCACCAACTTTATAGTGATGGGTAACTATTGTCCAAATAGTTGGGTGGAGGGTCTCTGGCACCTCTGGCTATCTGATCCAGCACAGGTCAAAGGCATCACTTCTTTGCATGGTGACCATTTAAAGCATTCACATGCACAAGATGCCATGAATGTGCGGCAGCTTAAAAGGGCGATTAAGGAAATTCATGGATGAAATGGCTAATTAATTGGAAAGTGCTACGGATGGAGACCTTCTGCACATAAAGAACCCTTTCCAGTGGGCACAGGTGGCTCCAGTTTCGCACAGAGAGTGAATCTGCTCCGGGTTTTAGCCCCACCTTGATGATAGATTTCCAGAATACCGAAACCTATATTTAAAACAAGCCCAGCACCTGGAAGGGATCTTTCTACAGCAGCAGTAGCTGGTGTATTCTAATGCTCAGCTCTGATCTGCATAGACATGAGAGGTTGAGACTGTTTTCGTGATAATGACCAGAATTTGGCAGGAATTGCCACAGCACAAATTCATTGATCTAGCATAAATAAATAACTATTGTCAATAAATAAATAAATAAATCCAGGTTCTCAGAGGAGTTTGAGAGTCCTCACAATGGCATACAGGAGGGCGTGGGTGGGTTTTTTGAGGTTTTCTGTGACCTGGATTTTTGCTGTTTGTATATTTTGGTTAGAACTACCAGAATTCGAGCGGGGTGGTGGTGGAGGTGGAAATTCCTCTAATGCCAAAGAGAGAAAATCTATCACCTAGGTTTGGTGACAGAAAAGCCCACATTGCCTCAGGACCTACATTTTAAAGTGTGACACCCTCCACCTCTCCTCTTGATCCTCAAGGGGATTTTTCCATCCCAATGATCTCCGCTTGCTGACTCTGCTCCGTCCTAGCAACCCGCTTCATGGCCGTCCGTGTCTTATCAAATGGGAGAGCCAATTACCCCGGCATGACTGTTCCAAGCTAGTGCATTTTAAGCAAGCGACGTTGCCAGCCTGCCGAGTTGAAAGAGCCTTTTCAGGAACAGGGTTGAGATTTGCATTCGGTGTGTGCGGCTTCAGTCTTAAATTAGGAGCATGAGCAGCCACTGCTCCTCCGCAGAGGACGCCGAGGCCTGCGGTTGAAAAACCCACTCTCGCCGGCCTCCACAGGCGAGGGCAGTTGGTGTTGGTCAACAAATGTATTGCTGTAGATCTGGAAGGGACCCTGTGGGGTCATCTAGCCTGACCCTTGCCAAGGAGGCCCAGTGGGGAACTGAACTCCCAGCTGTTGGCTCTGCAATCAGAGACCTCAACCACAGAGCTGTCCAGCATGAAGGAGCATGCCTGTCCATCAAAGAGACCATGTTCCCTTAACGTGGTGCCTCCAGCTATGCTGATATATATAGCTCCCACCTTTTCCAGCCATTGTGGTCCACGGAGACAGGAGTGACCATGATTTTTAGGTAGTAGCTCACATACCAGTTGACAGGATACAGATGTCCTCCAGGTTGGATCCCTCTAGCTGCTCAGCAGAAGGACAGGAATTCACAGAGCAGAGTAGCTTCAAGTCTCCCAGAGTAGCTGACCCCCTTTCTCATCAACTGGCACTTTCAGTCCCACTAACCCAACCTGAAATAATATTAGCTAAAAGAATAAAAAGTTTCCTTGCTTATAATCCAGGATGGAGACTCAAGATGTGGAGTTGGTTGTCAAGTCGGAATTAAGTCACACTGGTGACTGAACTTAGACTCAACTCATTTTATCCCCAATGATTTAGACTTGACCCAGAACTCACCAACTCTTCCCTTTTTCCTGGGGGGGGGGTTGTTTTTAATAGGAGCATGGATTTAGGACTTCGGTACCCAACCACCCCCATGCTGAGAGCGATTGTCAAATTGTCGAGGTTCCTGGAAACCATCCAACCTCAGGGCAGAGAAAGATAGAATCCCAGTATCACCCACCACTTTTATTCTAGGTGTGTGTGTGTGTGTGTGTGTGTGTGCGTGTGTGTGTGTTGCCACCCATAATCCTTTGCCCTCTCTGCTCTCCAGAGCAGTGCAGTCCTTTCATTCAAATGAAGCAAGCTGTTGCCACTTTAAGCTTTGTGATTCACCACCACCCAGCACCGCTCTGAGTAATGCTTCCTTGATCAGGGTTGAGAACTGGTCTACCTAAAAGAGCATCTCAGTTGTTTTTTTAAGTCCTCCTCTTCTTCTTTTAACACTAGAGAAAGCACACACACACAAAAGAGAGAGAGAGAGAGAGAGAGAGAGATCCCCCTGGCCATTTCATTTTTAACAGATGAAGCCTGCGACTTTGCTAAAAGCTCAAAGAGCGGATTTGAATGGAGGGGTTTTCCCTAAAGATCTAACAGCCCAAGTGAGGGATGAAATAATTTTAGAGCTGCCTGAATTCTACTGTTGCCATGATTCCTCCCCCTCCCTTTCCCAAATTGTGGTGGAGAATTATGACATCAAGAGTCCTCAGTTCTTTTCCCCCAAAAGCATTGCCTGAATAAATGACTAATTATCACTATGTCACAGAAGTGCATTCTCTCCTGCCTCAGGAAGAACAGGAAAGTGGCGAGGTCGTCTGAGGTCCAAGCTGTCATGATGACCGTTTCCCAAAATGTAGTTGGCTAGGTTATGTTATAGAGTTTTGAATTTCTTGTAAAATTATTTTTGTTACGCAGCAGAAGTGCAGAGGAGAATAGCTACACATTCCCCAGAGGCCACCTCTTTCTCATTAACTGGCACTCAGGAACAGAGACAGAAAGCTGTTTTTTTCTTCTTTTTTAAACTTACTCTTGCTTGAAACTACAGACTGGGATGCACTGCTTTCTTTATTGCACACATACTAGCAACCAACCGAAGAGATCAACAGAAACAAAGAACTGCCACTGGCCAATGAAAGGGAGGGATATAATGCTCCACAGAGAGGTAGGACCACCTTTGTATGCAAAAGCTGGAAGAAATGATGGTTATTGCTAGATAGACAGACAGTGGTCCCACACCAGCAGAGTCCCTCCCAGTCACTCATACTACAGGCAGCACACAAGGTTGTAAACAAAACTCCAATCAGAGCAATCCTCCCATAAGAAGGGCATAGGGGACCATCTACATCTGATGGCTGTCTACCTAGAAATCACCGAATAGGGGTGCCATAAGTTAAATCTGCCTTGGAGTTACATAACAAAAGGGTTCCTTTTCCCTTAGTGGAAAAACTGGGACATACAGTATCAGGGAAACTAGAAAAACATTCTGAGTCAGTTATAACACAGGTGAGACAACTGTGACTGAAATACAGAAGGTGCAAACATCCAAAAGGGGAAAATCCTCCATCCTACGCAGAGATAGATAGATAGATAGATAGATAGATAGATAGATAGATAGATAGATAGATAGATAGATAGATAGATAGATAGATAGATAGATAGATAGATAGATCCTCCAGAACGGGTGCCAACTGATGCATCCCTGGCTGTGCATGCTTCCAGTTGGTGCAAATCAGAAGACACGGGTTGAGAAATGCCGGGTGCCAAAAGGAAATGTGTTCCCCTAGGAGCATCCGGCTGTGCCGATTGCATAACGTCGCAAAGGAGCCATCAAAAGAACGTGCTGGATGGCAGTGGCATGGCTGGGCTCTTCATTTGATCATTCATCTCTGCATGGGGCGAGCTCTGCTCTCCCTAAACAGCAGCAAATTGCTGTACATAAGCTATAATCACCCACTGTAAACACTTTGGGTTCTCTCTTAACGGCTCTTAATTGGATGACGCACTCGATGGCTTTCCTCGCCATTCCCACCAGTTTGCCTTCAGCAGGCGTCCGGCAAAAGAGATCCATTCCTTTTGTAGCTGCCTCTGAAAGCATCTTGCTGATGCATTCATATAGATTTGCATGCATCACTGCAGGTACCACATTTGGACGCATTGCACTGCACTGTGATCAAAGCACAGCATGTGTCAGCCCTGGTTGCTGTTGTTACTGCCGTTGTTATTATAGGCCATAGGGCGTTTATACACGACCCCTAAGCTCCGCGGCAAATGGCTGCAAGGTCCGGACCTTAAAAATGTTTACCCACCAGCTCCGGACTTTGCAGACAATTAAGTGCGACCCCGCCCACTTTAGCAAGACCAAACAGCAGTTTTCTTGTACCTGCTTTTTGGAGGTGACAAATATTTGATCCGGTGTAAGGATAGTGAGTGTGGGGCTCTCCTGGCTTCCGTTTGTTCTTTTTTTGCACCCCGCCCCTTTAAGAGATCTGAATGCTGTCCGGAACAAAACGGAGGTAAACCGGCATTCTTTTCTTTCTTTTTTCTCCCTCCCTCAGGCAGCCAGCAACCAGGAAGTGTGAAGGGGGGTGGGGACAGAGGAAGAGCGAGGAACCCCTAAGATCTCTGGTCCGAATTTAAGTGGCCAGCGGATTTTAGGGGTCGTGTAAAAAGGCCCATAGAGGCTTAACGAGGGATTGTCTTTGCCGTAAACCAGATGTAGATTGCAGAGGTTCCCACCTCTGGCCCACCAGTGCATCTGCCTTGTATTATCTCTGATCAGTGATCGGAAATTAGAAGTGGCTTAAAACCTAGGAAGCTGTTGCGTGGAATTGAGCAGTAGGAAACTGTTGGCCAAGGCTGGTCTCAGTTTTGTAGCTCCAAAACCTGCCTCAGGCACTGAGGTGCAAAGCAAAGGACATTGTGCTGTTTATATACTGCCCCACAGTGCTTCAAGTTATCTCTGGACGATTTACAATTTGATCATATGCGCTACGCAATGCTCCCCTCCCCCTCCCCCACCCCACCGCCAACAGAGCTGGGCACTCAGTTTAATGACCTTGCAAGGGTGGAAGGCTGAGTCAACCTTGAGTTGGGACTGAGCTCTGGTTGTGAGCGGAGTCATCACTGCAATTACTGCAGTTTATCTGCTGTGCCATGAGGTCTCCTTCATACAATTCAGCCTTGTACTGGGAAAACGTGATCCTGGGGCCTTGGTCTGCTTGAAGGCCCTCTACTCAGGACATGGTTCCCTTGTCAAACTGATCTTAACAAAACCAAATGTCTCTTGGGAGAGCATGCTGCCCCTAATTGATCTCGGATGTTTTCACCTGAACTTGATCATCTCGATTGGATAAAGCCCCAACCATTCAAAGGATACTGCTCTCTCCCTCACTGGAGGTTTGCCAGGAGGTGAAGATTCTGTATCTTTGAATTTCCACCATGGACTAGGGTGTTGGCTTAGAGGGCCAGCAAAATCACCCCACCAAATCCAAAGCTTTTCAAAAGCAGAGAGCTTTCCCCTCCCGGCTTCACAAAACTCTCCTTGCACCTGAAAACGGTGGTGGTCCTTTCGTCGAGAACATAAAGAAGCTATTATGGACGCTCAGGGGCATCCAGCCTGCGAGATGCTGATAAAAGGGTATAAATAAATGATTACAATGTAATGAGGTAGCCTGTCGATGCCATTTTAACATCGGCCAGTTGGTAAAAGACTGTTTGATGTGGTTCTATTGTTTCATTTTGCCTGAGCTTTGCTTTTAAGCCTTTGAAGGGTCAGTCTGGGAACACCTCTTTCCAAATCACCATTCACTCTCGGGTTTTTATTTTCACCTGTTTCCTGATCTAATCACTAGATTCTCTCACTGATCAATCATTCTTTGGGGATTTTGTTGGCTTGCCAGCCGGCCTGATAAAAAAAAAGTGGCATTATTTCTGGCAGTGGTTCTTTTTGAAGGCGTCTGTTCTCAAATCGGAGAATCAAGGCCCCCCTTTCAACCCTAGGGAAGCTGGCAAGATATTGAAGGGTTTCTGAATTAGCAAATGTAATGTTTGGTCCTATAATGATTTGTTTTCCTTCTTTCTCTCTCTGCATGGCCTTTCCCCCCACCCCTCCTTGCAGGAACATTTCACGCCCGAATGCAAATTCAAAGAATCAGTTTTCGAAAACTATTATGTGACTTACTCGTCCATGATCTACAGACAACAGCAGTCAGGAAGAGGCTGGTATTTAGGTCTTAACAAAGAAGGGGAAATCATGAAAGGAAACCACGTCAAGAAAAACAAGCCTGCAGCACATTTCCTACCAAAACCATTAAAAGGTAACATTTTGGAGTTGGAGGGTCGTTGCTCGGTTCTCCGAAACTTTGCATCCAGTGGGTCCTGGGACTTAAAAGCCGGTCCCAAGCCAGACTCCCATTGCTGACTGGACATTTGATTATCCCTGTATCAAGGTTTTGCAGCCCTGGATGATCAAACTAGTTTGATTTTGCACAGGCCTTGGTTGTCAGGAGCTAAACAGCAGTCTTGTTGAGACTGCACAGACACAGCAGCTTTGAAGGAATACATCTCTGGAGGAACAGCATTTTAAACCTTCGTTGCAAAGTTAATTGTTGCCTCTCAGAGAAGACAGTGATCCTCATTATTATTTTTGAAATCCCACATGTCTTGCCAAGTGTCATAGTTTGGTGTGCTTGGCTCCCATCTTGCTTTCTCCCCTTACTACAGCCCTTTGAGATGAGCTAGTCTCAAAGCCAGTTTGTGTAGAGAAAGAGAAGCATACTACTGTGTCCTTGTTCCCAGACTTTGGAACTCCCTGCCACTGGAGGCCAGGCTGGCCCCATCTCAGGTGTCCTTCCATAAGCAGGCAAAGACCTTTCTCATCAGGCAGGGTTTCCCTCAGTGGCTGGCTATCTACAGAGCAGTTCTTAAAAGGCGACCAATGTGTTGGTTTTAAGGTGTTTTAGTGCCAGTTTCAATATTCTCTTTGTCTAATTCTTTTTAAGTTTTGTAATACAGTAGGACCCCGGTATCTGCTGGAGATTGGTTCCAGGCCTCCCAGTGGATAACAGAAACCGTTGATAAGAGAGAATGCCAAAACCCCACAGCTGCTGTTTTTTGATAGTAGCTTTCTTTATGGTTCCTGTTTTGCAACAGTAGCTTTCTTTACGGCTGCTGTTTGTGATAGTAGCTTGATTTATGGCTGCTGTTTGTGATAGTAGCTTGATTTATGGCTGCTGTTTGTGACAGTAGCTTACTCTACGGCTGCTGTTTGTGACAGTAGCTTGTTTTGCGGCTGAAAAATTATTTATCTTACTTTTTCCTCTCCAACAGTGGATAACTAAATCAGTGGTTAATGAATCAGTGCATATGGGGGTCCTACTGTAATTCATTCACAAGCTCTGCAAGTTACTCTTACAAAGTGATGTTTGTTCAAAAATGCTTATTTTATTATTATATGCTTTTTCTGATTGTTTATATGTATTTACTGTATATTAGATGCCAAATATGATATTTTAAGGAGTGGTTTAATTTCTGCTTGTGCATACAGCCCAAGGGCCTATGAAGCAACAAAGTATTCCTATTTCTATTGTTCTTAATACTTTTATTTTTTTAAAAAAATACTAAAGACACTTTGGGTCCTTTATAGGAGAAAAGTGGAGAATACACATTTGAAATCAATAAACGCACTACTGTAGTTTAACACTGCACCATTGCCTCTGGGTGCAGTGGTTAAAGTTCAGTACTGAAGCCAAAACTGTGCTCACAACCTGGGGTTCAATCCCAGGCAGCCGGCTCAAGGTTCACTCAGCCTTCCGTCCTTCTGAGATCAGTAAATTGAGTACCAACCTCACTGAAGATAGGGACCAATATGTAAGCTGCATAATTCATTTGTCAACAGCCCAGAGAGTGCTTTAAGCACTATGGGGCGATATGTAAGTGCCACGCTTTGCTTTTTGATTTTAATTAATTAATTCTCTTTTTTTCTCACTCTCCCTTCACCCTGGCGCTGCCTCCCTGCTTCCTCTTCTATTCAGTGGCCATGTATAAGGAACCCTCCCTGCACGATCTCACAGAATTTTCACGGTCTGGCAGTGGAACGCCCACGAAAAGCAGAAGCGTCTCCGGGGTCCTGAACGGCGGGAAATCCATGAGCCAGCACGAGTCGACGTAGCCAGTTTTTGGGGGTGCAAAAAGAGAGAGACGTGTGGATGGAACCTTAACCTTCTGGAATCCCAGCCTTTTACCCTTTTTCTAACCATCCAAGCTGTTCTATTCCGGGGAAGAGTGGGGGAAAGAAAAACATTTAAGGCAAGGGACTGACAACCACTGCATTCTCTGATCAGCCATTTTAGACCTTCCGATGGTTCAGAAAGAATTTGCTTTTTTAAAAAAAAAAAAGAGAGAGAGAGACATCCCAGTACAATAGAACAGGCCAGAGAAACAAAAGTTGTAGTGTAACGTTGCAGAGAAGAAACGGCCCATCTCATCCTCTCTCTCTCTCTCTCTCTCTCTCTCTCTCTCTCTCTCTCTCTCTCTCTATCTATCTATCTATCTATCTATCTATCTCCTTTTCTCTTCATCTCACTTGTGCTTTAGAGACAGGGGGGAAATATGAAACTGTGAGGCAGGAAAACTTTCTGCACCACTTACCTCCTGACCTGAATTGTCTTCCCCAGCAAGAGAGAAATCCAGTGAAAGACCACTTTGTTTTGTTTCAGTTTTATTTTAATCGTTTGTTTGTTCATTTGTTTGTTCCTCCTTTTCCGAGAGAAATTATACACTCCATGTTTTATACCTAGCCTTAGAAGGATGAAACAACCAAAATATATACACACACTGATTTTCCTTCTCTCTCTCTCCTCTCTCTCTCTCTCTCTCTCTCTCTTTCTCTGCTGCTTTTTTATTATTATCATTTCTTCAGGGAAAAAAAAAACTCCAATGGGTCTTTGCCATGAGCAAACGTGATTCTAAAAAGGGAATAATACTGAAGTAGGGAGGGGGCAGGATAAAGTTTGGCATTGAACTTCAGGAAGGCGGGCTCTGCCAAGGATGTACTTGTGATTTGAAAACACGCTGCGAAATATATATACCATTTTTAGATAGATGTGTCGTGTTCTGTTGGACGTCACTGTGCTGCTCCCAATCTGTAGGAACCAAAGTGTTACGATGAACCTTCCCCTCCCCCCCCAGTGAAAGACGATGTGATTCTGTTTTTGTTAAACAAAGCAAAACAAAATAAGGGGAGGACATGTCACCCCTCCAATATGTAAGAGTTTTTTTTTTAAATTAATTCCTTTCTTCCTCTCCTTTCCACCTCTCCACTTTGTGCATCATATTAAAATAACAACCTTATGGTCATGGCTTCTTTTCCCCACCCCACCCCAATGAAAGAAACTGTGGAATTAAGTGAACTTAACAATTTTTATAAGGCAAAGGGAAAAAAGCCCTTTCGAAGAAAAAAGAAAAGAAAAGAAAAAACAAATGTACATTTCTTTGGCTGATGTTACATTTCTCTGGGAGGGAAGCTCTGCAACATATATACACTTAAAGAATATATATCGGCTGATAGAAAAGTGATACGATCCTCCCACATCTTCCCACAGAGAAGAGGCGGTGGGATGCCAGAAAGGGATTCTTAAGGCAGAGTTCCAAGACTTGCGCTGTCATCAATGACAGCATTAATGACTTGCAGCAGTAGAAACCTCCCATAATTCCCCAAGGAGCATTGTCTTGAGGGTTACAGGAGATTGTAGTTGAAAAGGTTGCCCTGTCTCAGATCCCATACCTCTTAGCAAGTCCACTCTGGTGAGAATCAACTCGGTACGCCCAGTTGTAGTAGAGCTGTTGGGTCTCTTGCTGACCGTTGGGTCAGCGCTCCTTTCAGCCCCGTTGGCTGGAAGACAGCCGCAGAAGGCCTGGGACAAAGATCAGACATGAATTGCTGAGAGTTCAGCAGCCGGTGGGGACATTTCTTCTTTCATCCCAACCATCGCAGGACTGATGTTTGCTAGTGCAAGTAATGGAGTTCAGCTATTGAGTCAGGAGGTCTACTCTCCCTGAGAACAGGACATGAGGGGTAGCCCATAGCCTCCTCTTGGGGTAGAACAACCTGCTAAAAGATGTTTCAGAGGCACAGCAAAGGATGTCCACCAGTGGGACTCTACTCCTGGGAAGTCCTAGTTGGAGATGCAGAAGGGATACTGCCCAGTCCTAAGAGGGTCCGTCACAACTGTGCTCTCTCTGCCTGTGAGAACATTGGGGTTCTGCCCTCATCCTTCCTTTTCTACGAAACAAAACAAAATCTTCCCTTAGGTTTCTATTAAGTTTATCCTATCCCTTGCATGGGAGGAAGTTGACTTGGAATGGTGGCTTCAGAGTTGCATGATCTTGAGATTTTGTGGCCTGCTCGTTGTCGGCTTCTGTTACAGATCTGTACAAAGCTGACATGGTTCACTGTGAGCTGTTTCCTGCTGCTTTGTATGAAGGAGATGTTTATTATTTGTTGTATACAACCATGAACTGAATAAACTAGTTTATACAACAACGTACTTTTTTTAAGAGGGGGAGGGTCTACAAGCAGATGCTGTTGGGTTCATTCAGAATGGGCCGGATCCATGTTCCCAACTTGCCTGGAGAAACAAGAGGGACACAGTGAGTCTTCAATGAAGATCTGTGCTTCCCATACTTGAGTCTCCAGATGTCCGCATACTTCAACCAACAGTGCGCCTGGCTCTGCTGCATGAACGTTGGGGACTTGTTGTCCATTAGCATGTAAGAACCTAGGTTTAGGGCCAAGGCACCATCATCACCACCACTGAGCAGCAGCACGAGGCTAAGACGTCAAAAATGCCACTTCAGCTTCCTTCAGACGAGTGTCCTTAATTAGAGAAAATCCCCCTTTAAATATTAGAGGGCTCTCTTTTCAGTAGATTGGCAGGGGTACTCAGGAAATTATATTCCCCCATTGTGGGGGGAATTGCCCTTGACAAGTGCTGGACTTGATGAGCCATAGGGTCTTTTCCAGCTCTGTAGTTCTGAACTTATTATTGTCGTTGTTACAACTCAGAGGGTTAATTATCTTGCAGGGGAGACAGAGAATGGGATTTGGGTTCCTCATTGTCCCTCCAGCAAGTAGAGTCACCTTCTGTGGCCTTGGGCAGGCTGCACAGTCCCAGAATGCCCCAAGAAGAAAGGGCTGGCAAACCACCTGTTGCGTATTCTCAACCCGCAAAACATTGCAAAGGATGACCACAAGTCAGAATTGACTTGATGGCACACAAGTATTATTATTCTTTTCAGTATATAGGTCAAACTGGAGCCTGGTTGGTCTCTTGAGATTAAAGTAGGGTGGGAAGAATCTTCAGGCAGAAACAAACCTTGAGAAAGAGTTCTGTGTTGGGTTACAACTCCAAGAACCTCTCAGCCAGGACAGTGGGAGTTGTAGTCCAAAAGTAACTTTCCCAAGCTCTGCAAATGTTTTTTTTTAAACTCTTGTAGGAAGCACTCTGTGTCTCAGTGTTGGAGGAATGGCAACACTGGATGTATTAAAAAGATAAATGGGTGGAAATGAATGACGGTGTGTGAAAAATACAGAGATCGCTGTTAGTTATTTTTGGTCCCCATTCCTTCCAAATTGCCACTGACTTTCCAGGAGTTTCAAGATATTTTTTCCTATATTTCCTGTAGTTGGTGGAAGGTACAAAGGGGTGGCAGTTTTAGATGGTGATGAGGACAAAGTGTCCATCTCCCACCCCAGAGTCTAGACAGACCATACAAAAAGTGTCCCTCGTCCCAATGATCAGGTCCTCCAGGTGCTGGAGGATCACAGCTACCCACTCCTGATGGGTAGAGGCTGTTACCTACCAAGTCAGGCAGGGAAATCTTTTCTGGAGGCTGAAAGGCCAAGGTTACAGGAGCTATCCATGGTGCTGATTCTACTCTCCCCAAATAAGCCCAGCCAAAGTCTTCACTACCTTCCAAGGTCGTCTTTGCCAGCTTCTATCAGCTCTTGACTTCCAGGCCGTGCTTTGTGATGCTTAGCAGGAAATCCAGTTCTTATGCATTTGAAGACATAGATCCAGGTTCTTCCCTCCCAGGTAGGAACTACTAGATTTATTCTACCTTCCGCATGACAGTTTTTGGGCATTTATACATGACCCCTAAGCTCCGCTGCAAATGGCTGCAAGGTCCGGACCTTAAAAATGTTTACCCACCAGCTCCGGACTTTGCAGACAATTAAGTCTGCTGTCAAAGCCCATGACAAAACAGCAGTTTTCTTTACCTGCTTGAGGTGGGTGAAAATCCCCAGGTCCTGGTCAGTGCTCTCCTGGCTTCTGTTTGTGTTTGTTTGTTTTTTTGCCTCCCGCCCCTTTAAGAGAAGAGGTGGGAGGAAAAAAAGCAAGCAGAAGAGAAACGGAAGAGAAACAGAGCTCCGGGAAGCTCCTCCAGGTGAGCTGCATTTTTTCCTCTCTTTCTCTGGTGGGGAGGAAGGAAGAGCAACAAACCCCTAAGATCTTTGGTCCGAATTTAAGGGGCCAGCGGATCTTAGGGGTCGTGTGAAAAGGCCCTTTGAAAGACTAGAGGGATATCCTGTCCTCTTTCATCTGCTGTCAAAGTCCATGACCACAGATGTTCTTTGAAAAAAAATATCCTTCAGATGCCTTTCTCCCCATAGAGAGGCCCCAGCACCAAGTCCCTGTATATCCTGTAATTCTAATAATGCACTGAGAGGATACAAGTACCTTTCCTTTTCTTCACACAGGGATTTCAAGGGGCTACTCACTGGTTTTAGAAGAAAAGGAGAGGGGACCTCTCCCACCACAGTCTTCCACCATCCATCCATCCATCCATCCATCCATCCATCCATCTATCTATCTATCTATCTATCTATCTATCTATCTATCTATCTATCTATCTATCTATCTATCTATCTATCTGTCTGTCTGTCTGTCTGTCTGTCTGTCTGTCTGTCTGTCTGTCTGTCTGTCTGTCTGTCAAGGAAAATAATAGCAGCAATGTCTGAGGACATTTTGTCATCAATGCGGAACATAACAAGCTGAGAAATGACAGAGCATCAGTGAGCCCATCTCTGCCGTTGCTTAGTGACACAGCTGTATCCCTAGGGTGGATTAGAAGCCAGGATAATATATTGGAAAGGTGTTTAGACACCGGAACATCAACCTTGTGGCTGATCAGCAGCCACAGATAACAGGCTGGGAATGCAGGTCTGACCACAGCTCCATCATCTATGAGCTCTCTTTGTTCATGAGGGGCTCAGGGGCCCCTTTCAGGAAGTTTCCGAGGGTGAATGCACACAAGATCCACAGGGGCAAGTGTGATGCCAAATGCAGAGGAGGGGTAACTCTGTGCCAGGTTTTGCTCAGAGGTGGGGAGTTCGATTCCCCTCTCACCCTTCCAGCTCTACAGACAACTAGATAACCAAACCACAGGTCCATTCACTCCACTCTGAGCCAATAACTATTTCTGCTGCCATTCAGGTCAAATTACACAAGAAGAAAAACGTGTGCTCCTTGGCCTTATTTAGAAGATTATCACATTAAGCAATGCAAAAGAACCTGTTCTGTCTTTCCTTAAGTGACAAACGAGATCTTTTGGCTCCCATACGCTCGAGGATGTAGCAAAATCTTAAGTCAACCTTCCTAAATCCCTTTTTGGAGACAGCAGAGCTTTGCTCTGTTGCTGCTGCAGCTCCTGGAACAAGGAGACGGGATAATCACCTTGAAAGTGGTAAGGCTCTTGTCATTGACAACACACAGTCATGAGGCCCCTCCACATGTCAGTTGGGATCAGAGAAGCCTTTGGGATCATTCTGACATATTGTGTGCTCCCCATGACCCGGCACATGCCGTTCCTGGCTTCCGGTGCTGGGTGACTTCAATAAACTCACTGCAGCATGTCTCAAGCCCAGCTCGTGAGTTCTTGGAGACCATGGCTTCCTTGGACATGCCCTAGTTTCTCAACATCCCCATGGATGTGGCAGGCCATACCCTGGACCTGGTTTTCTCAGAGCACAGAGGGAGAGTCGCCCGATGGTATAACTGGCCTTGTGCTGGTTCCCTTCTCATGGTCAGAATCACCACCTGATCAAGTGGCACCCTCTCCCCATTGGGAAGCCAGGCCCCATCGCAATGGTCTGCCCTTGCAGGCTTCTGGATCAAAATAGTTTACAAGAGGCCATGCAGGAGTTTCCCACTGAACTGACTGGTGCTTCTGTTAATGCCCTGGTAGGCAGCTGGTACACTGCATCCATCAGGGCAGCTGACATGATTGCACCTAAACGCCCCTCCAATGCCAGGTCTTGGTTTAACCAAGATCTGTTGAGAGAGGCTCAGAGGGACAAAACATCCCCGCTGGGCCTCCTCGATCTCTCAGTGGCCTTTGACACCATTGTCCACAGCATCCTCCTGGGGGGGGCGCTCTCTGAGTTGGGGATCAGTGGCCTTGTCACGGTTCTGATCCTTCTTGGAGGACTGTCCCCAGGCAGTATAGCTGGGTGAAATGACTTCCACCCCATGGTCTTCCAATTGTGGGGTGCCACAGGGGTTAGTCATCTCTCCCATGTCATTTAATATCTGGGGAGGTCATCAGAGGGGTTGGAGCGCACACACACACACCAACATCTGCAGTTTGGGAAGCTCCCTCTCATTTCAGGGAGTGACTCTCTTGGTGAAGGATGTGACCATCAACTTGGGTGTCGAATTGGACCCACCGCTCGCCATGGAAATCCAGATGGCATTGGTGGTCCAATCAGCGCACCTCCATCGGTGCCAGATTGCCTGTCTGCAGGCCTCCCTTGACATTGGGGCTCTTACAACACTGATCCATGCACTCACAATCTTGAGATTAGACTACTGTAGTGCACTCTACGTGGGGCCACCTATGAGGTTGGTGCAGAAGCTGCAACTAGTGCAGAATACAGAAGCCAGATTACTAACAGGGACAAGAACATGCCATCACATTACCCCTGTTCTGGCCAATCTGCACTGGCTGCCAATCCACTTCCACATTGACTTCAAGGTTTTAACGCTAACATACAAAGCCCTAAATCAGGCATGTCCAAAGTCAGGCCCGGGGGCCAAATGCAGCCAGTTTTCAAATTCTGAGTGGCCCGTGGCCTCTTCTCCCCACCAGCCCAGCCTGTCACGCATCCCCGCCAGCTGGCCCCTCCCCATACCGGATGGAGATGTCAGCTTTCAGTTTTACGGTTTGCCTGCCCTCCCTGCTTCTGTCCACACCCCCGCCCCCAGCCACCTGCCCAACCTATCCAGCCCTGACTCCCTTGCTGCAGCGTCCTCCCTGCCTCCTTGCATGTCATAGAGGCTTGTCCAAAGTCCAGCCAAGGGGCCAAATGCGGCTGAATGGACGCCCCCCAAACATTTTCACCTCACCCAATCTGGCCCTCCTTACAAAAAGTTTGGGCACCCCTGCCGTAAATGGTTTGGGGTGTTATAATCTGTCAGAGTGGCTTCTCCCAAACAGGACGCCCCTGGGCCATCCAGTCTCTCCAGCTGGGCAGTTGGGAGGGTGACTACATCGAGGGAGGCCCATAAGGCAACGACCAGACCAATCAGGTCTTCTCAGTGGTGGCCCCTCAGCTCTGGAACAAGCTGCCCCTTGAGATACATATGGCTCCCTCACTCCAGATCTTTAAATGCCAGTTGAAAACATGGCAGTTTGGATCAGCTTTCTTTGATTCTTGATTCCCTATGTCTTCTTCCACCTCTTGTTGTGTGCATTTGTTCTGTGGCTGACTCTTTTATGTAATCTGCTAGTTTAATCTTATTTTGTGTTATTAATTTTATATATTATATTTTGTAACTTTATACTGTATCAATTTGTATTTTTGCTTTTTGTCCTCTATTCTTGCTTACCGTATTGTTTATAACTTGTGTCTTTCTATTGTTGTAAATGGGCCAGAGTTGCCTTTGGGCTAGATGATGCGGTGTATAAATCCAACAAATAAATAAATAAATAATTGATGGGAGAAGTGTCAGAGAGAGAGGGTTGGAGAGGGAGAAAGACAAACATCCTCTCTGTTCAACAGCCTCAGTCAAATCCTGCCGACATCATCATCATACGTTAAAATCCCTAGCAGTACTGGCTGCTTCATGAGGAGATGTGGTGTTTGTTGTGTGTTTTATTTTTTTCCACTGCCATGCAGAAAAAGGCAGCCGTGTTACTGAATGCTATCGGTGTGACATTGGTAACATCAAAGAGGCGGTGGGGCGCTTATCCAGATTTGTCACTTTCTCTTCCAAATAAAGACCATGGAGGTATACCTGGCCTACATGCAGAATTTGGAATGCAGCGAGGAGGTGGGAATCTTAGTAAATTTGGACTGCATGCCTTCTAGTCCCTCAGAAAGATGAGCCGGAGAGTGGCAAGTTAAGAGGCCAAGCCTCACAGCAAAATTGTTGTGATTTTTTTGCTGGGGAGGATGCTACAGAACAAGCCAGACTGGAGTGATGTTTCAGGTCTCTATTTGCACATTGCAATAGAAAGAGGGGAATATTTTGTCCCACCAATTAGCTTTATATGTGCATGGCAGACAAATTTCCATAGGACAGTGGTGGAAAACCTTTGGCACTCCAGATGTTTTGGACCACAACTCTGGGAGTGCTGAAGGTTTGCCACCACTGCCATAGAACTATAGCATGTCTCAGCCTAGTGGTGAAAAGGCAAGCAGATGAACTTGGTCAAATTACACAACAAAACAAAGGAGTATTTCTCACCATAAAATGCTTTCCCTCCTGGCACACAGTTCTTTCAAAACTCCATTCCTCAGCAATCAGACTTCCAGATCAGGTTTCTGTTTCTCTTCCAGAGATGAACCAGGACCAAAAGCTAATTTGTAAGCGGGCACAAACTCACAGTAAGAGAATGTCTTCCAATGGCGCACCAACCTTATTGTCTAGCTTAAACTCCAGAAGCTGCCACACCTCTGTTGTCCCTTCATAGCAATGGATCCTGAGTCCCAAGCCCTGAGTCGAACTGCCTATTAAGAACAAGCCTTCTCCCCCAGAAAAGAAGGGAAGGTAGGTGAGTAGGTGAGTTCTAGTCACTGGGGAGAAAAAAACAGAAGCAATTCACTGGTGACTTGTCCCCATCCCTGCTGGTTAGGGATGCTGGTGTGAGACTCCTTTCTCCATCATTCCTGGTCCAAGGGGTGGAATACCTCTGGATCAAAATGCAGGCTCTAGGTATTTGAACCAAATAAATTATATCATGGGGAGGGAGAGAGAGAGAGAGAGAGAGAGAGAGAGAGAGAGAGAGAGATCATTTCCAGAATCCTCGCTTTTGTTTTGCATTCCAGTTCCCGTCCTCCGTGGCATCTGATTTGGTAATTCTGGGAGCACAGTGGAGACGTGGTTTCCGTAGAAACAGATGTGCCTGCTCTTTGTTGATCTTTTTTTATATAGAGAGAAAGCCTCAGACTGGAGATCTTCCAACGCCCCAATAAATAAGAAGGGTTTCTGTGATGTAGCTGACTCCCAGGAAAACTGGCTAGGACTTTGTTGCGAGTGTCCACATGGATGCAAATTTTAAAACCCAAACTGACTACAGAAATAAATTACTAGTCAAGTATGTGACAGGGATATTGATTTTTAAAGAACTTACTATAGTCTTCCCCCCTTCCCCTGTCCTCAAATTGATATTTTGCATTTTCAGACATTAAACTTAATGTCGGAGATGAGAGAAAAGTGGAGCATTCTTTTGCAAAGCTTGGGGGGGTGCAATCAGTGCATGCTAATTACCCTGCAACTGCAATACTGGGAAGCCATGGAAGGAACGTGGAGTGGTGTGGGATGTTAGTGATGGCGGCATAGATATGGTCCAGAAGGTGCTTAGCACTAGAACTGGGCTATCATTCCTAGAATCGTTTGCAATTAGAGAAAAGATGTCTCCCATAACCCATAAGAAGCCTGGGTTCTCCCGTGAATAGAGATGGGCACGACCAGGAAAAATGACGTTTTGAGTTATCGTTTGTCGGGACGGGTCCGTTTCGGGTCGTTTCCATTTGTTGCAGAAATTTTCAAAAATTTGTCGTTTCCATTTGTCGTTTGTCGTTTGTGTTGGGGTTGGGGTTGGGGTTGGGGTAAGTGGGATCTGGGAGGCACCTCTCTGGGTGCCTCTGACGTCTGACCACTAAGAAGGGAAGGGAAGCGTTTCGCGTAGCCGCCGCGTACCATACATTACATTATGTTAGGGTTGGGGGGTAAGTGGCAGAGGCACCTCTCTGGATACCTCTGACTCACTAAGAAGGAAAGCATACTGGCGTACTGGCATACAGGTTAGGGGCAGGGGTAGTGGGCTCTGGCTGGGAGGCACCTCTCTGAGTGCCTCTACTCTGACCCACTAAGAAGGGAAGCGTACTTGCGTACGGATCTGGGTTAGGGTTGGGGTTAGGGTAAGGGCTAGGCTTAGGGTTACGGTTAAGGTTAGGGTGGGTTAGTGGGCTGCACCTCTGGGTGCCGCTGACCCACTAAGAATGACAGTGTACTGGCGTATGGGTTAGGGTTAGGGTTAGGGTTAGGGTTAGGGTTAGTGGGCTTTTTATGCCCTCTGGCACATCCAGAAGTCTCAGTCAAAACCTGGCCATGCGATTGGTGGAATGGGTCCAAAAATTTGCATGGTCCCATCCCATGACCAGCCCATCATTGCGCAGGTGTAAAAAAATAAAAATAAAAATAAAAATAAAAATAAAAATAAAATCAATGGAGACATTTTATTGCAAGAAAAACCCACTGCTGCTACTATAAAAAATCAGGCATTTAAAATACCTAATTTTCAAATGTTTCTGTGGTGCTTTGGTGGGTTTTTGGACCACGATTTAAAAATAAATGTTGCAGTCGCCATTTTGGATCCCCCCACACCGCATGGCAAATAGAGACGACGAGGATGGCCCCCCAGCCTGGTACCAGCAGCCCAGGACAGGAGGGGGGGAAGGCCAGGGACCCCCCCAGAAACCACCCCTCTCTGGTAGGTGCCCTCACTGAGGCAGGCATATTTTCGCCTGCTTTTATGGCCGGGAATCGGGTTTTTTTATTTTTAAAACTTTTTTTCTGTGCTGCTTGGCATCGCGCGATCGCCGCGATGCCATGAATGACAACGAAAAATCAGACCCAATTTATCTTTATTGGGTTGGGTTCGAGCTGGAGCGGAGTAATTCTCGTTACCGTTACCCGTTACGTTACGATAACAATAACTGAAAACGGAAACGAGAATTTTGCCGCTCTGTGCCCATGTCTACCCATGAAAGATCTCAACCTGGAATGTCCAGATCAGGGGTGTGGGATAATTGATCTTCATGCCAAATCCAGCTGTTCTGGGGTTCTTGTCCCATCTTCTGGAACAATGTCCACTTCCCACTGACACTCTCAATGGGTGGCTTCCCAGCTGGTCTGTTTACAACCCAGAAAGATCTAGCTTCATATATTCATTATTCATAATTGTTTGGCCTCATTTTCACCTGGAAAAAAAAATAGATTTTTTTAAAGTTTTTCATGGCCCCGTCCCCTGCTTTGCAAAGCCAAGCCTGATGGAGAACTTTCTGGGACTCCAAAGCTACTGGTTTTTATTGGTCTGATTCGGATATTACCTGATACCAAGCAGGATGTAATAGAACATCAGATACTAGGTTCTGATGTTCTGGGTGCAGTTCCCAAGGAATCTCTCAAGGTTGTGGTGTAGTGTGAGAAGCCAGCCTAACCACCACCCACCTTGAGAGATTCCAGGGGACTAAATTATTTAGCATGAAGGAGGGGCTGGAGAGTCCTTCAAGGAGAGGAAGCCTTTAGAAAGGAGGACTCCTTCAAGCCACTGATCCATCCCCACCATAGTTAAGAACATAAGAACATAAGAAGAGCCCTGCTGGATCAGGCCAAAGGCCCATCGAGTCCAGCTTCCTGTATCTCACAGTGGCCCCACCAGATGCGTCTGGGAGCGCATGAGACTAGATATCTGTCTCCTGATACCACTCCCCTGCATCTGGCCCTTGAAGTACCCCGGTTTTAAGCCTGGAGATGACACATCTCCATCATGGTTTGTAACCTGTGATGGACTTTTCCTCCAGGAATCTGTCCAATCCCCTTTTGAAGGCATCCAGGCCAGATGCCATCATCACATCCTGTGACAGGGAGTTCCATAGACTAACAACGTGCTGGGTGAAAAATATTTTTTTTTGTCTGTTCTTACTCTCCCAGCCCTCAATTTGAGTGGATGCCCCCTGGTTCTTACGTGCCTTTAAGTTGCATCCGACTTATGATTATCTTAGGAATGAGTGATCTCCAAAATGACCTGCCCTGAACAGCCCCACTCAGCTGTTGATGAAGGCTGAAGCCTGTGGCTTCCTTGAGGAAGTCAATCCATCTTGTATTGGGTCTTCCTCATTTCCTGCTGTCTTCAGCTATTCCGCGGCATGACTGCCTTTTTCATAGAGTCCTGCCTTTTCACAATGGACACAAAGGCTTCACCAAAAGAGAACATCCAGCCACCCAGCACAGCACGCAGCTTCCAAGATCCATCTCTGAGCTATGCCATCAAACTGACAAATCAGTCCCTCGTTCTCGAAAGATCCAATTGCCTGTATCACCGATGGTGTTTTCAAAGCAATAGATCCTCAGAAAACAAGGACCAGCACAAGCACTGGATGTATCTTGATGTATTTTTTTTTTAAAAAAATGTTTCTAAATCTAAATCATTAAGTGGTGCAGTGGTTAAATACCTGTCCTGCAGGTAAAACTGTGCTCACAACCTGGGGTTCAATCCCAGGTAGCTGGCTCATGGTAGACTCAGCCTTCCATCCTTCCGAGGTCAGTAAAATGAGTACCCAGCTTCCGGGGTGGGGGAAAGTGGGAATGGGTAGCCTGCATACTGTAATTACAACTGTAAACTACCCAGAGACTACTTGAAATGGTATTAATTAAATAATTAATTAAATAATTGAAATGGTATGGCAGTTCTTTTATTTTGCTTCCTAAGATTCAAATTATGTTTCTTATTGTGTTTTATTGTACTTTTGTGTGTATTATGATTTGCTTTGTCATGTTTGCCGCCCAGAGTTCCCGTTGGGAAGATGGGCAGGATATAAATTCAATAATAAATAAATAAATAAATAAATATGGGTCAGTATAGAAGCAAAACATTTTTTACCTTTGGTCATCATGGTGGCCATCTTACCAATTGTGAGCAGCCCCCCTTAGCAGAGGCCTCCATTTACTGTCCTCATGCCAGTACAGAAAAACGTTAGGACTGAGTTTCTCAGTCTGCTGCATCTTGTTTTGAAACAGGGTTTTTCCCCCACTCCCCTCCTCCTTTTGTTTAAACAAGAAGGCTTCTTATTTAGGCTTTGGTGCACCCCTCATCAGAGGCATCAGCAATCGCAAATCTTCAATGGCACAGAACAATTACTCAGCTTGGGGGGGGGACACTTTTTAAAAAGCTGGAAGTTGGAACTCATCTCATAATAGTGGAAAGAGAGAGAGAGAGAGAGAGAGAGAGAGAAATAATAACGCAAGCTATACAAAAGTAGAGAAGCAGAAACCTCATATGCCACTGCAGTAGTCTTCTGCCCACGCATTCCTGCTGTCCTCTATGGACGTGTGTGTCTCTCTGTGTGTGCATGTGTGTGTGTGTGCGGACGGAAACTCTAACTCATTTTTTTTTATCACCATCGTCATTTTACTGCCACCATTTATTAAACTCCCTTTCTCAAACGGAGCTGATAAAAGCTCAAGGGGGAAATGGATGTTGGTCACCACATCATTAGATTTCTATTAGATTAGACCATGCTGATTTCGCTGGGGATAATTTCCACGCTGCACATGTAACTCTGTTTCTTGGGCAGGGGTGCACACATCCGCGCTTGCACACATGTTGATGTTTGTAACTTGTTCATCAACAGCCAGGCCCCAGTCTTCACAAGGGGCCGTGCCAGCACCCAAAGGCTTGGGGGGGGGTGTTCTGTAACCCATAGTCACACTATATATGAGTATATGTGTGTCTATATATAGAAACCCCATATAATTGTTCCGGCAATTCTAATTCTCTCTCTCTCTCTCTCTCATTCATATATATGAATGAATGGTACCCTGACTTAAGAGCAGCTCAACTTAAGAGCAGAAAACTGTTGGCATTTTAACTGCCACCTTACAAATTTTAGATATGGTCTGCTTGACTTACAAATATTTTTTTAACTTTTTTTTATTTTTCAAATAGGTACCCCGACTTAAGAGTAGTTCGACTTAAGAGCATGCATTTGGAACAGATTAAATTCGTAAGTTGAGGTACCACTGTGTGTGTGTGTGTGTGTGTGTGTGTGTGTGTGTGTGTGTGTGTGTGTGTGTGTGTGTGTGTGTGTGTGTGTGTGTGTGTACACACACACAGTGGACCCTCCTATAACAAACGGTTTGTATAACATAAAATCTGTACAACATAAAAAATTCCAGAGATAGGGGAAATTTTCTTAACAGAATCACCTATGGGGCGAATGTGTACAACGTAAAAATGGTCACGATTAGGGATTACTCTGTTTTCAATGCATTCCTATTTCAATGCATTTCCTATGGGAAATGTGTATAAAGGAAAATTTGCTTAACAGAATTTCATTTGGAACAAATTCATTCCTTTATACAAGGTACCACTGTATGTATGTATGTATGTATGTATGTATGGATGGATGGATGGATGGATGGATGGATGGATGGATGGATGGATGGATGGATGGATGGATGGATGGATGTATATGGTCCCCATCCACAAGAACTGACATGATGACACATTATAATGATAATTGTTATGCTTCCCATTCCATTGCTCTTCATTTTAGAAAAAAAAGTATGCCAAAGATGTGGGAGCCTGCTTTCCACCACTCAACCCCCCCCCCCAGATTCTGCAACCTGAGATTTCACTTCATCTCCCTATATTTATAACACCGAGAACGCAACATGCCTAGCTGTTGAGTTCCTCCTGCCCCCGAGCCTTAAAATTAATGGATCAATAAATTAGCACGGACTACTTTGGCCCAGCACGAATGTTCCCCTGCCAAGGCGTCTCTCCATTTGGCGTTGTGCGCATCCGGTAATTAAACCAAGTCCACTGATGAACCTGAACCGTTTGGGTACGAGCTGCTCCATTATAGATCATGGGAGCAAAGTCCTAGCCATTTAAGAATGATCAGCAATCCATTATGGGCTGTCGCCAAGGCGGTGATGCATGGCTGACAAACCCTCCCTCCCTACCCCCCCCCCCCATCCCATTCAATATTGCATGAACTGAGTTGGCCAAGCACGCTCTATTAAAAACTGGTTTCCTGATCTTTGGCTGAGGCAAGTTAGAATTTAGGAAGTGCTGCTCTCCTGCCTAGCCAGGATGTCGCCCGCCATATAGAGCAGACGTCTGCTGAATCCAACTGGTAAGGCCGACCACACGGGCCATGGCATGTCTCCTGCAGATTTTGCTCCAGGATCTCTCAGATTTGGAACAGTCCTCATCCAGCAGGCCCACTTGCTTCCAGATGGGAAATGCCCATCTTTTCCCTGGAAAGGCCAAGTTACGGCTGTACATGTTGCCCAGTTTGGATTGTTGTTGTTGTTGTTGTTGTTGTTGTTGTTGTTGTTGTTGTTGCATTCCTTTAGCTGCACAGCAGAGGTGCCAGGAATCACAGAGTAGAACAGCTTCACATTGCCCCAGGTGAATCCACCTTTCTTCTCACTAACACCCACTTACAGCCTTAATGGTTCACTTAGACATTTTCAGAAGAAAGAAGAAAAAGTTGTCTTAAGAACATAAGAACAGCCTTGCTGGAACAGGCTATCACAGCCCTTCCGGTCCAGCATTCTTTCTCACACAGCGGCTCACCATTTGCTTCAGAGTATTCCGAAGCAGATGTCTTCACCTGCTTACGATTCCCTGCAAATGGCATTGAGAGATATCCTGCCTCTCTCTCCAACCCAGAGGTTGTCCTTAGGCATCCATCATGACAGCAATGGATACCCTTGTTCTCCATGAACTTGTCCAACCCTTTCTTAAAGCTGTCAAGGCTGACAGCTGTCACCACTTCTTCTGGCAGGGAGCTCCAGAACCCGGTGATCCTCTGGGTGAAAAAGTGCTTCCTCTTATTTGTTTGAGATCTAACCCCCAAAATTTCATGTAGTACCTCCTACTTCTAATGTTGTGCGGTAGAGAAAACAGCTTTTTCCTTATCTACTTTGTCCATACCGTGTATGATTTTATAAACTTCGATCAGGTAACCTCTTAGGCACCGTCGTTCAAGAGTGAAGAGGCCCAGCCTTTGCAGCCTCAGATGGTAAGGAAGGTGTTCCAGTCCCCTAATCCAGTGTTTTTCAACCTTTTTTGGGCAAAGGCACACTTGTTTTATGAAAAAAATCACGAGGCACACCACCATTAGAAAATGTTAAAAAAATTAACTCTGTGCCTATATTGACTATATATAAAGTAATTCTCTTGAATAGGAATCAAATAAAAACAAAGAAAGTATTTTATAATTACTTTATTATGAAATAGTAAGTAAACAGAAATATGAAAAATTATAAAATACTTTATTCAGTGCGCAACCTGGGCCTGTTTGGCTGAACACAAAGCTGATATTCTTCAGCTTTTCCAACGGCACACCAGGCAACATCTCGCGGCACACTAGTGTGCCGCGGAACAGTGGTTGAAAAACACTGCCCTAATCATTCTGGTTCCCTTCCTCTGCACTTTTTCCATTTCCATAATATCCTTGGTCTTTAAAAGTCTTACTTACCACTCAACAACTCAAGCAGCCAACAAACATGATTGCTCTCAACAACAGACTCAAGGGAGGGGAAAAGACACAGAGCAAATAGGCAGAGCTCTTTCTGAGTTCAGAGGTGGGAAGGAATGATTAGTTAGTGCTGGACAGATTGATAGTTGTTCCAGCCCAGTTGTAAGGCAACATGCAAGGTTATAAACACCCCAATAGTAAATGATCTTAAGACAATTTTCACACTTCTAAAGCATATCTGGTAGCTCTCAGGCACCAACTCCACAATTGTTCAGACTAAAAATTCCCCTTTAAAATGACCAGGAAAGTTTGGTTCTAAAAGGTTTTTGAAGGTGGTTTGAAAATCTCCCTTCTGTACACGTTTAATTGGCTAAGAATTTCATTCCCCCCCTCCGCATCCCCAACTGTATCTGAAAACTTCTTACAGCAACTGACAGTTTTCCCTATAATATATGTATCATTACTGTTACCGTAACCCTCAGGTCTCAATAATTCTCCGTAATTTGGCAGCTGTTCCTTACAATTAATAGCCCAATGCTCTTAAGTCACTCCCATTCACATCAAGGGAGCTTTAGCAAACAGAATCCAGGTTGAATTGTCTGCTTTGGCCAAAGGCAGCCCTGTTCCTGTCTCAATAGATGGTGGAGGATAATTGCTTAACCCCCACCCACCCACCCACCCCAGCCTCCCTCCAGAGCGGGCAGGTTCCTTGTTAACCATTTGCCTGCCTCTCCTTTTGACAACCTCTTAACAAGCTGCCTGGATGGGAAGCCAGCAGTGAAGTTTCTTGGTTTAAAATTGGCTACAGAAATGAGCAGAGCTTCCTAGGAGGTGTCAAGAACGTATGTCCAATTATATCACTATATCCATCACAGACTTGGGGGCGGGGGAGAGAAGAGAGAGAGAGAGAGAGAGAGAGAGAGAGAGAGAGAGAGAGAGAGCGAGCAGATGGCTACTGGGGGCCTTGCGTGCCATTTTAAGAGGCGAGGAAGAAAATGCATTTGTTTTCTCTCTGTCGGAATTAAATATTTTTCTGTTTGAGCAGATCCTCTTAAGATGTAAAGATACAGCTGGCCAGTGAGACAGAAACAGAAGCAGTCTGCAATCCCCTGGCACCAATTTCAGAAATGGGATGCTAGGGGTACCGAGAAGATGGAGCAGGAAAATGATAAGCCATGTGTGAAGCCTTCTGTTAGCAATATAAAATAGGCGAGCCATCTCTGGCATAATTGTCAGAAGGACCCCAGTGGCAGATGATCGAGGCCACTCATGATGTAAAAGGCATCTGCTTCTTCTACCGCAAGCTTGTCTTACCCTGCAAATTACTGTGCGTCTCTGCTCTGACTGATCTCCAGCAGGCAAATATGGGCTTCATTGGCAAGTCTCATGGCTCGGGCATGGTGCTCTGTGAGAACAGGGTGCCTGGAGGGAAAACTGGACAATGGCAGGAAATAACTACATTAATTCCATTAACATGTGATTTGATGCCCAGGATACACATAGGATACTGCTTAGTCACCCTGTATTCCTGCCAAGAAGAGTCAGTCATGACTGTAACAACAACACCACCACTACCACCACCACCACCACCACCACAACAACAACAACAAAAGAGAAAAACAGAGTGGTATGATTGCAGGAGAATGTAGGAAGCCTTTTAAAGTAATTCACTAAGCAACTTGCTACATATCAGACAGTCACCCCTCATCATAACTATTGCAGAAATATAGTATCCCCTTTAAGATTCCCTCTGACCTTATTATGATCCTCCTAACATTGCTATTTTTGTTGCATTTTCCTCCTAATATTTACATTTATGGGGATATTGTTATAAAACTAGACAGACTTTGGCATGGATTGAATTTTGGGGATCCTCTCCAGATTAGCCCTTAAAAAGAAAAGGGGAGGGGATTAAGGCACTTAAGAGTTAAAATGAGAAAGTTACACTATAGATCATCATTACATGACTCTTCGAGACTCCATGTCCATGGAGTTTTCTTGGCAGGAATACTGGAGTGGCTTGCCAGTTCCTGCTCCAGGCACCTACAGCACCTGATATTCCCTGGTGGTCTCCCATCCAAGTACTAACCAGGGCCAGCCCTGCTTAGCTTCCAAAATCAGGCAAGATTGGATATGCTTAGGGCATCTAGGCAACTCATCATTACATTACTTGCAAACAAAATGTTATGGCTCCCTTCTCCTCAATTCCCTGTTCAGGGACCTTTCTCCGCCCTGGCACAGCCTGGAAAATTTGCCAATTTTTATTTTTATTTTATTTTATTGCTGTCAGATGTGGATGAATTTCAGCTGTGATCCTAATACTGGGCCGGAGAACTCAATTGCTGTTGAAGGCAGAGCTATTGTGTAGAGCCGTCTGTCTCTTCTGGCATGGCTCTAAAGAATGTGTTATGTCAAGAAATGAGATTTAATAGGGAGACAAACGGAGAATGATTTTAGTGGCTCCCTCATTACCTGCACAGCCCTAATAAGAAACAAGACTCTGGTCTGACCTTGGATACAGCTGTAAAATTGGCCTAGCCGGTCTGGCACTGGCCATTGTGCTCAGCTTTCAGAGTTATCCTGGGTTTTAATGAGTCTCTGGAGGGGGGCAGCAGTGGATTTTGCTGCAGGAAAGTGTTTTGGCTGAACACTGCAAAGAGCAATGCAGAGAAACCAAGAGCACTTTAGTGCTACAGATGCCATCCAGACCTTAAATGTCTACTTGTTCCAGCCTCTTTTAATGCACCTGGGGCCTCTTTTTATGCCCTTCAGGCCAGAGTGTTTTGAAGGAAACTGTGGGGTGATGTGAGGAAGAGGATTAATCTCCAGGGAACAGGTAAAGCTTAGGATCAGGGTGTGAAATATCCAACCCTGTTGCAAAGATGCTTGAGACCAAAGACCCAAAAGGACTAATACTATACAGACCTAGTGAGGCCACATTTGGAATATAGTGTCCAGTTCTGGTCCCCACAATACAAACAAGACACAGAGGCTCTAGAAAAAGAGCAGAGAAGAACAACATACATGATAAGGGGACTGGAGGCTTAATCGTTTGAAGAACGACTAAAGAACTAGGTATGTTTAGGTCCCATCACTTCCGGGCAAATAGGAGGGAAAGAAATAGAAGCAATGACAGAGTTTATTTTCTTGGACTCGTGGATCACTGCAGATGGCGACTGCAGCAATGAAATTAAAAGACACCTGCTTCTTGGGGGAAAGCAATGGCAAACCTAGGCAACATCTTAAAGAGAAGAGACATCACTTTGCCTACAAAGGTCCGGATAGTCAAAGCTATGGTTTTTCCGGTAGTGATGTATGGAAGTAAGATCTGGATTATGAAGGAGGCTGATTGCCACAGAATTGACGCTTTTGAGCTGTGGTGCTGGAGGAGAGTCTTGAGAGTCCCCTGGACTGCAAGGAGATCAAACCTATCCATCCTGAAAGAAATCAGCCCCAAATGTTCACTGGAAGGACAGATTTTGAAGCTGAGGCTCCAGTACTTTGGCCACCTCATGAGCAGAGAGGAGTCCTTGGAAAAGTTCCTGATGTTGGGAAAGATGGAAGGCAAAAGGAAAAGCGAACGGCAGAGAATGAGATGGTTAGACGGTGTCATTGATGCAACCAATATGGATTTGACCAAACTCCAGGAAGTAGTAGAAGACAGGAAGGCCTGGCGAGCTCTGGTCCATGGTGTCACGAAGAGTCAGACATGACTGTATGGATGAAGAACAACAATGTTTAGTCTGACCAAGAGAAGACTGAGTGGAGATATGATAGCAGTCTTCCAATACCTGAAGCGTTGTCACGGGGAAGAGGGCATTGATTTATTCTCAGTCTGCTCATGCGGACCTCAGGAGTGACTCAAGAAGAAAGCCCACACCACTGAACACCACCTGCCAAAATTCCTTCAGAGACATGGTGGAGGAATTGAAACCCCGTGAAGGCTAATCTTAGGGTTTAGGTGAAGAGAAGAGTGAAGTTCAAAATTCCAGGGCATTGCACATTTTTGGACAGCCGCTCTCAAAATTTCTCAGTTAACCTATCCTATGGATGTGCTGACTAGATGTTTCTGTGAGTGAGAGACCTCGGGGTCCCAGATGTTCTTGGACTTAAGATCCCAGAAATGTTCACGGTTAGCAGTGCTGGCTAGGATTTCTGGATGTTGCAGTCTGGAGACCCAAGTTTGGGAACCACAGAGTGAGACTCTAAAAATAATAGAAAATAACAGAAGTTTGTATGTCTGCTGGCTTCTGATCTGCCTTGCCGGAGTTTGTTTGTGTAGTTTGGCTGTTGTTGCGTTATGCATATTGTTATTTTTTTAATTTGTAATTTTCTATAATATGATCACAACTATTATTTTCTTAATATTGTATTTGATCTGCTATGTATGGTGTTTGTATATTTGAGCAAGTTGTCTTTGCAACATGTTGTACACCGCTCAGAGTTCCTTTGGGAAAATTGGGCGGTTAACAAATACAATAAATAAATAAATAAATAAATTTTATGGTGTATGTTCATCCTGCCACCACTGCCCGTTTTGGGGCGTATGTTATAGCAAAAACGGAGAAATCCACAAGCATTTTGTTAGCCAACAAGAGTTCCCCGAGGTTTCAGAATTTTTTTCAATTCTATTCGGATATGACAGGGCTCTGAATTCTGCCCTTCCCACATGTTCATCATTCACTCATCTTCCTTCAATCAGAATGCATTTCCTCTTTGACATTTAAAATGTATTGACTTCCATCCAGCTCCGATGAAGAACAGACTGTGAGGAAATGTTTGATGGGTACATCATGACACAGAGAAGTCTTAACGGATCTAATGCCTTTTATTTTATTTTTAAAAAGGAATTTATTAAAATGCATTCCATCCCACCTTTTGAGAGAAGACAGTTCTTGAAGGGTAGCGCATCAACAACTCAAGCACATACTAAAAAGTAATTATTCTCTCAATATTGCAATATTTTCCACAAAATGTCCAGTGGCTACATTATATGCAACAACCCAGGTCTCCTCTGTCCTAATCCATCACCTTACACAGGGGCTAAACAATTCAGACAATCCACAGTCAGATCATATCTGCCTTAGCAATGGATTTTTAAAATGTTTGCCTAGGCTGTCCCAGCTTTCTTTATTTTAGGGACAGAAATAAAGAAGGTAAAATACTGTCCCTCCCTTTTTGATAATGAGCAAATATTTCCTCTTTGGGGGGAGAGGCAGGAGGGCTCAACATCCCAGAGTACAGTAAGAAGCAAACTGCAGACTTCTCCCTTATCTGGGAACCTGTCGATAAGAAGTGTGGAGACATTGCCCATTCCATGGGGGTTCCATTCCATTCCATGGAACGGTGAGCCGTTGCCCAGAGGTTATCGCAAACATAAGCGACATAATATTATTTTGTAGCCTTTTCTATTTTCAGTCAGGAGAAATGTTGGGATGCCTCAAAACCTGTCCTAGAGAGAATTAAAATGCCCTTTAGTCAGGCTCAGTCAAAGCCCTCCGAAATTGACAAATGCCTATGCTAGCATGTGGAGTTGCTAAGGAAGAAGTTTATTCTATCTGTTTCCTATGAGGGCACCAACAGGTGCTTTCTGCCCCAGGCTCCAGTTTGGAAGACACCTTGATAGGAACAAATCAGTTAATGGATTCATCTGCTGCTCCCAGGCCAGCTGGGTGACTCCAATTTTGAGTCCGATTTGGATTTTCGCTCAAAATCCCTGTCGACATTATCTCAAGTGACTCCGTTAGCAATGGATAACGCCTATGGAGTTGCTCAACCTTCAGCAACTCGAGCTGGGAAGATTCAAAAGGGTTTTCTCCTGTGTGGCTTGTTGTGATACATCCTTGTAAAGATGACAGACAGTAGGTGGTGTTTCAGGGACATAGGGAATTTGGGTGTGATGTTGAGGCCCCAGGGAATACACCTCCACATTCTTTCCTGTCTCCCAATTGCACTCTGAATGTTTTAATTTTTTAAAAAACTACATATATGAGATAAGTGCTAGGCTCTTGCAATGATCATTTATTGTACTTGCAGCCAATAAAAGGATTGGCAAAGATGGGACCAGGGGGAGGGAGGGAGGGAGGGAGGGAGGGAGGAAGGAAGGAAGGATAATGCAACGTGGCAGTATGACCAATAGGAAAGAGGATTATTTATTTATTTATAATTATATTTATATTTATATTAATTGACCACCTGATTTTCCATGAGGAAATCTGAGCAGTTTACAGCAAAACAAACAAATAAAGTGAATCCAAGTAATGTGTGTGCATGTGCATGTTTTGTCGTTACAGTCGTGATCGACTCTTCATGACCCCCATATCCATGGAGTTTTCTTGGCAGGAGTACTGGAGTGGTTTGCCAGTTCCTACTCCAGGCACTTACAGCACCTGATATTCCCTGGTGGTCTCCCATCCAAGTACTAACCAGGGCCAGCCCTGCTTAGCTTCCTAAATCAGGCAAGATTGGATGTGCTTAGGGCATCTAGGCAGCTATAAATACAAACAACAAATAGACAGAAGAATGCAACAAGGAGCAGAAATATCATAGCTCTACATAGCTTTACATAGCAAAGGGCAGCATGAGTGGTAACAACACCAATGGCAGCAGTTAATATGGTCTACACAAGATACCCTCCTCTGTGCACTCCCAGTCATGAGGTGACACCATGCAAGGGAAAATCCAAGAAGCTGACTTTTCCAGTTACTGGTAATCACTTCTCACCCAAAACACGGAGCAATCGTGAGGGCTGTTTTTCAACAAGTGTGAATGGAGATAGCCCTTCTGCTACATCCATGTCAAATTTGGTTCTGATTCGAGGACCACTATCATTGTGTGTGTTTTTCTTGTTTGTTTGTGGTGTACCTATTTTTAACATGACATGGAATGCTGAATCCTACTATCAGCATCCTATATTGATGCCCCCCTGCAAACCAAGAACACAAAGTTTGAGTCAAATCACAGCCAATTTCCAGTGTAGTCATCCCCTTGCCTTGATCACATCTGCACCCGTGTTTACTCCATCTGCAGACAGAGATGGAGTATAGCAGGGATGTCCAAACTTTTTTCAAGGAGGGCCAGATTTGGCGAGGTGAAAATGTGTGTGTGGGGGGGGCAACCATTCAGCATGAAGGGGGGAGAAAGGGTGTGGTCTGTGTGCATCTGCAACAGCCACAAATGCTCCGTTTTCAAGGCGCTCAAGAGCCCAGGGGCTGTTGCACAGCCCAGAAATCGGCCCACGCACACCCAAGATGCACCGCTGCTCGCATATGCTGCCCTCCCTCGAAAGGAGGTGGGGAAGACTCTGCAGCAACAGAGCCAGGAGCAGGTAGGCAGGGCGGGTGGCTGGGAGGATGGACGGAGGCAGGGAGGGCAGGCAAACCATAAAATGGCAGCTGACTTCTTGAGCCAGCAGAGGGACGGGCCAGCCCGTGGAGGTGAGTGACAGGCTGAAACGGCAGGGAGAAGAGGCTGAGGGCCACTCAAAATTTTAAATTGGGCTGCATTTGGCCCCCGGGCCGGACTTTGGACATGCCTGGAGTATAGCATGGGAAAAAGGGTGATGTCAGCACCAATGTTCCCTCAGAACTGTAAGGGGCTCTGCTCCTCACACGTGCAACTCTGCTGTGGCATGTTTCTGACTCCCTCCCCACATGGGTTTCATCCTAACCAGATCTAAAGAGGCCGAAAACAGTCATTACAGGGGTGCAAGGGAAGGGGTGCCCTTTGCAGCAGAAGACAGAGGCATGCACAGACGTGTGCCTTAGAGGGACCCTCGGCAAGCATGCAGTTGTCAAAAATGGCTTTTTCTTACCAACCCACCATGGGTGTGTGTCAGTGCACTTCACAAAAATGCAAGCGAAAAGAGAGTTGGACCTGATTTTGGAAGCCCAAGGCCATTCGAATCACAACACTAAGCCGAAAACTCACAACAAAAGTGCCTACAGGGTAACGAGCGGTGTCTGGGTTCTTGCATGCCCTTTTCTAGACCACAGAATCCAGAATCGGGCTTCCATTCCCCACTGTGGAAAGCCGAGTCCTTTCGCACAATATCAGGCCCCTGTTCTTACACATCGCAGGCATTGCGGGAAGTCAGGCATGCACAGAACCAAATCAGGACATTTTGTAACGAAGCAAATCAAGCATAGATTTGATTCTGCTCATTCGAGCAAGCCAGTATGTGTAGAAAAAAACCCTCTGGCTTTTCTGGGGAGGAAGAAGTGTTTTGCCGCCTAAGAAGCCTTAAGCAGTTAAGAGTCGAGCTAAAGTTACGCTCATATTACTCAGAATTTTTTTTTTATGCTGCAAATATCTTTGAAGAAAGAAAGGAAAGGGGAAATGAAATGAAATGAAACTTGAAATAACTTGAAATAACAACGTGGAGTGTTCCTGAGGCAGGAGCTTGAGCCTAATTTTCAACTTTGAATTATCTGTGTAGATGTTTCTGTGCCAGTGCGTCATTTCATAAAACAGATCAGATGGGAAATAAGACAATACAACGATGGTTCTAGCATTATAAGTACTCGTTACCCACACGAGGATATTCTCAACTGCATCTCCCACAGAGCAAGAATGAGGAACTGTGACTGGACTTGGAGTCAAAACTCCTGCAGTGGACAACTCCAAAGGGCCTCAATACTCAACAAAGGGACGCTCTTCTCCCTCTCACCAAATACCAGAACTAGGGGACATCCACTCAAATGGAGGGTTGGGAGAGTGAGAACAGGCAAAAGAAAATATTTTTTTTACCCAGCATGTGTTTTTTGTTTTTATTTTTAAATTTTTTAAAGACAAACAAACAAATAACAATACTAGTGCATCCCCACCCCCACCCCACCCCAGGACCATCCAGTTCTTCCTTGGGTTCTTCTTTATTACTCCACCGTCTGTTGTTCTAATATTCTTCTCAAAGTCCTCTTCTCCAGGACTGTCTTGAAATATTCGTCGGTTCTTTCCCCTTCCCTTCTACTAATACAAAGTCTATAAATTTTCCCCAAATGTTATAAAATGTCTTTTTTCATTTCTCCTCGTTTAACTTTTAAACTACTAGACAATTTATCGTTTATAGCTATATCCCAAAGTTCGTTATACCAATCTTCCATCTTGAGGTCTAGTTTGGATTTCCAGTTTCTTGCTATAATTAATCTGGCGGCTGTCATAAGATTTGCTATTAGTTCCTTGGTTGTAACATCATAATCTTTACTAGTTGACAATGATAACAATGCTGTCTCTGGATTACAATCAATATCTACTTAAATCAGCTCACTTAGCTCTAAAAAAACCATTTTCCAAAATTTTTGAACTATTTCACATTCCCACCAGAGATGCATGTATGTACCTATCTTTTTTTCACATTTCCAGCAAATCTTAGAATATTCAGCGTTCATTCTATTCAACCTAATTGGCGTCAAGTACCATCTAGAAACCAATTTAAAGTAATTTTCTTTTAACCTAACTGATAATGATCTCAAGATTCTCATGTTCCAGATTCTCCCTCAGTCTTCTTTTTTTATCTCTACATTAAGGTCTTGTTTCCAGACCTCTTTCAGAGAATCTGACTCCTTCACTTCCAGTGAGTCCCCTATTATTTTGTATATTTTACGTACTAGTCCTTTCTCTATATTGTCCTGGTCGGATTCAAGCGATAATAAAAACTGTTCAAACTTTGTACATTCTCTAAGTTGACTGTTTCTTCTGACCCAATTCTTTGTCCATTTTTCTAACTGGATATAGTTTATCCATATTAAATCACTAGATTGCAAAGTGGTTTTTATGTCCTGATTTGTTCTAATTTTGGCCAACCAGTCTTTTAATCTGGCTATTTTCTTAGCTTTAAATAACCCAAAATAATGCTTCAAATTCATAGGAAAATTTTCCGAGTCTGTTACCGGCATGGTTTCGTGGTCCTCTTACTCAGCATGTTGTTAGTCTCTGCAACTCCCTGCCACAGAAGGTGGGGATGACATCTGGCCTGGATGCCTTCAAAAGGGGATTGGACAGTCCTGGAGGAAAAGTCCATCACAGGTTACAAGCCATGAGGGAGATGTGTCATCTCCAGGCTTAAAACCGGGGTACCTCAAGGGCCAGATGCAGGGAAGTGGTATCAGGAGACAGATATCTAGTCTCACGTGCTCCCAGACACATTTGGTGGGGCCACTGTGAGATACGGGAAACTGGACTGGATGGGCCCTTGGCCTGATCCAGCAGGGCTCTTCTTATGTTCTTATGTTCTTAACTCTGGTTTTGAGTGGAAGGGGTGGTGGTGGAGTCATCTTCCTCGAACCCTCTCAGACCACCAGTCACTATGGAAAATCCAGTCTGAAGAGAAAGGTCTCCACCTGCTAGCGGAAGGACAGGAAAGATGGGGCCAGCCTGGTTTCCTGTGGGAAGGAGTTCCAGAGTCTGGGAGCAGCCACAGAAAAGGCCCTCTCCCATGTACCCAACCAAGTGCATCTGTGAGGGTGGTAGGACTGAGAGAAAGTCCTCCCTTGATAATCTTAACACCCAGATAGGCCCATAAAGGGGAAACAAAGCAAAGCAAAGTGTTCTGCTTATATACCACCCCATACCATTTCAAGTAGTCTCTGGGCAGTTTACAGTCTTTGCTAACAGTATGCAGGCTACACATTGCCCCACCCCACCCCCAGCAAGCTGGGTACTCATTTTACCAACCTCAGAAGGATGGAAGGCTGAGTGAACCTTGAGCCGGCTACCTGGGATTGAACCCCAGGTCCTGGGCACCGTTTTAGCTGCAGGACAGCCATTTAACCACTGCGCCACAGGGCTTGTGGCACCAGATGGCCTTGCAGGTAGCTTGGACCCAAGTCTTTTATAGACTTTACAAGTTTATTTGTTTGCTGGCTTGTTTTAAAGCACTTTAAATTGTGCCTGGAAACAGATTGGCAGCCAGTGGAGTTGCTGCAACAGGGGAGTTCTATGCTCCCGGTAACCAGGCCCCTGTTCGCAATCGAGCCATGACATTTTAAACCCTCTGGAGTTTCCGAACACTTTCCAACGGCAGCCTCATGTGGAGCGCATTACAGGAATCAAGCCGAGATGAAATATGGTGACGTGTCGTGGAACAACTCCACTAAAGAAAATAGGAGTGGTCACCCAGACCTTGTCGCTGACTGCAAAGAGGACTCCATAACAGTTCAAAAATGCACGTCAGCCACTGTGTATAGGAATGGGTGAGAATTTAAGTTCAGCTCAATGGTGTGTGTTGTATTTGTCATCACAAGGAAGAAGCTCTGGGCCAACTGTATTTTGAGGTTTAATGATTCCACTGGTCAGAACGTCGCTGGGCCCTTCTACTATCCCTGGATAGAAAGAAAGCAGGGAGGATACCCAAGAGAGAGATAGGAGCTTGCAGAGAGAATCTCCAAAGGCAAAATATGGATACCTAAGAACAGAAATGAAACGAAGGCCACATTTTGTTATAATATCCAGTGAATGGCAAACCTTGGGCTATAACCAACAGTGCCATTGCGTGCTCCTTCCCAGTTTTGTTCATTTATCATTATCATGCTTAGGTAACCGGGAGTCTTGGCTGTTTGAATCCATCAAGAAATGCTACTCCGGCAACCATTAGATTGAAAGATTGATTGTCCGTTGCCGTCTCTCATGTATTAAAGCAATTATGTACAGTTGACATGACAGGTCTGGTTCTTTTGTTCTGGCCACATTGCCACCTGCTGGTGAAAGAATGGCAGTGAAGATTTCAATTGCCATGTGTGTGTGTGTGTGTGTGTGTGTGTGTGTGTGTGTTTCCCACTGGGACAGTAAGGTAAAAGTAAAGGTCCCCCCTTCCCGCACATGTGTGCTAGTCGTGTCCAACTCTAGGGACGGCGCTCATCTCCGTTTCCAAGTCAAAGAACCAGTGTTGTGCAAATCCGTGGCCATGTGGCCAGCATGGCTGAACCCATTTATGTGCATAGAACACTGCTTACTTTCCCGCTTTTTATGGCGGTATCTATTTATATTCTTGCATTTGCATGCTTTAGAACTGCTAGGTTGGCAGGAAGAGGGGGTAACAGCGGAAGCTCGCTCCGCTGCATAGCACCCAAGATTCGAACCACCAAGCTGCCAACTTTGCGGCCATCCGTTTCCAGCACTCTAGCCCACTGAGCCACCACTGGGTGGGAGTCCTGCATAATTCCCATGACAGTTTCTCTGCTGGAAGCAGCAATGACAGGTGGGGCTAAAGCAGAGGGGGTGGAGCCACAGACAGAAGTGGGTGGAGCCACCCCTTTCTTCGATCTTTCAATGGCATCATCTTCTCATGTGCGCACATATTCTTTCTACCATCCTTTCCCCCTCGCATGATGATTCTTCCTTCTCCGCTCACCTCTTTCCATGAACAAGGTTCTGAAAAAGGAATTCTCAGCACCGCTTTGGATTGACTCCCTAGAAGAGTTAAATTAAATCTTGGCCTTTCTGAACTTGAGCCATGAATTGCAAGCAGCCCACCTCCGTCCAGTTGATTTACGACCCACATTTTGGTGGAGTAATTAGGAATCAGATGGGGGAGGGCAGTTCTTCCTATTTCTGTGGCCTCTCTTGGCCCCACTGCACAGTTAAGAACAGATGTGGAGCACATTGACTGGTTAGGAAGAAGGAGCTATTGAGAAATCCTCTTCTTTGTTATCCGTTTCATCAACAGCTCATCAGCGGAAGGAGGAATGTTAATATTCATGGAGGGAGTTAGGGGAGGGAAGGGTGTTGCAGAGTTTTGAATGTTTAATTAAATTCCTTTAGCTGTGCAGCAGCAGTGCAGAAATTTATAGAGCAGAATAGCTTCAATTTCCTCAGAGCTGTTCACCCTTTTTTTTTCACTAACTGGCACTTATCGTCTCAATGGTTCACCCTGAGACATTAGTACAGTAGTAGAAAGCATAAAAGGTTTCGTTACTTACAGGTCAAGAGATTAAACAGCAAACTGACAAACATGACTGCTTTAAACAGACTCAAAAGACAGAAAAAGAACTGAGCAGAGAGGCAGGGCTCTCTTCGAATTCAGTGGAAGAAATGTTTGGTTAATCCTAGATAGGTTGAGAGTTAGATACTCCATTCTGGAAAGGTCCCTCTCAGCCAAACTTACTAAAGGCATCATGCAAGGTTGCAAAAACTCTTAACAAAGGGAAGAGAAGCTACATTTTAAATAAAGCTTTTTTTTTCCTTTCTCCCTCTTCCTTTTTGGACATGAAGAATAGACATCACACATTTTGTGCCAACACATCAATCTCTTAATCCAAAGGCAAGCCTCTTCTAGCTTTGCACTAGACCTAATTATGTTTTAAATGAGATTCTGGCACCCTATAATGGCATATTCTGATTTTTCTTTTTTTACATTGTGCAGGTTCTGAACAGAACTGAAGTTGGTGTGATTAAGCACCCAACCTTCACTTCTTTAAATCCAGCTGGCCACTCTGCCCCTTGTGGTGTTCCAGTCCCCACCACATCCTCTGCATAGACATAGCAATGCCCCTTGTCTAGTGCTGCATATGGGTCAGCCTCTTAGATTATTGAGCAAGCTCTGTGGCACAGTGGTTAAATGCCTGTACTGCAGGAAAAACTGTGCTCATGACCTGGGGTTCCATCCCAGGTAGCAGACTCATGGTTGACTCAGCCAAGGTTGGTAAAATGAGTACCCATCTTGCTGGGGGGGGGGGCAATGTGTAGCCTGCATACTGTTATTAAACTGTAAACTGCCAAGAGACTACTTGAAGTGCTAAGGGGCAGTATATAAGCAGAACACTTTTTGATATAGGAGTGGTTCCAGGTATTCTTGGACAGCAATTCCCCGTAATCCTGGCCAGCACAGCTAGTGGTGAAGGTGTCTGGGAAGTATAGCCCAAGAACATCTGGAGAACCTCAGTTGGGAGCCACTGATCTACACAAAGAAGCATAATAGATTGGGAGAGAAACCAAGGATATGTTTATTATGGGTTAGATAACCATAAATACTCTCTGATATTGCTACTTTTCATTCAATACCTATGCATTAAGAAAAACCTGCTGCTTAAGAAGGACATTGCCAAACTGAACCAAGGCTTCATGTGTGACCTAAAGAGAAGATGAGTCTTTCCCCAAGACTTCATTCTAGGACCTAATACTGGAGCCAGAGGGAGTCAACACAGAGAGAGTATGATCCACAGGACATAGAGCCAAGTCAACAAATATAGCTCATCCTGCTTTGTGAGATCTGTCATCTCCAGGTTCAGCATCACACACACTCCCTGGGACTTCCAGAGCAAAGGCAATGAAATTTCTGAGCCATAGCTTGAGTAAGTTACTTTTCAGGATTATCGCTCCCAGATCCCCAAGCCGATCCGGATAATGAAGTGACATCTGTGTTTCCTAGTACACCAAGACACTCCTCTATGCTGCAGAAGACTTGACAAAGAGTTAGAGGGCCTGGAGAACAGGAATCCGTTTTTGAGGGGAGGAATCATAAACACACGGAGCCTTAAGGTCAATGTCCCACTGATGTTTCGTGTAGCATGTCCCACTATAGAAGCTATCAAATGAGGCCTGGATGTTGTTTATCCAATGGACCTTGGTACTTTGGATCAAGTCTATGGTACAACTTGAGCCTAGCTGAAGCCACAGGTCAGGACAGCTCCTCCACTGTTTCAGGAGGTTCTTCTGCTGGACAGCTCCCCTCTCTCCCTGATAGAGGAACTGGAGCTCCACATTGAAATAAAAAGAGCCAAGCCACAGAGGTGCTACAAAATACAACAGCAATAAGAGGCAATAGGGGATACCTTTATAGGACACTGGTAAAAATGAAAAAAAAATCATACAATTTGCAAGCTTATAAATTCCACCACTTCTTTTCAAGAAGAAGTACCATGTTTGGATTTTTGGTGCTTGAAGAAGGGGAATTTATCCACAAAAGATTGCAAATTGTGTGATTTTTAAAAAAGTATTGGTGGCCTATCAGGGTATCACCTTTTTCCTATTCTTGCATTTGAAGCCTTGCATGGTATTGTTAGTAGAAAGAAAACCATATCAGGTGTCCAGTGGCATCCTTGCTCTGAGCACGGACGTTCTCAAGAGATCTCACAGCCATACACATGGCTCCATAGATCTAACTTGTCTCCTCTAAATGGATTGTTGTTACAACCTCTTGAGGTGGCATTGGCTTTCTGGACCCCAACCACAAAATCTCCACACCAACATAACTGTCCTGGCTAGAGGGATCTGGTTGTGATTTAAGAAAGGAACTTTCCCAAGGAAGGGCTGCAAATACTACAAAGTTATTTTAAGGCAACTTCTCTTTCACTTCATCCTTTCTGAATATCTACTGCCAGAGAAATTCTGGGGAAAGACTGAAAGAGCGAGCAAGTGTGTGTTATTATGTCTTGGGCCAGCCACTTCTAAATGAGATACAAATGTTATCTCCATGGTAATTACGTTCCAAGCTGCCCCCATCAACAATTCCATTTCTACCTCCGAATTGATTTGCCCACACAATCTGCCCAAAATAGACACTCTTCTCATCAGTGGGGAACCTTTGCTAATTTCATGTTATGAAGCTTCAACTTCATTTGCATTCACTGTGATATCGGGCTTCAGTTTGATAAGCAAGCCAACACACACACACACACACACACACACACACACACACACACACACACACACACACACACACAGGCACGTTATTGGCATCTCCTTAAACAAATCTTTGGTACTCAGAAATCACAAGGGGGGGGACTAGTTAATTCACTGTGTAGTCATAATGTTTCCTAATCCCAAACTAGCAGACAGATCAAGAGATAGGGATGCTTTCCCTTGATGCTTTGTTATTTTCCTTCCTTGATTTAAGGTACAAGTAAACAAAGGATTACAGGCTCCATGATTAAAATCTTTCCAGAAATGGAATTCCCTTTAAAAATGTCACACCTCAACAATCACTCTACACCAGTGGTTCTCAACCTGTGGGTCCCCAGATGTTCCCAGATTGCAACTCCCAGAAACCCCTTCCAGCACAGCGAGTGGTGGAGGCTTCTGGGAGTTGCAGTCCAGGAACATCTGGGGACCCACAGGTTGAGAACCACTGCTTTACACATTCAGCCCATGTTTACACTCTGGTGATCAGTCACAAAGCAAAACATGTCAGAATGTCAGAAAGGAAAGGAAGGTAAAAGCCATGAAAGAACAAACCAGTTTGGACCAGAATTGCCAGGGTTTCTGGGCACTGCATTTTGAGAAGAAACCAAACAAGCTGGTCTAAGGTGAGAGAAGGGTGGCAGTAAGGAAGAGCAGGGGACTGGAAATCCATCCCTCGGAAGTAGCATGGAAAGAACTGAACACGTTTAGCCTCCGGATTAGAAGACTGAAGAAAGATATGATTGCACATCAAATACTTGGAAGGCTGTAATCCAGAGGAGAGGCAGGACCTGTGCTCGATCGTCCCAAACTGCAGAGCACATGACAATTGGCCCAAGTTACAGGAAGTCAGATTTCAGTTGAATATCAGGAAAAACCTCTTAACGGTTAGAGCAGTTCATCAATGGAACCCATCAGCTTGGGAGGTGGTGAGCACTCCAGTGCTGGAGGCATTCAGGAGAAATTTGGACAAACATCTCTCACATCTGTTGCAATTTGGATTCCTGCCTTAAGCAGGGGGTTGGATGTCATGGCCATACATGCCCCTTCCAACTCCTTTATTCTATGGTGCTATGATTCTGTGATTCTATTGACGGGAGAGGGATGAGCCACTTAAAGGAGCACCACCTTCAGATACGGGTTAAGCGTAGAGCCTACGTTGAGCCTAAGAGTCTCAATGCCAGATCCTTCAGGAAGCTGAAAGACATTTTATTTATTTATTTATTTATTTATTTATTTATTTATTTATTTATTTATTTATTTATTTATTTATTTATTATTTTAGAGTATTTTTACCCCGCCTTTTTCCTTGGAAACGATTTTGAACATGTTGGAAGGCCCTTCATTTATTGGAGGCAAAAGGTTGGGGTTTGCTCAGATTAGCTAAAGGTTGTTTTATTTTAAAATAAAAACCGCTGGAGAATGTTGACATTTACCAGTAAATCTCATGATCGGCAAGCTGATCAGCAAGAGAGATTGAAAATGATCAGACATAAACCATGTTTCAATTTCACCAAGGAAGAGGGTGTGAACCACGACTGCTATCACAATCCACTTTTCTGATATGGATCCTAATGTATATCTTTGTTACATGTTTCTAAAATATCTTCACTGGATTCATTGAGCTGATGCTCCTTTTAGCTTGCAACATCCCGTCTCCCAGGGTGTGGTTCGTGTAAATGACATTCTCACCAAGAGGTCGTGGGGAGGGTGAAGTTTCCTATTTCAGGAAATCTGCCTGGGTCATCTTCCTCCCCCATATATTTTAGAAGATGAAAGCAATGTGGCCAGTGTTGAGAGCAAATCGGGATCCTGACGCTGAAGGATCAAAGCTGGTAATCAAATGAAACCTTCTATTGACTTTTGTTTACAAGCTTTGCAGCTGGGCTGCCAGGGTGGAAAATGGGAGGTTTCATTTCCTCTCCTTCTGTGGGCAAATGGAGATAAGAGCTCTGGCGCTTTCATTTCGTTATCTGATGGAAATAATCTGTGTACTCACCGAATGATTTTAAAATTGCATTTTTGAGTGCTGATGGTCAAGGCCGGGAAGAGAGAAATGGCTGTTGTTCCCTTAAGCTGTTTCAAATTTGCTCTCCTGTTGTTTTCCCCTTATGCGTTTCGTTAAATTCAAGCTGGACCTCAGCTCAAATAATCCAGTTTTTCAGGAACATTCCGGACTGTCTTGAAATGTGCTCCTTTCCTAACAAGGCCTGGCTGCCTTCTCCTTCTCCCTCCCTCCCTCCCTCCCTCTCTCTCTCTCTCTCTCTCTCTCTCTCTCTCTCTGTGTGTGTGTGTGTGTCTGTCTCTCTGTCTCTCTGTGTGTGTTTGTGTGTGTGTGTGTGTTTTCTGTCTGTCCGTCCGTCTATGTGAATGTGTCCTTCTTTCAGTTTCTGAATCCCTGTTTCCTTACATTGAATGGCCCAAATCCTGTTGCACCACTTGCACCTGCGGAAGGGTGGCAATGTCACAGGTTGAGGGCAATTTCCAGCAGTTAAAACCTTCCTGTACCTTTTCTGGGTGGAGGCCAAGACTCAACTGCCTGACTTCTGCACAAGAAACCAGGAGGGTATTATGCCTTGGCCCTGGTGGCGGGCTGCTGGTTTCACAGGGTAGCGAACTCCTTGTGGGTTTGTCGCATGTGACACAAAGAGGTGACTTCTAGCCTTAAAACAAGTCTAACCACTTGGATCCCTCCTGAAAAGTTCAGACTAAAACCTGCCACAGGTCCTCGATGTCAGAAGAGGACTGAATTGCTGATCAGGATCCGGACACTAATTTGTTTCTCTCCGTTGGCCTGTCTTGAGTTTTAAATTCACCTACCCAACCAACTTCCATATCAATGTATGATCAGACTGGTCCAGAAAGGAACTCACTTTATGATAGAGCCACACCACATCAAGATGTTTCCCATTCTCTCTCTCCTGTCATCCTTTCGTGTAAGTAGAGAATACAATAGTTTCTTTCTGAAAGAAAGAATGTATGCAGCTGGGAAAATGCCCCCCCCCTTGTTGATACAAAAATCATTGACATAATTAAATAAGTCAACACTCAGTCCTATGCCCAACCTTCATTTCTATGCCATACATTCCATATTCAAGTCCCACCAGCCTCGTGGCGCAGTGGTTAAATGCCTGTACTGCAGGTAAAACTGTGCTCACGACCTGGGGTTCAATCCCAGGTAGCAGGCTCAAGGTTCACTCAGCCTTCCATCCTTCCGCGGTCGGTAAAATGAGTACCCAGCTTGCTGGGGTGGGGGACAATGTGTAGCCTGCACACTGTAATTAAAATTGTAAACCGCCCAGAGACTACTTAAAGTGGTATGGGACGGTATATAAGCAGAACACTTTGCTTTTGCTTTGCTCTTGTGTGTGGGACATTGGTTACTAATTGAGACTGATACGAAGCTTGGTTCGTAAGTTCATGCCGGTGTATATGCATGTCCCCACAGGAACCACACTTTGCCTTCCTCCCATTTCCTTGGTTGGATCCCCCACTCACCAGCTGGCATGCCCTCCTCTCCTCCTCCTCGTTGGCTCTCCAGCCAGTCTCCGGCAGAAGTTCAGGGCCCCCTGCATGGCTTCATTGGCTGACCGCCCACTCAAACACAGAGGCAGGGCAAGCAAAACTGAGCAATTGCCAGGAATCAGACGAGCCATCAGAGAGGAGGAGGAGGAGGAGGAGGAGGAGGAGGAGGAGGAGGAGGAGGAGGAGGAGGAGGAGGAGGAGGAGGAGGAGAGCATGCCCACTGGTGAGTGGCTCATTGGCCGGGGAGGCAGGGGAAGGGGAAGGGGACATGCAGCCCCTGCGAGGCCATGCATGCAAACCAGCATGAACCTTCAAACTAAAGGTCATGCCCATTTCTAGCAGCTAATGGTGGAGTGACTTTAAGAAACTGCGGGAGAGGTTAGTGGTTGAGGCCCTCTGGCTGTGGAGCCAGAGGCTGGGAGGTTGACCCCCCACACACACACACACACTGAACGGTGCCTCCTTCAGAAGGGCTGGACCCAGGAATCCATAGGGTCTTTTCCAGCTTGGCAGATGACAACAATGATACAAGGAAAAATGGCTGCTACATCACCCACAATACAAGATGGCCAAGCTTCTGACCATTGCAGCTTGAAGGAAAGGGAGGCCCTTCCTCAGAGAGCCCATTCTGTGCTCCACAATAAGCAAAAGTGTTCTGCTTCTATACCACCCCATAACACTTCAAGGAGACTCTGGGCGGTTTACAGTCTTAATTACAGGATGCAGGCTACACATTGCCCCACCAGCAAGCTGGGTACTCATTTTACCGACCTCGGCAGGATGGAAGGCTGAATGAACCTTGAGCCGGCTACCTGGGATTGAACCCCAGGTCGTGAGCAAGAAGTCTTTGGTAGGGGCTCTCCGTCTCCAATTTGAGAGGTGGCATTTTCTCTCTGGAGAAAACAAGAGGGCCAGCAGAAGACAAACAGAGCTGCTGAGGTGTGTGAGACGATGCTATTTAAAACTGCAGATCACAAGAGAGCTTGCCGTTCTCCATCGCCAATTGCCTGAGCTCGAGGGGTGGCATTCCCATATTTTAAAAAAAGCAGTCAATCGTACCCTACACAATGCAAGTCATAAGTGGGCATCCACAATTTTTTTTTCTAAAAAGCCGATCCCTCCCTGCCTGTCTGGCGTTGTTTACCCCCGTGAGATTAAATGATTTCGGATGGGATGGAGCGTTCCCCCCAGATGCAAAAACGGGCCACTGATTGCTCTCTTTACCCGCGTGCGCTGGCAGAGAACATATGCAAATCCAAATTGTTCCTGCTTTGAAGAGCTCGTTATTTCAAATATTGTTTGACTTTGATATATGCTTGAATTTCGGAGAGAGGAGGATGTTTCCTGCGGAGTGAGTGCGAGTGTTTTATCATGGCTGGCAGAGCAAATAATGAGGGGGGATAACTTGGTGTATTAACCCTCCGCTAACCTTGTGGCGCATCCCTTCACAACAATTGGGAGGCCTAGGGATGGGGAAACGGGGGTGGGTGGGCGTGGGGTGGATGGGGGAGATTTGCCTTTGAACAAATGGTTTTGTATGAGACATTGAGAGCATGGATTGTCAAACAAGTCGCAGCATGGTTCTCCCTTAATTACGTGAGGGTTTTGTTTTGTTTTTTGCTCAGTCACATTTACATAATGTTGCATGGATAAGACTATGAGAATGGTACACTTCAGCCCTATCCATCAGCCAGAGGTGTTGAGGCCTGCTATAAAGCTGATCCTCTTGCCCTCCCCCCCTCCCCCCCGCCGCCCACAAACAACAGAATGGCAAAGGTTGAGCCACCTGGCTCCATTGATTGGCTGGAGAAGGAATGTTATTCCCCCTGTTATTATTTTCCTCTTCCCTCCTTGCTCCTTCTTCCTTGTACGTCGTCGCTGTCAAACTATAAGTCTGCAGTTGAGGAATATTTCTTAATTAGGAAGGGTTTTGTGGGCAGAAAATTTCCCCTGCTAAAAGTAAACTGCTGATCTCTTCTAGATTTTAAAAAATAATGGCATTTTGGCCAGTATAGGTAGTGTTGTAATATTCTGTGGACTTCAATGCACATGGGAGAAGTATAGGTTGGGAGATTCATATGAGCTCTGTGTTGTATCCTCCTGAATGCTGGAGGTGGGAGAAGGGAGGTAGACGGGAGCTATCTCCTCTACAACCAAGCACAAGGTTTTTAATCTCATGGGGACGGTGGGTGAGTGGAGGTGCATTTCATTCTGCCCCTTTCCCTGCCACAAGGAAACTGTCGGTCCTTTCTGGTCTGGGAAAAAGCGCATCAGGGTCATGAGGGGTTGGGATTGGCTGGCAGTGGGTCCCTAAGGGCTAAATAGGGTGCCCTGCTTTGCGCTAACAACAGCCGGAGCAGCAGCAGCAGGAGTAACAATGTGTGCCCAGGGCCCAGCGTGCAACTTGCCCAAGGTTTACATTGGCTGGGAGGGAAGGAATTGAGCTCCCTCCCTCTGGCCCCTCAACCAGGCACCCAACTCACCAAGAGAGAGAGGCAGAGGCAGAGACAGAGACAGAGGCAGAGGCAGGCAGGGCAGGACAGATAGATAGATAGATAGATAGATAGATAGATAGATAGATAGATAGATAGATAGATAGATAGATAGATAGATAGATAGATAGATAGATAGATAGATAGATAGACCTCACATGTGTTTCATATGAACACTTAGCTGTGAAAATAGAGAACCTTAAAGTAAATGGATGTCAGTTTTTGCTGGTTTGCAACCTGCAATTATTTCCCAGTTGCCTTGGTTTCCTTACTGGTAATGGGTTTAAGATGCTTGTCTTTGAATGCTTGCCTTAATAGATGGCACCAATCCCTTCCCCCCCCATATGACTCAGAATCTTCTCAGACATGTTCTCCCCAATATATTGAAGAGTAGGGAAACCCCACCCTGTATCTGGTGTGGCATATAGATGGGAGACAGGCAGGAGATATAAAGAGATTCCTTATCAGCGATTGTTCTGTGCTGTTAAAATGTCACTGTTGTTTTTAATCAGCCTTTTTCCCATCCGTGTCCTCATGCCAGATGATGATTTCATGTATTCATCTGCCTCTGGGGCAACGTGGTGCTGCTAGCTTGTGCCATTTCTCCTACGGTTCCCAGAATTTTGTAGTACGGCAGCAAATCACTTGTCTTGATTGCAGTTTGATTATGATTGAGAAGTGCATGGGAAGACTAAAAGATGTACAATTGCCAACCAGCTAGAACCTATAGAGTGGCAAGCAGGAACCTGCCTCTCCTGGAAAGACTGGTTGCACAGTCAGGATGCAAAATGAGTTTGACATTTATAATAAACAAAAAATAACTAACTAAAATAAACTCTATGCAGAGAAGCACCCACCCAAAATGACAATAAAGCTGAGTGGTGCCCTGCAGATGCTCTGGAGCACAAGAACTCTAAAGGAAAGTATCAAGCAGCATTTCCTGGTGCTGGGGGGTGGGGGAGCAGCAATAATAAATTGAAAGGACCAGAAGGTACTAGTACATCTTACACTCTGCATGCGGAACAAAACCAAGGTTGACGCAAACACCGTGTCTCCCAGTAGGGCTGGGTGTAAAAGAGAAATGGCAAAAGTGACTCCTTTTTTTTTTTTTTTTTTTTTGGACCACAGGTCCAAAAATAGTCCAGCCAGGGTGTCCTAACTATTTTTTCACTGCTGACAGGGGTAGCAAGGAAAGAGAAAAGCATCTTGGGCGCTTTTACACGACCCCTAAGATCCGCTGGCCACTTAAATTCGGACCAGAGATCTTGGGGGTTGCTCCTCTTGCTGTGTTCCCACCCCTCCGCCCTCCCTTGCTCCTGTCTGCGTGAGGGGAGGGAGAAAAAAGGGAGAAAAGAATGCAGGCGCACCTCTGTCTGCCTTAGGAGCAACCCCATAGGGATTCCTGTCTGTTAAAGGGGCAGTGTGGTCCGCAAAAACAAACAGAAGGCGAGGAGAGCCCGGCATCCACAGCTTTACAATCCGCATCAGAAATTTTTTTACCTCCGGAGACCAGGTACTTGGAAAATGTGCTGGGGCATGCTTAGGTGGGTGTGGTCATACTTATTTTTTTTTTTTAGTCCGGAGCTGGTGGGAAAACAATTTTAAGCTCCGCATCTGGGAGCCCTTTGCCTCGGATTTTAGGGGTCATGTAAAAGTGTTAGGGAGAGAAATAAAAAGGGGGGGGGTGGAGGGAGCCAGAGGCTCAGCAGATGCACAGAGGGGGGGAAAGGTTAACGGAGGAAAGGACAGAAAAGAGGGAGGAAGAATCAAGGAGAAAGGCTGGCACAGTGAGAGGGAGGAATGGAGGGAGGGAGAGGGCAATGCTGCCGAGTTTCAAATTTTGGCCAACAATCCTTTAGCCAAGGAGCAAAAGTGCAAGAATTCACAGAGTGGAATAACTTCAAATTCTCCAAAGTAGACCACCCCTTTCTTCATCCTATTCCTGTTCCTATCAACTGGCACTTATACTCTCAATAACTCACTCAGAGGCATTATTAGGAGAAAGAGTAAAAGGTTTCATTACTTAGGTCAATCAGTAAACAGTCACCACTGGTTTCAGCAAGAGGAGAGGGGAGAAGGTGTGGAGAGAAGGAAGGAGAAAGAGACGTTGGATTGCTAGTTAAGGTCTCTGGCTGCAGAGTTAGAAGTTGGGAGTTCAATTCCCCCCTCCCCGTGCATCCTTGATAGGGTTTGGACTCCATGATCTACTGGGTCCCTTCCAGCTCTTCTAAGATGAGGAAGATCTCTACAGAAGTCCTGCTGCCAATAAAAACCAATATAGACAAGCTGTGTCCTTTGGGTGTTGTGGACTGCAATCCCTATCTCGACTGCCAGCGTTAGGAAGAATTATGGGAGTTTTTCAGACCATTTGAAGGGGGAAATTGCCCATCTCTCTGGAGTACACGAGATGCAGACTGAATGCAAAATAGTAAGCAGGAGCCATTTCGCATCTCACCATGCAAAACCCTCAGGCTTGGTCACGTGCCCATATAATAAGAGACAAACAAAACCAAACCCACAATGGCATCTCCCCAGCTTGCTGCCATCCTCCACCCAGATCAGTTGTTAAAGGCCACCATGCCTTAGGTTAGGGCTGGACTGAAAAAGCTGCTTCCCACAACCCCTACTTAACGCCTCAGAGAATAGGGTTCCAAATTCCCCCATTTCTTCCATAAAAGCTTACCATGGTCACTAGACGTGATGAAGAGAAAGATCTGACGTGAAAAGAAAAGAGAGGGGGAAAATAACATCATGAGGGAGAAGAGAAGCAGGAAACGCCCTTTTGTGACTCAGGCAGGGTGTACTCTGTAGGTAGGGGGAGAATGCAGAAAGAGAAGCCGTGTACAAAAGGAAGGTTTTGGAAGGGACCGAATGGGGTGTGCTCCAATCACCATGAAAAGCACGTTCGGCCAGTCCCTGGCACATGAAGTGGGCAAGATTCTCTTCCCCGCCCCAGGCACCTCTCCTCTGCTCCGCTGTGCGATATTAATGATAACATTTGGGTGCAATTAAAAATAACAACCCTCCTCCGTCAACATGTACTTGTACACAGATACAGGAGACTGCTGGAAAGCTGGTCTTCCAGCTCGCCCAAGCTATACCCAAAGATGGGGCCCACATTAAACTATGAGATTCTGTTGTGAATTATTATAATTATAAACTATTAGATTCAATTATGAATTAGGTTGGGGCTTTTGGACCAACAGGACAACCGTGGCACACTCTTGATGGTCTAGGTTATGAGAAAGGGGAATTCCAAGCTGCCACCCCATTGTTTGCCTAGTCATGACTGCAAAAAAATCTTCAGCCATATTGTGTTTCCTCTCCACACTCCCTGTGCCCACTCCGGGGCACCTCCTTCATTGGCATTCAAGTCTGGCTGCAATCCAACACACACACACACACACACACACACACAGAGATGCAGAAGCTGATGGGGGAGGAACCCTTGGGATGCCGGTCGAAAGCGGGGATCTCCTTGGATGGAGAGGGGAGAGTTATTAGGTTGCCATGGCGATCGCTCCAGCGGCTGCCAGGGTGTGCAGCGGGAAAGAACCGGGAAGGGTGGGGGGATGCCAGGATGTGGCAGGAGGGCGCTGAGTTCGTATGCTGGGTGCAGCATCCCACAGAGCTGCCTGTGACCGTGGTTCCAGCTCCGTTCGTATTCAAGAGGCCCTCTGAAAGGCCTCGCCTGCCAGCAATGAGCATTGTTTGGGGAAGACCGAGGGGACCCTCTTTGCATGGCCTTTGGTGGGTCTCATGTGGTACGAGAACTATTCTCTCATGGACGTTATCTGCAACACCTCCACATCTGGACGGAGGGGTGTCTCTCTGCCCCACTGAGGTTCCAGAAGAAAACTTTCAGGATACATCCAGTTTCCCATCATATGCTCTAGGGCAGTGGTCCTCAACGTGTGGGTCCCCAGATGTCCCTGGACTGCAACTCCCAGAAACCCCTTCCAAGCACAGAGAGTGGTGGAGGCTTCTGGGAATTGCAGTCCAGGGACATCTGGGGACCCACACGTTGAGAACCACTGCTCTAGGAGGTATCTAAGATTGAGGGAGGACCACATAGACCAGGGGTTCTCAACCTGTGGGTCCCCAGATGTCCCCGGACTGCAATTCCCAGAAGCCTCCACCACTCTCTGTGCTTGGAAGGGATTTCTGGGAGTTGCAGTCCAGGAACATCTGGGGATCCACAGGTTGAGAACCACTGACATAGACATTGCTTAAGCCCTGTTGCTGCTCCAAGACTGCAGAACTCCTTCCCACTGGAGGCCAGGCTGGCCCCATCCTTGCTGCCCTTCCTCAAGCAGGCAAAAACCTTTCTCTTCAGGCAAGCTTTCCTTCAGTGTTGGTATTATTTATTTATTTATTTATTTATTTATTTATTTATTTATTTATTTATTTAATGGGTGGTTGTGTGTTACTGCTTTGATTCGATGCTGGTGTTGCTTGTGCTTTTTAAGGATGGCATTTGTTTGTTTCCCCCTAGTATTTGTATGCTCGCCGCTGCTAGCTTTAAAGGTTGGCTTGCAATGATGTAAGCCAGCCTGGGTCCTTTTGAAAAGAAGGGTGGACGAGAAATATCAATCAGTCAGTCAGTCAATCAATCAGGACCATCTGAAGTGCTGTGGAGCAGAACGGAGACTTTTCGGAAAGATTGTAGCTGGCTGGCTAAATATTTGAACCCTTTGGTTGCAGGTCCTGCCTGTGTTTCTAGTTGTTTGACATCCGGCTCAGCAAACACAGAAGGATAAGAGTCTAATGAGCCTTATTTTCACCCCAAAAGAGCTGGCTGCTCATTATTAGTTTTAAAAACAGCAGCAACCACAGTGCAGCAAAAGTAAGTAGCACTGTCTAGGCCATTGACCTGATCCAGACTGGGATAATGTATTTTTATGAGAAACAGACTGTCTTTGAAACAGAAACACCCAGAATATGCTGAAGATAGAGCAAAGGGAGGGGGTAGATAAATAGGTCTTGGCAGCCTAATATGACTCGACAGGTGAAAACTACTGCTTTTCGAAATGTATCAGGGGTTCCTTTCCAAACCCTTTCTTTGTTAATCGACCACCAAGCTGCATTACTATTGCTAGGGCACCCCGCCTCTTCTCATTTAATACCCATTCCCAGGGCGCTGAAATTCGACCTGATGTCTGCGGCAATTGTCAGCAAAGGAAATGCAGCCTCTCCTCTCTCCAGATTGTGGAAGGGAAAACTTAGGCACAAAGAGGGGGAATGAGAAATAGAGAAAAACAATACTGAGGTTTTTTTTGTTTGGTTTTTCAACGGCACAAGGACATTTAAGGGCAGGTTTTCGGGTTAGGAAATCAAGGAATCAGCTTGCCTTTGGGCTACGCCCATTGCGACGGGTGGAAAAGAGGAAGAAAATGTTTTGAAAAATGGGAAGAGATGTAATTGTCTGCCTTGCTTAACTAGGATCGGATGGCACAAGATATGGTTTGTACAATGAAGCCCGACAGCTGTGTATACATGTCCAGAAAGGTTGTTTTTGTGATCTGGCTCATACCATATGTTTGAAGGACTACCAAGCTTTTTGTAAGCCACAATTCCACATGGATGGGTTGGTGGGAAGTTAAAAACAGTGACAGAACCTAATGATACACCAGAGGCTTTTGATTTGGGGGTAGTGCTGGGGAAATGGATAGATTTTAATCTATTCTTCCCAGGAACTATCCACGGTCCTGAACCTCTTTTAGAGCAGTGTTTTTCAACCTTTTTGGGGCCAAGGCACACTTGTTTCATGAAAAAAATCACGAGGCACACCACCATTAGAAAATGTTAAAAAATGCATAGGAATGCATTGAAACTGGATTTAATCCATTTCAATGCAGCGTTAGGTTTTTTTGGGCGACGGGGGTGGGTGGGTGGCGGACCCCGTGCAGGTGCCAGGTAAGGGTGCCCCTCCCTGGCTCACCCACCCCTCCATGTCTGCCGCCCCTCCTCTCCCCTCCCTCCTTCCCTCTTTCCCCGGGCGGCCGCAGGTGGTCGGGCGGAGGTGGCCGCGAGGTGGGGGGAGGGAGTGGGGTGTGCCAAGGGGGTGCATGTGTGTGTGTGTGTGTGTTCTGCTTATATACCGCCCCATACCACTTCAAGTAGTCTCTGGGTGGTCGGCGGCGAGATTTTTGGCTGCTCCGGACGTGCGGTTTGTCTGCTCCAGCCGGCACCCCCCCACCCCTTTTGAGGCTCCTTTGCCTTACTGGGGGAGGGCTCCCGGCTCCGTCCGCGCAGCCGAGGATTGGGGCCTTGCCCAGCAAGGCGAGCGGTGACAGCGGCAGCGGCAGACCGCCCGTGACAGGCAGCAGCAGCGGCGAGGCTTGTGGCCTTGCCGTGCTCTGGCAGGTCTCTCTTTGACAGGCCGCCTACCAGCTGGGCTCTCTGATCGGAGCCCTGATAAGGGCTCCGGCAGCGGGAGCGGCTTCGGCCGCGGCGGCGGGAGCGGCCTGGGAGGCAGCGGCAGCAGCGGCGGCTTCTTTCTGGACGCCCTGCCTTCCTCCGGCTCCCCGGCGCCGTGGCACACCAGCCAACATCTCGCGGCACAGTAATGTGCCGCGGCACACCAGTTGAAAAACACTGTTTTAGAGGATACAGTTCAGCCCTTCAGAGGGCTCATGTACAATCTGGACCACACCCCAGAGTGGAACCCTTGTTTCCATCCTACAGGCACACATGGCTATGTTGAAATACTGGATTTCTCCAGTAATGTCTATGGACAGCCCTCATTGGTGGTCCTGGAGGCATTTTGGAGGTTAAAAACAGGTTCTTGACTCCAGGAGGATGCCTATTTTTCTCCAGAAGTAGTCAATAACCATCTAAATCTCTGGCTGGCACCAAAGCCCTCTTACTTCAGGGTGCAATGGGAGTGAGAGCACCACAAGGAACAGCTAGGACCTGGGGGGCCATCAGCAACCCCCCCCCCAAGATGCTGGCAGAGGCAATGTCAAGTGAGATGACCAAAGCAAAGAGTCAGCAACTAGAGGCAAGGCCAAGGAGAGAGGGTGTTTCTACCACTGCCCTCCATGTGAGCATCCTGTCCATTTATTTATTTATTTATTTATTTATTTATTTATTTATAGACTACTCCGATTTCCCTGAATGGAATCTGGGCAGTTTACACGAAAGTGAAATAAATAGTCAGCATTTAAAATCAAACAAACCAGTAAACAACAGAGCAAATAAACAAACAATAGCAACAACAATAATCCCATCAAGAGGCAAAAAATAACCCACTAAAAAAAGACTAAAGGGTGGTGGGAGAAATACAACAAAAACAAGAGAAACAACACAACATAACATTACGTTACCAAAGGCCGTATGCTTCTTTAAAAAAACCATGTTTTAATGCATTTTTAAAGGCTGTTAGAGGCTCAGCTTGGCAAATTTTGCAAAGTAGTTTATTCCACATAGTGGGGCTGGTCACTGAGAAGGCCCAATGATGGGTGGAAACCTTGCAGGCCTCCAGGGGGGGGTCACCTATAGAAAAAGCACCAAGGATACTCTGGTGGGCTGGGTGGACACTGACCTTTGGGAGATGCACTCTGCCAGATACTCAGACCCCAAGCCATGGAGGATTTTGCAAACCAAAGCCAATACCTTGAACCTTATCCGGGAAGCAACGGGTAGCCAGTGCAAGCGGACCAGCACTGGAGCGATGCGGTCAGACCGACCCTCACCAACCACCATCTCTCTTATGACCTCCAAGGAGTTCTCCAAGTGAAGGACACTGAGGAATCTCCCCTCAATGAAGTTGACCAGCAGGGAGGAGAACAGGAGTCTGATGGATATGAGCTTGGAACCACAAACAGTGAAGGGGTTTAGTCCAGAACTTGCCACTGTTGGTGGGAAGGTTGTCTCATGAAAATAAACCCTGTTAACTGATGTTGTAGTTGAAGGGACAAGCTATGGAGGATGGAACAGTCACCCATCCTGCACTGGCAAGGAGGGCTCCCACCCAGCTTCTGCCCAATTTTTTAAAGCAACTCAAAATGTTCTGTCTCCCTATTTTTATCTCTTCATGCATGGCAGATTTTAGAAGCCAATGTCATTTCCTGAATGGTTCAAAAACAGAAAGCTCAGCCATCACTTTTGCTGGGTTCCTGCGCTACCGAAGCTCGGTTCCATGTTGATCTCTCGAGCCTTTGTGTCACCTAATAAGAAAACTGCCATTTGATTAACACCCCATGACGACGGAGGTTGTCAAAAGGTGGGTGATAGCATTCTTTCAAATCAAAAGCCACCAGAATACCCAAGGTGTCTTATCAGCCGCGCTCACATCAAGCAGTGCGAGTACACCCTCTTGAGCCAAGGTTGCGAAACGAGGCAATCCAATTTTTTGAGAGTGTGAAACTATCAGATGTATGAATATGGATGAGACAGATGGCAGCAAGGAAACCAGAAAAGAAACAAAGAAGAAAAGGGGGAGAGAGTACATCAATGGTTGATTAGTGTCAACGAATTGGAAGATTCTTTTGCAAGTTCCAAGACCGCCAGTAACATGTTTCAAGACAGGAACAGTGGCTGGTATCTCTCTCCCCCCCTTCCCTCCCCCCACACACATGCATACACATTTGGCACAACTTTGTCTTTCTGAAGGTACCATCATCAGGGGAAAACTGCTTGATGGGTACATGGATAAGGTCCTTCTCCTGTCTTGCTCTTCAGACCTTGAGCCCTCGGGAACCACACATGGTTCATGGACTGCACTTGGCTTGTGATTATCCGGGGACAACGTTGTTGCCTTTTCCCCCTATTAACTTTGCATGGCCATCCTTGTTGATGTTGTCAAGCCCCGCACACATAACACACACACAAACAGGGTTCAGTTCTTTGCCAAGATCTTTAGTGGAAAGCCAGGCAAGTTCAAGTCCTTTGCTAACAATCAAGTGCCAGATAAATAACAGAATCCAACCCCCAGCAATTACCAGTCCAAGTCAAAACCAGAATATCTCACGGAAACCAGATGCCAAACCCAAGGGAACAGATCAAGCCATTATCCAGGAAGCCAGTCCGACGTCAGGAAACAGAGCCAAGGTCACAGACAGGAACGTGGTTGCAAGTTGAAATGACGCATTGCTCCCACAGAGAGCTCAAGGTGAGCTTGCCAGCTTTATCCCAAAACAGGGAACACACCCTTACTTCTGGAAAGGCTTCTGCTAGTACTCAGGGCTTCCCGGCCTGATTCTCCGCCTAGCATCAAAGAATCCTGCTCATGGCCCTTCTAAGAGGTGAAGATATGTTTTCAGTTGAGTCATCAGACCCAGCTGCTTGCTGATTTGAGCTGCAAGGCTCCTCCAGCAGCTCTTCACCATTTAACCCCTCAGAGTCAGGTTCTGTGGGAGGCAGGGTCCTGGCAGATGTGTCTATTGCATTTTTCAGGCTCATTTGTTACCTCTCCGGATTCATTTTCTGGGGTTTAGAGGACCATCAGCTTTTAAAAACAAATTTCCTTTTGATTTCCATGATCAATTCACACAATGTTATTGTAGAACCTGTTTTGTGTTATGATGCGTACCCTCCATTTTATGGCTGCACAACAGCACTCAGCTGCTCATGGCTTACCATGGAAAGCTTTCTCAATTTCTAAAATAACCTCCCTCTTCCTCTCCTTTATTACCTCCCCACAGGATCACCATGAGGGATTGGTCCAAGGAAAGACTCACCTCCCCCTCCCAAATTTTTCAGTTTGGACAAACAGGTCAGTTCCAGACCTGGGAAGGAATTACGACAGCTCCACCACCCTTAAGCTCCCCTCCCCCAAAAAAAATAAGCAAGAAGGCTATCAGGCTGTGACTTACGGTTAAAACTGTCAGCTGGAAATGTCAATTTCCCATGTCTAAAGGGGCCAGATCTTGTGGAGATGTTAAATCGCTTCAATATTTTTAGCTTGCTCCTTAAAATGAAACCAGGGATCTGATTATGTCTTCGAGTTGGCTTCTGCAGCTTAGTGGAATGAAATCAGTACAAATGTACTGGCTTAGTGAACTCTCTCTTTCTCTCTCCCTGCCTCTTCATTTAGGTCTCATTTATATGCCCTGTACAAGTAGAAAGCTTAAGGCTGTATACATGGACTATGTTTTGTCAATTAACTGATGTAAAAAAACCTTTGATGGGCTAAAACAGTACCACCAATTAGCTTTTCCATTGAGTTTTCTACATTTTCAATAAGAAAGGAAGAAAGGAATCTACACGGTATTTCTGAGATATCCCTCATGGCAGTGAGAGTTCTGTCCTCGGCCATCCAACTCCAGCCCCCGAGTTGGGATTTTATCATCTAATAATTTTACAGACAGAGTGCAGTGGTCTAGTGCAGAGCCTGTGACTGTTGAAAAGACAGCACTCCAAAAGGCTGGCCAGTGAGGAAAGAGAGAGATAGAAAATGTACTTCCTTTGCAGTTACTTATTCAGAAGGACAGGAATTTCAGTGATCAAAAATCACTGAATGTAAGAAAACAAAAATGGATCTGAACTGAAGCCAACTTTTTAAAAATTTCAATCAGTCTAATATCTAAAAACAGGACAATGAAGAAAGCTGGCAAATTATTTGTTTGTACTATGGTGCTGAAGGAAAGCTTTTCAGATGAACAAGTAGGTCCTCCATCAGATCGATCCTGAGCTTTCTCTGGAAGCAAAAATACTGAATCTTTGGCTGTCCTACATTGGGCAGGATGGCGAAGACAACAATGCTGGGAAAGGCAGAAGGAAAGGAGGCAGACCCAATAAAAGATGGACTGACTCCTTAAAGGAAGCCACAGGGTTGAGTTTACAAGAGCAGAGCAGTTGAGGACAGGATATTTTGGAGACTGCACATCCAGAGGCTTGCCAGAAGGTGTATCACAACAACATGGCGGCACTGATAAAACTGTCAGGAGAGGACCACTCCACCACTAGGCAATTCTACCCTACACCGTACACCAGTCTCAATGGAAGGGTTTTCCTCCACTTATTACTATCCTTAAGAAACAGAATCTTAATCTGATCCCCACACTACATGTTTAGGGCTTGAAAAAAGATTCTACCCATTAGTAAAGCCCTAAGCCAGTGGGGTCCAAACTTTGGCCCTCCAGATGTTTTGGACCACAAGTCCCAGAATTCCAAACCTAGGTTGCCAATGACAGAGGACTGTTGGAATTGTGGTCCAAAACATCTGGAGGGCCAAGGTTTGGACAAGGTTTTCCACGAAGCAAGGAAGTTGGAACAATCCAAGCAGACTCCTTACAAATGAAGGGTGTTAAAAATCAAGTGTTGAGGTGGTAGGACTAACACAATGGCTTTCAGCCTGCCTGTGTCTTAGACTAACAGTTTAGGGAAAGAGCACATAAGCAGTACAGACAGGAAACAACTAATGCATGGCCTTCAGGAAAGACAGGAGAACACCACACTGAAATCACATTGTAGTTTCCTCTCATGAGGAACGCTTCCTTATGTTTTGCTTGTTCAAGACCCCCAAGGAAGCAAAGATTCATCAGTACATGGTGAAAGGGTGTTGTAAATGCAGGATGCATCCTTGGTGCCCACGGGAAATATCCTCAAAACCCATTAAGTATCTGCATATAAATCAATATTAATTGTCTTCTTTGCCCATGGCCAGCATCCAGCAAGCATAGCTGGCATTTTACTTTGCACTCCACTCCCAATTTGTTACACCCAAGTCACAATAAGCCATCCACCGGCAGTTGGATGTCAAGGCAAGGTTCCAACAGACATTGGTTTGGGACCAACTAAATTAAACTCAGCCCAAAGGAAGAAAAGAGAGTACAATCTGGAGGCTTTGTGGTGAATTCACCGCACCCTGAAACACAACCCCAAAAGGGAACCTGGAGGTAATGGAAAAGGCTCCCACGTACAGTGGCTGGAGACGGTAGAGCCTCATCCTGGATAGCAGGAACCTTCTGATGAAACTGAATGGGCCAAGCTGACAGGCTTAATGATCAAAGCCGGAGCTGCGGTAGCTGCAGGCCAGCCTTTGTGGTGACCTTTCCAGGGCCCACAGCTGAGCAGTGACACACAGCTCAGTAATGAGACCCCCGCCTGGCAAGGAGGCAGGAAGTAGAACGAAACTGCTACACCTCTCACCATGGGGTGGGGTAGGGTGACATTAATCCTGTGCCAAATGAATCGGACACAAAACTTGAAACAGGTAAGCAGGTTCCCCTCACTGCAGAAGAACTATTGGTATTTTTCTTTGTAAGGCTCCCAAGGTGTTCTCGGCCAACAGGGTGGGCGACTTGGAGGAAGGAGAAACATCCACACTGTTAGACTGGTGGTCTTTTAAGAACATAAGAACAGCCTTGCTGGAACAGGCCAAAGGCCCATCCAGTCCAGCATTCTGTCTCACACAGCAGCTCACCATTTGCTTCAGGGCTTTCCCAAGCAGATGTCTTCACCTGCTTATGTTTCTCAAGGTGACCCCACCAGATGACTTTGGGAGCACATGAGACAACTAGATGCCTGTCTCCTGATCTATTCCCCCTCCGTCTTCAGCCACCATTGTTCAAATGCTTACAAAATCAATCTCTCCCTGCCCCCCACCTCTCTTTTTCAAGAGAAACAAAAAACCTGTAGCAACTGTTGATGGAAGTAGCATCATCCATCACCTTGTTAGAATCCAATGACTCTGTGAAGGCCTCTGAAGAATTCAGGGCTACATATGCAGGTGTGATGCCTTCTCTTTTGAAGATCGAGTCTGATGCATCACCAAACAGAATAATTTGTCTGCATCAGGGTTTGAAGTATGATGGGGCTGAAGAGCCATCTCATCAAGAAGCAAAAGCAGTACCATTTGGGGTCTTTTGTAAATGGGAAAGACAGGCACAACTGGTTCCATGTGACTTCTTCTCATTGACCGAGGCCCCTCTCTGGTGCTTTCCTCAGAAAAGATGACACATGGAACTTGCTCCCTATGTCTTCTACATCCATGGTTCCCAAGCTTAGATCTCCAGATGTTCTTGGATTACAACTCCCAGAAATCCTGACTAGCAAAGATGGCAACCAACCCTTTGGGGAGGTTTTAGTTCAAGAATATCGGAGGACCCAAGGTTGGGAGTCGCTGATGTGGAGAACTAAATATTGAGAACCCTGCATCTAAATACACATCCTTGATTTTCTCCATCCAATCAAATAGGGCATCCAATTACATCATTATGTCACTATCCCTATTCTTGTTTCTTTTAACATAAGAACATAAGAAGAGCCATGCTGGATCAGGCCAAAGGCCCATCTAGTCCAGCTTCCTGTATCTCACAGTGGCCCTGCCAAATGTGTCTGTCTCCTGATACCACTCCCCTGCATCTGACCCTTGAAGTACCCAGGTTTTAAACCTGGCGATTACACATCTCCAACATGGTTTGTAACCTGTGATGGACTTCTCCTCCAGGAATCTGTCCAATCCCCTTTTGAAGGCAGCCAGGCCAGATGCCATCACCACATCTTGTGTCAGACTTCCTTAAGTTGACCACTGGTCTCGCTTACAGAAAAGGTCAAAATCTTTTGTTCAGAGCAGCAACAGAGAGTCATTGTTCCATGATATTCAACCTTGAGACCATCCATGGTCAACTGCCAGGGAGTCCAACCATGCTTATGAACACACAGGGTGTGTTTAATATGAGCATGTAAAGCTCTGCTTTGTATCAGGATAGTCACAGGGTGCCCCCAGAGGAAAGGAATGGTGACTGGAGGGCTCAGTGGTTTAGGTCTCTGGCTGTGGATCCAGAGGTTGGGAGTTTGATTCCCCTGCTGTGCCTCCTGCTAGTTAAAGCCAGCCTGGGTGTCCTTGGCCAAAGCTGCACAGTCCCAGGGCACCCCCAGAAGAAGGGAAGGGTAAAACCACTTCTGAGCATTCTTTACATGGAAAACCCTGAAAAGACTCACCATCAGTGAGAATTGACTTGACAGCACATGAGGAGGAGGAGGAGGAGGAGGAGGAGGAGGAGGAGGAGGAGGAGGAGGAGGAGGAGGAGGAGGAGGAGGAGGAGGAGGAGGACAACAACAACAACAAAAACAACAACAAAGTGGTCTGCTTATATACCGCCCCATACCACTCCAAGTAGTCTCTGGGCGGTTTACAGTTTTTTAATTACAGTATGCCGGCTACACATCCCCCCCCCCAGCAAGCTGGGTACTCATTTTACCGACCTCGGCAGGATGGAAGGCTGAGTCAACCATGAGCCTGCTACCTGGGATTGAACCCCAGGTAGTGAGCACAGTTTTACTTGCAGTACAGGCATTTAACCACTGCGCCACGAGGCTCTTTCTGGAAGATTCTAGGTTCTATAATTCCAAAAAAAATAGTGGCCTTTCCTAACTCAGTTGCATACAGGGCAAAGTTGATCCTCACCTCCACACCACTTTGGTAGACTTTTAGAAGACTTTCATAACAAGGCAGGGACCTCAAGACAACCCAAGCACTCATCTGGGTTTCTGTCCAAACACTGCTGTTTGGTTTCTTACCAGTCCCCACCCTCTGCCTCAATGTATATTTTTTTTTCAAAGAGTGTTGAGTTGACAGCCTGATTTAAATGCTGCCATCCCTTCAGCAATTTTATATGCTAGCTACTTGTAAGTTTGGGAGTCAAGGGCTGGATAGGGGAGGCAGAAATAGGAGAGCAGTTTAATAACATTGATGAATAACAGGGTGTTTCTGCAAAGCTGTTCTCTTTTCCTTTATTTAAAAATGCCTGATGGGGATAGAAAAGCTGTTGTCATGATGGAGTGTAATGAATTTGGTAGGTGATAGATAAGTAGCCTTCTACAAGCTTTGGGGGTAAACAGAGGCAGAGAAAACCACCATGGACTTCTCATATGCAAGTAGATTCAGGGCTTGTTTTAGACAGCCATTTGTCATATGTCTTGGTGCATTGCAAGGGTGGATCGGGTTGCTCTTTTTTCTGATGGCCACAAGACGTGATCACTAGACCAGATCAGTTATCCCAGGCACACCCAAAACCCACCCCTGTCTCAGCTTTTGTCATGGGCTTCTGCTTTTTTTTAGCACAGCTTGATATGTTTTTGTTTACTCCGTTATAGTTTTCATTATAGTTTTAAAAATAACTTGTTTATTATTCATCCATGATGAAAGAGCAATTTATGATATTTGCCACCTTGCTTGCCACTTTCTGCTACTAGTCTGAAAGACAACAAGATTCTCAACTGATAAAGCAAAGGGGACAAAATATATTTGAAAAGCAAAATTGCCACTAAAAATATGCCCTTTAAAGACCCTTTTGGAAGTAACTAGAAATTATGACCCATTGCCCCCCCAAACCAAAATAAAGAGACAATAAAAAGTTTTGGAGTTAACAAGAGCCACAATTTATTGATAACAATAATTAACTGTTTTGGATAACTGCCAACTAAAGGGGGCCTGTGCCGTAGCGCAAGTGGTAGCTCCGATCGGTGTTATAAGTCATCTGTCCCTCCCCTACATGAGAGATTCCTTAGACATGTGGGATGATGCCTGAGGTAGGATGCAGCCCATCTACTTATGCATCCTTACCCAGCTGAATCTCTTAAACCGTTGGCAGCCCTCAATTGCCTGACTGGGCCTAATGTTTAGCTATACTTATTTCTACTTCCTGTGCTTATTTAATGCCATGCACCTTAAAGATGTGCGGTAATGGAGGGACATACTTATATTAAGAGCCCACTTATGCTACCTGCCATTGTGACCGTTTGAAGGGAGGTTTATCACTAGACCCAACCGCACATTGAGGATGATGGGATGGGCAAAAACGTGCTGTCAATCGTGTCCAATCTGAGCGACAGCCAAAAATTCCCATCCGGCCAAATAGCGACCAGCTAAGCATCACCATCCGCAATATAGGTCAGGAGGGAGGGGCAAACGGATTGCGCAGGCAAGGGGCTGGGAGCGCACCAGGACTGTTTTAAGTAAACATGTTCCCTGCCCACGCATCCTATGCACGGGCACACCACTTTTGCACCTCTTTTGATCAGAGGGGGAAAGAAGCCCTTCCCCATAATGGGTCTTGAGAGGAGCTGCCATTACATCAACCAAGGAACTTCCACACTACATGCCATTGTGCAAATGGACTACTAGAACAACCACACCCTCGTTATTGGAAAAGGGATTACAAGTAACTTTGCTCCATCTGATTCAGCTGCAAGTTCTCCATCAAGCCAGGCTCAACCTTGCTGGCAGGGCTAATTTCTCCTGCTAAGACACACTTACACGTACACATCAAATCATCAAGTTCCGCTGCCTGCAAAGACAATTCCCAGAAGGCTATTTATAAGATGAATCCACCGTGGTTGGCAAAGACACACTCCACAGAGCTGCTGCCCCCATCCGTAGGTGTCCCCCGAGCACTTACAATTATATTTGCAAACAACATTGAATCAATAAAAGGACATCAAATATTTATATAGACTTATTTTATACCTTTACCTTCTTTTCTGGCCTTCGACAAAATCATCACATTATTGTTATTCCAAGTTCTCTGTTTAATATGGCTGCGGGAGATTAATGCGAACATTCCTTTTAAATAGATGAGCCTGCCTGTCTTAATTAGACAAGACCTGCAGACATAAAATCCAATCTCAGAGTAAGAGACTGGGGAGGATCTTTATGGAAAACCTCAGTGCTTTTCATTTTGGGTTGTGTTTTTAAATCATAGACTGCTCACCAAACGAGGTGCAGACCATTTAAAAGGCAAAGACAAAGCAAAGTGTGCTGTTTATCTCCTGCCCCGTGGCTCTTAAAGCACTCTCTGGGTGGTTTGTATGTAGGCTACACACTACCCACCTCCCCCAGCAATCTCGATATTTATTTTACTGACCTTGGAAAGATGGAAAGTTGAGTGAACCTTGAACCAGTTACCTGGGCTTGAGCCCTTGATCATGAACAAAGCTTTGGTTGCAGGGCAGCAGTTTAACCATTGCACCGTGAGTGGCATCCAGGACATATAAGAAGAATTTTCAGTGATGCAACATTGATGGTTTAGAAATGACACCGCCATGGTCTATGCTAGTGTGGGAGGGGTGTCATCATTAGACATGGGCACGACTCGGCGAAATTTTCATTTTCGTTTCCGTTTTTCGTTTCCGTTACGTAACGGAAACGGTAACGATAATTAAGCTGTCAGAACTCAAACTCGAACCGAAAAAAGAAAAATTTGGTCGGGTTTTTCGTTTTCGTTTGTGGCATCGTGGCGATCGCGCAATGCGAAGCACAGAAAAAGTTTTTTTAAGTTTTTTTTTTTTTTAAAACCGACTCCTGGCCAAAAAAGCAGGCGAAAATATGCCTGCCTGAGGCTTTGCCACCTACCAGACGGGTGGTTTCTGGGGGGTCCCTGGCCTTCCCCCCCTCTTCTCCTGTCCTGGACAGCTTGCCATGCCATGCGGTGGGGAAGATCCAAAATGGCGACCACAATTTTTCTTTTGAAATCGTGGTCAAAAAACACACCAAATCACCACAGAAACATGTGAAATTTATTTATTTTAAATAAATTGAATTTTAATAGCATCAGTGGGGTTTTTATAGCAATAAAACGTTATATTGATTTTATTTTATTTTATTTTATTTTATTTTATTTTATTTTATACCTGCCCATTTGCGCTGGGCATGGGATGGGACCATGCAATTTTTTGAACCATTCCACCAATAGCATCACCAGGTTTTTGACTGACACTTCTGGATGTCTCGGAGGGCATAAAAAGCCGAAGCATCTTCCAGAAATCGCAGTCGGGTGTAGGATGTGGTTGAGGGAGGAGGGCTGGCTGCTGGTACTGGTGTGATCCAATCGAGATTGAGGAGGGAGGCTGGAGGCTTTAGGATTTAAGTTAGGCAGGCAGGGAGGGAATTGAATTTAGAAAATAATTTCTTTGATTCCCCGCAGATTTGTCTGATGAAGGGAATAGCATTTTATTCTTTATTTCTTCTCTGGCAGTTTGCGAGGATTTTTTTTCTGATATTGGATAAAGGGGGAGGTTCAACTGGGAGTGGGAGGTGCGGATTTATTTTAAAAATATATTATATACTACCATTTATTTTCTATTTTCCCAACTTCAATTTGCTTGCACACACACACATTTGGAGTGCAAGCCAAGAACAGAACCTCTATCCTAAGTGATATCCTAACTGCCCACTCACCCGCCTGTGGCCCGCGCCGCCGCCCGCCCACTCGCCCGCCAGCGGCCGCCGCCTACCCGCTCGCCCACCCGCGCCTCCCCCCTGCCGCTGTCACCGCCCACCTATGCCCCACCACCACCACCACCCGCCCGCACCTCCCCCCCCCCCCTCCCCCGCCCCGCCCACCACCTAGGGCGCAAAAACACCTAGCGCCGGCCCTGATTGCAGGATGCCCCTATGCTCTGGGAAGTCAAATCGCGCTAAATAGCTGTGGAAATGACAAAAGACAAATGAAACGACGAAACGACAATTTTTTGAAAAATTTCGCGACAAACGGAAACAACCCAAAACGGACCCATTCCGACAAACGAAAACTCGAAACATCATTTTTTTCTGGTCGTGCCCATGTCTATTGGTGGCCTTTAATGCAAGCATAATCCACATATGAAAGGGATTTTGAAATTTATGATTTTTATAAAGAACAGGCAACGTTTGATCAAATAATTTTGTCATCTGATGATCAATAAAGAAAATACAGAGTATAAGTTTCACTCAAAGAGGAAAATGGAAGATGAGCAAGTGAAAGAAATAATGGTTCAATGGGTGAAACGTAGTGGGCATTACATTGAACTACAGCAGGCATGTCCAAACTTCGGCCCTCCTGATGTTTTGGACTACAACTCCCAGAATTCCAAGCCTGTATTGCCAATGGCAAAGGACTGTGGGAGTTGTGGTCCAAAACATCTGGAGGGCCAAAGTTTGGACATGCCTGAACTAGAGAAATGGCAAAAGCTATGGAATAGAAACTTTAAAATGACAATAAGGACATCAGCCTCATGGCACAGTGGTTAAATGCCTGTCCTGCAGGTAAAACTGTGCTGACCGCCTGGGGATCAGTCCCAGGTAGCTGGCTCATAGTTGACTCAGCCTTCCATCCTTCTGAGGTCAGTAAAATGAGTACCCAGCTTGCTGGGGGGGGGGGCAATGTGTATCCTGCAAACTGTAATTACAACTGTAAACCATCCAGAGGCTACTTGAAGTAGTATGGGGTGGTATACAGTGGAACCTTGACTTACATCATTAATCCGTTCCAGTGGTCTAGACTTAAGTCAAACATGACTTAAGTCAAACGAACGTTTCCCATAGAAAGTAATGGGAAAGCGGATTAATCCATTCCAGATGATGAAAAAGACCCCCGAAAACAGCAATTTAACACAAATTTGACTGGGATAGGAGATTTCTTCTGGGGATGTAAATGAAATGTCTCTTCAGAGAGAGGAGGAGGCAGTGGAATTATAGTCAACAAGTTATATGCCTCCACTTTTTAATGTTCATAGCAACAATGTCTAACATTTAAGTTTTACTGATTTTTAACCTGACGTTCCAAGGTCTGAACAACTCTATGCTTACCATTAGAGTCCCACAACTTTACAGCTCCCCAACTAAAATGCTTCCATTGTGGACCAGACTTCTGCAGCCAGATTTTTTACAAGACTGAGCCAACTGTCTAACCAGCGAGGCCAGCCCCGAGCTCCCGGCCCTTCTTCTCCTCCGGCAGCAGCGGCGGCTTCGGTGAGGCCGAGGACCAGTTCCAGGTGCTCTGAGCTGGCCTCGCCGAAGCCGCCGCTGCCGGAGGAGGGGAAGAAGGCAGGAGCAGTTTGGGGCGGCAGCCGCGATGCTGGGTTGTCGCTGCTGCCCAATTCCGGTGCCTTGTGCCGGGGCTCTGAGATGTAAGTCAAAGCCTGCGACTCAAGTCAAACAGGCAGGCCCTTCTTGCTGCAAGTCAGATATGATGCAAGTCAAGCGATATGTAAGTCAAGGTTCCACTGTATAAGCAGACCACCTTATAAATAGAATTTGTATAAAATGTTTTATAAATGGCATTGACCATCTGTTCGTTTAGCTAAAATGTTTCCTAGTATGTCTAGTAAATGTTGGAAATGAAATCAAAAAGGGTACTTATTACCAAGTATGATGGATTTTTGAGAAAGTTTTAAAAATTGGATTAAAATTCATTCATGGCTTGTTAAAATGTTAAAAAGACATAGATTTTGAACCAGAACTATTTTATTGGGTATAATACCAGTAAAAGTTTAAGGCAAAATATATACTGAACATTGCATGTTTTGACAGCAGCTAGGATCATCCTGGCACAACCTTGGAAAAATGAAGGGATACCTACAGATGAAAAAATAATTAAGAAGATGTTTGACTCTACAGAAATGGACAGACTTCCTTTGAAGATTAAAGAGAAGGAAGATGCAGAATACTTTAAACCTGAAATATGTTCTATCAATGTTTTAAAAAGAGAAGTAGCCATTAAGGTCCTAAGGTGTATGAACTCAGTAACCCATGTAAAATGATATTTAATAAGCATAGATTGATTTATTAATAGAAAACTAATAAAATGTTTAATAATAAAAAAGGAAAACATTTGGTCTTTATTGGGACAACTAGCACCCCAGCCTTTTTTCTTATTCCTGATCCAGGCAGGATGGGGAGGGTCCCTTCAGAACACCCAGACCATCGGGGCCCAACTGTCATCAACAGCAAACCCACCAGAGTTCCGAGGACGCTGGCTTTCAGTTGACCAGCCTCAGGAGGACGACAGGATGCTGCTGTGGATCCTGCTCGTTCTCCTGGCGTTGGTGTTGACCCTCTGGGTGCTTCTGAAACACCAACGCATTCCAAGGGTCAGGAATGAAGCCAGAGATTGCCAGGAGAGATCATGGATTCCCCGGATACTTCAGTCGGTCTTTTCTTTCCTTCTTCCTGGTCGGCTTCCTGCTGGGTTGAAGGCAGAGGCTCCAAGAAGGAGGCCTCGCCCATGGATGGCAGCAAAGCCTCGACCCAGGTGATGGTTTCTTCTTCTACCCCTTCTCCTCATCCAGAATGAGAGCAAGGCCACCTCTGTAAACCTCCCTGACCGGGGCCACAAGGGACCAGCGTAGCCAAGGATTAAGAGGAATGGGATGGTGTAATCATTGGGGAAAGAGAGGATCCCTCTGAAGGATCCCAGTGGAGAGGAGCCCTTTTCTATCTAGTGGTTCTGCAATGTTTTATTTATTAGAGTTTTTTTTTCTTTTTAAGGGCCAGTTTTAAATTCTTTTCTTTTAATATTTCAAGGGAGGAAAACCCTCCACCTGAGGCAGCACGGATTCTGAACTCCCTCAGCAGAGGAGGCTAAGTGCAGAGGAGTAGAGCTTGGTGGCTGTGGGGTGGTGGTACTTCAGACGGTCAGCGGAGGGTCCCTGGAAAGAATCATTTTCAGGGGGAAACTTTGTGGGATCCCCTGGAGGGCCCTGAACCGCCACTGGTTTCCATTCTGCTTTTACCTTTTTCCCTTCCCCACAGGGTCACCTCTTCCACCTCAGTGGAGGAGTATCTCAACAAACTGAACAATTTGGCTACAAAACCAGCTCCCACAAATCCTCGGGCCGTTGGATGCCGAACGGTCCGTTTCCTGGGAGGAAAAGAGCCAGAGCATCCAGGTCAGCCACTCAACAAGGAAGATTTGGAAAAGCCCTGGACGCCTGTTCCTTCTGTAGCCACCCCAAAGGCCAAGTGTTCAAAACAAACCAACTCTCGCTTGCCAGCTCCATCTGAACCTGAACGACCAGGGGAAAGCCCCAGCACCGCGGCCTGTCCTTCGGATCTCTCCCACCTAACCCCGAGGGAGCGTCTCTTGCGACTCAAGCACCGCTGGCTATGGGTACAGGGAGGCCGTCTGATGCCAGGAGACCCTCCCAGAAGCAAACGGCCCCTAATCCTCCTCCGTCTGCCACGCATTCTAGGAGAACTTCAGGAAAGGCAAGAATGCCGCTGGAGAAACCCAGTGCCCCCCATTCCACCTAAGACACACAGGATGCCCATGGCGGGCCCTCAAATGGAAAGAACAAGAAATACCACAACATACCCAAAGCCATGGCTCCCAAACAGGCCCAGGGTCCAAAGAAACAGGCCATGCAACACTGACCACGGAGGGAGTACAGAATACCCAGAACCTAACGGCCCACAACAACATGACTGTAAGATCAACCCAATAAGAGAAGAGACCGATATTCCAGAAAATGTACACAGCGACCAATGCGAGGGGCCACAAGTGAACAACGACGAGGGCAATCCAACAGCAATGCAGGCCAATATTTCTAAGACTGGCCACAGCAACCAATTCGAGGGGCCAGAAATCAACTACAACAAGGGTAATGAAAAAACAATGCAGGCCAATATTTCTGAGACCTGGCACAGTGACCAAAGCGAGGGGCCAGCAATGAACCACGACGAGGGCAATGCAACAAAAATGCAGGCCAATATTTCTGAGACCGGGCACAGCAACCAATGTGAGGGGCCAGCAATGAACAACAACGAGGGCAATCCAACACTGCTGCAACCCAATGTTCCAACCGCTGGGCAGAGTGACCAACACAAGGGGCCAAAGCAAGGCAGCCATGAAAGCAGCACAAGAAAACCACTGCCCAATATTCTAGCCAGCAGGCTCAGTGAGCAAAGCAAGGGGCAACAACCCAAGAACCACAGGGGTATGAGAAGGATCCCAGAGCCCCATACTGCTAGAAAGAGGCACCACGCACCAACGGAACAGCCTCGCCCTAATGGCTATGGGGACTCTCCAAGAAGCCAAGAACCCGGCATTCCTGCCCACACACTTGGGGCCCAAAGCCAGGGACCAGGCCCGGATGCCCACGGGGCCACGGCAAAGAGCACAAGAGAGGGGATTGGAGGGAAATGGCATAGGTGGCAACAGAAGACCCAACGGCATGACCGCCAAAGGTCCAGGAGACCAAAGTCTCCTTTTCCAAAGAGACCGTGCCAGGCACAAAGTGAAGGACCTCCCCACAATGACCACATGGACCAGAGAATGAGTGGTGAGCCCGAAATCGCACTGAAGAGGTCCTGGGCACAAAGGGAGGGGCCTCTGCATGACAAACACGGAGGCAGAAGAAGTCCAGAGCCCTGTGTCCCTCGAAAGAGACTCATGCCAGAAAGTGCTCAACTGCACCAGGACAGCCCCATGGACACGACAGAAGCCTCACAGCCTCCTGTTGCAGGGACCAGGCAGCAGGCACTAAACCCATTCCCTCCCCAAAGTAGCCCCATGGGCGATAGAAGGAGGGCAGAGCCAGGCATTCCTGCCAGTAATCACAGGCTCCAACAGGATGGGCCAAATCACCCCAGCCAGAGTGGCTTAAAAAGCAGCCCGGATCCCAGCGTTCGAAGCAAGAGGCCCTTGGCAGGAAGCCCAGCCCCACCCATTCCCGTCAACACTGTCACCATCCAAAGAAACGGGGGAAACCATGATGGCCAGGATACAAGAACAAGGAGCCGGCAGCCCCACCTCCCAACCAGCAGTCACTGGCACCAAAGCATGGGGCTAAACCACAGTGGCCATCTTGACATAACCTGGGGCCACATAGCCCTCATGCTAAGTCACAGGCTCAGGGCCCATAGCAAGGGGCCAAACCACCATGGCCGTGGGGGCGTCACAAGGGCTCAGGCAGACCACATTCAAGCTCTCATTCTCAGGGCCCAAAGCGATGAGCAAACCCACCATGGCCAGGGTGGCATAAGATGGAGACAGGTAGTCCTCACTCTGTGCCACATTCTCCAGGATGAAATTGAGGGGCCACACCACCATGGCCATGGGGGAACAACAAGAAGCAACAACCCCCAAATTCCAGGGCAGAAGCCCCATCATGATGGCCATGGGGGCATCTATTCGAGCCCAGTCTCCCACACTAAAGCCATGGGTCATCAGGCACAAAGCGAGGGGCCACGCCAGCACCACCAAAGCCCTTCCAGTAGAACACCAGGTACCTCAGGGCACCATCCACCAGCCCAAGGACCCAGCCCTCAAAGCGACAGGCCCCGGGTTCCAAGTCCTTTCCCTCTCCCGCCAAAACCAGCACCCCAAATGGCAACCCAAGGGGCCGGCACTCCCAACAAGAGGCCCCGGGTTCCAAGTCCTTTTCCTCTCCCGGCAAACCTTGCACCCCAAGGGGCCCGTGCCTCCAAGAAGAGGCCCCGGGTTCCAAGTCCCTTTCCTCTCCCTGTAAACCTAGCACCCCAAGTGGCAAACCAAGGGGACTGCGCTTCCAACAAGAGGCCCCGGGTTCCCAGTCCTTGGCCCATCTCAGACAGCGCTGGCCCCATGACAACAACCGCTAAGGCCTCCAAGGACATCTTTAAGAAGCCCCGAGCCCCGTTGCGCAACCACAGAACCCATCACCTTCACCGGTCGAGGGTCTCCTGGCCCTCCTTCCAGGGTGCCCATCCAACATCCATGGGGCCCTAAAGGAGCAACAGCCAATTATTTCAAACGTTCATACAAACACAATATCATATCATACGCCCTGTTTATACATCTATCGTGTTCCTCTTTATTTGGATTTATATATGATGGCAATCCATCCGTTTTTGACATTTATCCTATATTTCAAAATATTTCAAAATAAATGAATACATTCCAGTTATTCTCACTTCCCTCCCTCCCTTAAACTTAAACTTAAACAGTGTTTATATCAAGCTTCCCATTTCCTTCAACCCACTATTTATACCTAGTCTCCTTCTTTCTTTTAATTCAAGAGGCTCCTTTTGTACCATTTAACAAACCCCCACCTCAACCCCCTCCCGACCTCACCTACTTATAGTTCAAAACAAAATTGTTCCTTGAAATATATGTATGTTTATTTAGACACTTAGAGACATTTAGTTTTAGACATTTAGAATACACTACCTGTTTGTTTGACCAGAGTGTGTGCTGTTCTTTTTCTTCCATGGAAGGGAAATCTGAGAAGGGTGGTGGGAAAGAGACCATGCCCACGGGATGGTGCAAGGGCAGCAAGCATGGTGAGATTACTGTCATCAAGTCCCTGGGTTTCTGCCAGGGATATTTTGGGTCTAACCCTTGATTCAATGGTGCCACACACCTCTCTTCCCCTCTGGCTTCCTAGGACCACCAGCACTTCCCTCTCCAGGAGTTGGGTTGGGTTGGGGCTTTAGACTCACTGTCTCCCGTGTTGGTTGGGAAAGGGAGAAGCAGGTGATGGCCCAGAAGGCATGCTGCTCCTGTGGCCCAGTGGCCTTTCTGGGCATCCTGCCTTCCAGAAGGAATGGAAAGTGTTGGGCAATGCTGAGATTTCAGCCTAAACGCTGCCCTTGTCTTCTGGGCAAAGCCTGCAAAACCTTTCATGGGGCAAGAGGGCAATTGGAGAAAGACACCCCATCTTCAAATGTCACCTGCAGAAAGTGAGGCCCCTTGAGACAAGTCCCAAGAAGCAAAAGGGGTAGGGATGGTTACAGCTGATCCTTCCGGGAGATGGGGCGATGGGAGGCGCAGGACGGAGAAGAGGATTTCCTCTGAAGAGTCTTGGAAGACAATAAAAAAGAACAGCCACGTCCAAGGTCAAGTCAGTGCTCAGGAGATCCCAGCTCGGAAAGGACCACCAGGAGCTGTCTGAGGAAGGCATCTCTGGGGCTGCCCCTCCCCCAATTCACGGGAGGTCTCAGATGCCTCTTCTGGGCCAACACGGATGACAGTGGCGGGATGGGGGCCCCGGAGCTGAAGCCAAGGTTTGCCAGCCACTCTCACAGAAGAGCTGGGCCTGTCATGGGTGGGCTGAGCAGAACAATCCATAACGTGATTTCAATCCATCCCTGGTCAGCTTTGGAAGCAGAGGAAGGACGGAAGACTCAGTGGTGAATACACATTGAGTCAGTGGGCATTGCATGATTGCAGGGGGCAAGGAGAAGACAGCAAAGGTGCCACCCATCTTCCCTGCAGAGGTGCTGCCAATTTTCTAAAAGTCGCATCATGGTAGTCGGTCAAACACGGAAAGCTTGACTGAAGAGAAAGGCTTTTGCCTGCTTGCAGAAGGGCAGGAAAGCAGGACCAGCCTGGCCTCCAGAGGGAGGGAGTTCCAGAGCAGAGGCCCTCCCCCGTGTCCCCAACCAGAACACCTCTCAGGGACGTGGGACCCACAGAAAGGTGTCCCCTAGTGATCTTAAAGTCTGGGGGCAAATTTAATCCATTCCAAATGCATGCTCTTAAGTCGAAGTACTCTTAAGTCTGGGTACCTATCTAAAAATTGAAAAAAATAAGTTAAAATTTTTTTAAAAATTTTAAAAAATTGTAAGTCAAGCAGACCATATCTAAAATTTGTTTTCAGCTCTTTAAACGCCAACAGTTTTAGGTCTTAAAGCTCTTATAGCTCTTAGGTACCACTGCTCTAAAGGGAGAGGGTGTCTCTTTAAAGGGAGGGTTTGGCCCCTAAATCAGAGAGTTTCAGGCAAAATTCAAAGAAAAACAAAACAAAATAAAATAAAAGACACAAACATGTGGCACCTTAAAGACTAACTTTCATATTTTAATGTAACGTTTCGTTCACATGTGAACTTCTTCAGACATATATAGCAGCAGAATGAGGTGTAAGATATAATATGAGCTGAGATATACATTTCATAGCAGATATTCATGGGCTGTAGATGATATAATAGGCTGTAGCAAATAGAGGTGGGGGTGTATAGTTGAGGGGAGGGAGGAGGAGGGTGGAGAAGAGGAGGGACGGTTAGTTAGTAGAACTGGTGGGTGAGAATCATTAAATGTTGAGTTAGAGCTGTATAATTTATGGTTTTATGGCTCACGCCAGCTGATGTTATCTTAAACTGTGAGAATTAAATTCCTCAAATGACAGAAACCAGATCAGGTCAGGAGGGTCAGAGGGGTAGAAAAGACAGGGGGGGCAGAGAGAGAATGGAAATTTTTAAGTTTTTACCTTACAGTCCATGGGAAAATGGCAATCTGGTAATATTACATTTGATAATGAGTCAAGAACCCCCGACTAATGTTCAATCCCTTATTGTGTGTGCCCATCAAAGATATAAATCTTATTTCAGCTGTTTCCCTTTGTATTCTTGATCTGCAGTGATTCTGTTCCAAAACAGTAACCTTCAGGTCCTTCGAGGAGTGTCCAGGTAAACTGAAGTTATTTGAGACAGGTTTCTGTGTATCGTGGTTTCTTATGTCAAACTTGTGTCCGTTGATGCCTTTTCTTAGAGATTGTCCTGTTTCTCCAATGTAGAGAGCAGAAGGGCATTGCTGGCAAAAGATGGCATAGATCACATTAGTTGAAGAGCAGGTGAAGTTGCCCTTGATACTGTATCCAACATTGTTGGGTCCTGTGATTGTGTTGCCCGAGTAGATGTGTGGGCAGAGTTGGCATCGGGGTTTGTGGCAAGGTTGAGTTCCACTGTCCATGTTGCTGTTTTCTAATTTTGTGTGCATTAGTATTTGTTTGAGGTTGGGAGGTTGTCTGTAGGCAAGTACGGGTCTCCCGCCAAGAGCTTTGGAGAGTGTTGTGTTCTTGTCAAGAATAGGCTGGAGATCATTCACGATGCGTGTGAGTGGTTTCACTTGTGGACTGTAGGTGACAACCAGTGGTGTTCTATCATTTGGTCCTTTGGATCTGTCTTGTAGTAGGTTGTCTCTGGGTATGCATCTTTCTTTGTTGATTTGTTCCTTAATCATGCGAGGTGGGTATTGTAGTCTGAGGAAAGCATTTTGTAGATCCCTGAGTTTGGCGTCCCTATCCTGTGGGTCAGAGCAGATGTGGTTATATCTAAGAGCTTGGCTATATACAACTGATTTTGTTGTGTGTTCAGGATGGAAGCTTGAAGAATGCAGATAGGAGATACAGTCAGTTGGTTTTCGGTACAGTGTGGTACTAAGATGCCCATGTTGTAGTTTCACGGTGATGTCTAGAAAGTTCACCTGTTGTGTGGATTGTTCCAGGGTGAGGTTGATATTCGGGTGAAAACTATTGAAATCCTGGTGGAATTTGTTACGGCAGTGCTCCCCAACCTTTTTGTCCCCGCGGACCGGGAAATTTTTTAAAAATTTTCTGTGGCCCCATGCGAAAGGGGGTCCGGCGGGAGGCAAAAGGGGGTGAAAGCAAATGATGGGAGGGAAGGAGGAGGGGGAGGCACGAGACCGGCGGCGGCACTCACCGGCTTGGGCGTCGGGGTGCCACTCCCCCACACACACACGGGCGGGGTGGGGGGAACCCGCTCCTGGGCAGGCGGGCCCCGCCTCCTCCTCCGGCGCCGGGAGTCGCGCGTGGTCTCGCTGCTGGCGCCCCGCTTGCTCCTGCTGCCGCCGCCGCCGCCGTGGGCCTCCTCCTCCGCCGGGAAAGCGGCGGGCGCCAGCAGCGAGTTGAGAGCCCCGCCCGGCCGCACCGGAAGCGCCCTCGCGGCACCAACGAGCCGCCGCCGCCTCCTCCTGCTCCTGTTCCTCCTCCTCCTCCTCCTCCTCCCGCCACCGCCGCCGGAGGAGCAGCAGCCACCACCCCGCACCGCCCTCCCGAATGCAATTGCCCTCGCTGCTGCTCCTTCGGCGGCGGTGGGAGGAGGAGGAGGAGGAGGAGGAACCGGAGCAGGAGCAGGAGGAGGCGGCGGCGGCTCGTCGGGTGCCGCGAGGGCGCTTTCCCGGCGGCGGTGTGGGTGCGGGCCTCGCGCCGCTGGCGCCCCGCGCCCGCTCCTCCCGCCTGCCGCCGTGGGCCTCCTCCTCCCACGGCAGCGGCGGCAGCAGGAGCAGGAGCAAGCGCGGCGCCAGGAGCGAGACCCGCGCGCGGCTTTTATGGTTCCTCCTCCTCAGCAGCAAGCAGCGAGGGCAATTGCGGAGGGGTGGCGGCGGCGGATACAAATGTTGTTTGGCTGCTGCTGCAATCGTGTCCGCATTGTGTCGCTGCGGCTGCTGCTCCTTCGGCGGCGGCGGCGGGAGGAGGAGGAGGGAGGACGCGCTGCCGCTGCTGTGGCTGCTGCTGCTGCTGCTGCTGGTGGAGGGCGAGGAGGGAGGAGGGCAGAGGAGGGAGGCGGCAGCTCCTCCTGCGCTCCTCCAGCCTTCCTCCAGCCTTCCTCCTCCACCGGCCGCCCGGGAGAAAAGAGGAGGAGGAGGAGGCGGCGAGGAAAAGGGGAGGAGCCTCCCCGGCCTCCCCAGGCGGCCCGGTGCCGACCGGTCCACGGACCGGCACCGGTCCGCGGACCGGGGGTTGGGGACCACGGTGTTACGGGATTCCTCTCCATGGGTCCAGACCAGAAAAAATGTCATCAATGTATCTCAAATAGAGAAGTGGTTTCTGGGTGCAGTGGTTGAGAAAGGGTTGTTCTAGGTCAGCCATGAATATGTTTGCATATTGTGGGGCCATTGATCTGGAGGTAGTTTTTATTATCAAAAGAGAAATAGTTGCGTGTGAGTACAAAGTCACAGAGGGTGGTGATTATTTTGGATTCTTCATTGTTTCAGATGGTGTTTGTGATAGCTTGTAGTAGACATGGGAACGACTCGGCAAAATTTTTGTTTTCGTTTCCGTTTTTCGTTTCCGTTACGTAACGGAAACGGTAACGATAATTAAGCCGTCAGAACTCGAACTCGAACCGAAAAAAGAAAAATTTGGTCGGGTTTTTCGTTTTCGTTTGTGGCATCGCGGTGATCGCGCAATGCGAAGCACAGAAAAAGTTTTAAAAAGTTTTTTTAAAAACCCGACTCCCGGCCAAAAAAGCAGGCGAAAATATGCCTGCCTGAGGCTTTGTCACCTACCAGAGGGGTGATTTCTGGGGGGTCCCCATCCTTCCCCCCCCTTCTCCTGTCCTGGGCTGCTTGCACCAGGCTGGGGGGGGGGTCATCCTCGACGTCTCGCCATGCCATGCGGGGGGGGGATCCAAAATGGTGACCGCAATTTTTCTTTTGAAATTGTGGTCAAAAAACACACCAAATCACCACAGAAATATGTGAAATTTATTTATTTTAAATGCCTGAATTTTAATAGTAGCAGCAGTGGGGTTTTTTATAGCAATAAAATGTATTGATTTTATTTTATTTTATTTTATTTTTTATTTTTTTAGCCCTGCCCATTTGGGCTGGGCATGGGATGGGACCATGCAATTTTTTTGAACCATTCCACCAATGGCATCGCCAGGTTTTTGACTGACACTTCTGGATGTCTCGGAGGGCATAAAAAGCCGAGGCACCTTCCAGAAATCGCAGTCGGGTGTATGGATGTGGTTGAGGGAGGAGGGCTGGCTGCTGGTGCTGGTGTGATCCGATTGAGATTGAGGAGGGAGGCTGGCAGTTTGTGAGGATTTTTTTCTGATATTGGATAAAGGGGGAGGTTCGACTGGGAGTGGGAGGTGTGGATTTATTTTAAAAATATATTATATACTACCATTTATTTTCTATTTTCCCAACTTCAATTTGCTTGCACACACACACACACACATTTGGGGTGCAAGCCAAGAATAGAACCTCTATCCTAAGTGATATCCTAACTGCCCACTCGCCCGTCCGCACGCGCCGCCACCTGTCCACTCGCCCGCCCGCCTGCGCCTCCCCCCTGCCACTGTCGCCGCCCGCCCATGGCCCCCCGCCACCGCCGCCCGCCCGCACCTCCTCCCCTGCCGCCCGCCCCCCCCGCCCCGCCCGCCGCTGAGGGCACAAAAACACCTAGCGCTGGCCCTGATTGCGGGACGCCCCTATGCTCTGGGAAGTCAAATCGCGCTAAATCGTGGTGGAAATGACAAACGACAAACGAAATGACAAATTTTTGAAAAATTTCACGACAAACGGAAACGACCTGAAACAGACCCGTTCCAACAAACGAAAACTCGAAACATCATTTTTTCTGGTCATGCCCATGTCTAGTCATCATTGCTAACACAACCCTATTGACTGCAGCTCAAGGATGGACTAGATCAGTAAGGAGAATTATTTATTGAGCAAGGGAACCCAAGGCTTCACAAGGTACGCTGTAAATCACCCATGCTTCACAACACTCTAAAAAAATATCACACACACACACACACAACATGCCTGGTATACAGATGCAGGAATAGGCGCCTGAGGGGGGATATGACTGAGACGTACAAAATAATGCAGGGCATGAGTAAAGTGGCTAGAGGGACGCTCTTCTCCCTCTCACAAAATACCAGAACTGGGCGACATACACTCAAACTTGAGGGCTGGGAGAGTAAGAACAGACAAAAGATTTTTTTTCACCCAGCGCATTGTTAGTCTGTGGAACTCCCTGCCACAGGAGATGGTGATGGCATCTGACCTGGGTGCCTTCAAAAGGGAATTGGGCAGATTCTTGGAGGAAAAGTGCATTACAGGTTACAAATCATGATGGAGATGTATAATCTCCAGGCTTAAAACCAGGGTCCTTCAAGGGCCAGATGCAGGGGAGTGGTATCAGGAGACAGATAGCTAGTCTCGTACACTCCCGGACACATCTGGTGGGGCCACTGTGAGATACAGGAAGCTGGACTAGATAGGCCTTTGGCGTGATCCAGCATGACTCTTCTTATGTCCTTGTGTTCTTATGTTCTTTTTATAGACCACTAAAGAAGTCATCCCTCCAGCAAGCCTCTGTGGACAAGAGCCTCCTTTCTCAGGCTTGTAGCAGTTAGTGCAAAGGGCTTGGATTCCCAAATTGGGACAGATGGAGTTTGCCCAGCATGTTTCTTAGATGTAACCTAGGAAAGATACAGGTTTGTCAGAAAAAGAACTCTACTAATATTCCAGTTATTAGACCCATGGTTGAGAAACCGCATCCACGGGTGAAATCCCCAGCTTATAGTCTCATCACAAAGCCAATGAGAGGCTAGGCTAGCTAACTGTGTGGCAGTCAGGAATGTTCATCCACACATAATATTTCTTTCTTCTAATGACACACCCTTGATTGCCTACCAATTGGACCTGGATATGAAATATGCCAAGGCCCCCCACAGAAATTGTGAGTTACAAGAGGGATGACAGAGAGGAGGGGTGGAATAGTCCTTCTAAGTAGGTAGAACAGCTGTGTTCCCCTGGAGGGAGCTTTCGCGGCATGGGTGCAAAAACGGAGGGTTTTGAGAGCCACTCGGTCTGAAGATCCTCCCTCTGCTCACCTTGCGTTAGGCAGAAAACTTGATTAGTGTGGCAGCTCTTTTCCGCCAATTAATCACCCCGAGACTTGGTCAATGCTTCGCTTCATCAGAGGAGCGGCGGATTCTTGCTGAGCTGACCCACGCTGGTCTCTAATTCACTGGTTTATTTTTAGAACTCCACCTCAAGGAGGTGTGATGTGTCAGGAGACCATTAGAGAGAGGGATTGCTGCTCCGTTCTTTGGATGCAAATTCTCTCCAGTATTGATTGATTCACCCATGGATGATGCCATCCTGGATTTATCCTTATGTTCTGCTAGCAAGCATAAATTGCCCATAGAGATGGCCAAAATAAGAGAGATGAACTTCTTTATAATATTGGGCAAAGAGCTGGCAATAAATTTGTTGCTCAAGAACTGCATTTTGTCTCAAAGATGGACTGGGTTTTATGTGCATTGATAGGGAAGGGCCTTTTCTTAATATGTATGTGCCACCAAGGCAGTTCTGAGTTTGGAGAACAGTGCATGAGTGTCTACAATTTTTCTTAAATCATGAATTGTACCATTAAAGGCAGAATATTTTCCCCTAGGGAATGTTATGCCAGAGGGAGTAGATATGAAAATAAGACATGTAATTGTCCATGTAATAACTATTGTTCGAATGTTGTATGGAATGTCCTGGAAGAAGGCGGAGATACTAAAACAAGAAGAACTAATAGAAAAATGTCTGGATGTTGTGGGTATTGACATATTTTTGGGGAAAATAAAGGATCCACCAGTGGGGAAAGCAGGTGAACGCTGGGGCCTGTTCTATAGAAGAATTTGCAAGAAGTTCTGAAAGAACATAAGAACAGCCTTGCTGGAACAGGTCACAACCCATCCAGTCCAGCATTCTTTCTCACACAGTGGCTCACCATTTGCTTCAGGGTATTCCCAAGCAGATGTCTTCACCTGCTTATGATTCCCTTCAAATGGCATTGAGAGATATCCTGCCTCTCTCTCCAACCCGGAGGTTGTCCTTAGGCATCCATCATGATAGCCATAGATGCCCTTGTTCTCCATGAACTTGTCTAATCTTTTCTTAAAACTGTTGAGGCTGACAGCTGTCACTACTCCTTCTGGCAGGGAGTTCCACAGACCAGTGATCCCCTGGGTGAAAACAATACTTTCTCTTATTTGTTTGAGATTTAGCACCCAAAAGTTTCATGGAGTGCCCCCAATTCTAGTGTGTGCAATAGGGAAAACAGTTTCTCCTTATTTACTTTGTCCACACTGTGTATGATTTTATAAACTTCAATCAGGTCACCTCTTAGGTGCCGTCATTCAAGAATGAAGAGGCCCTGCCGTTGCAGCCTCAGATGCTAAGGAAGAAGTTTGCGGGAAAGGAGGAGACTGATAGAAATCAATAAGGATGGCAATTATTAAGAGCAATAAGCTATTGCTAAAAGGGGGTGTATCCTCTAAGTCAGGGATTCCCAGCTGTGTGTCTCCAGATGTTCCTGGACTACAACTCCCAGAAACCTTCACCTCTAGCTCTGTTGGCCATGATTTCTGGAAGTTGCAGTTTGAGAACACCTGGGGATCCAAGGTCAGGGACCATTACCCTAAGTGTTTGTGACTGCAATTGTAGTGCCTACAAGTGGAAAAAGATATGATAGATTTTGCTTTTCTAGCACCCATTCTCTGCTCTCCAAGTTCACTGGGTGTCATTTTAAATGCTTCATCCTTTCTGATAAGCCAAATACACATGTACATGAAACCTGACCATCATAATCTTTCTTAACGGTCTAATCTGCACACTTGTAACAACATGTAGGCAATTCTAGCCTGCTTGAGGTTTCCGCCACCAAGTGAATGACTGTCACAAAAAATATCCGTAAATTTGCAATACCAGTGTAGCCCAGTTTACCTGAAGCTGGTTAAGGGCTTTTCTACACAGATCTTTCTTCTGCTTCAAATATTAATCAATGCTGCCACCTATTTAACATAGAGTTGCATTGCCTAATGTTTTGGTTTTTTGAATAAGATAGAAAGACACTTTCAATGCCACTTAAAAATGTGCGCGCACACACAGTCACTCACGGATTGAGAACTATTGTGTGCCCACTCAAAGCGTGGCTCAGGAAACTGTCAAAAGCAGTGGAGGACAAAAGAACATTGATCCACAAGAAGAAAGTGCAGGCCACACAATGCCTCGTTGTGGAAAAGAAAAGCACACAACGCTTTGCTTGCAAAAAAAAATGGGACTTGGCCTTAGCTGCATGCTGCAGTCATACTGTAGAGGGCTTCCAAAGAAAATGTCGAGTGCTTCCTGTTTCATCATGCCTTAGTTACAACCCAGCTGGACTGCTGTAACAGACTCTTTGTGGGGCTGCCTTTAGAGGCAGGTCCAATATGTTGATATCAATACCTGTAAGTGGTTACAGGAATCACACTACTCCCCTTCTCCTACAGATCCACCGGCTGGTTTTTCCCCCCTGCTTTTTTGTTTAATTGCTCCTATAGGTCCTCTTGAGAAAAACGGCAGAGCAGCAGAGAGGAAGCAGGCTGTGAGAGGAGCACACGGCCAAAGGGCAGAGAGCTAACTTCCTGTTCTTGCAGGAGCAAGGGGCGGAGTTTTAGCTTTAAATACTTGCTCCCAGCAGCACGCACCTGACGGCGCGTGCAAACTACAAAAAAAACCCCTTATAATTTCTTCTGGGTATAATTGAGTTCCTAAAGCCAAGCTACTCCTGAGGAAGTCCTCTTAGCAAGTTAGCACTGGAAACTTCCTGACGTGATTGCAGTTGGAGTAGAGGTGCTTTAGCAGCCCCTACACAGTTAGATTTTCAATAAACAACAAAAGAAGTAAAGAGTCTTACTAGATTTAAAAAAAAATTAGTGCAAGTTTACATTTTTGAGACCTTCAATACATTTTATTGCACTCGTTAAAATGGAGTTGCAGGGAGCAGCTGTAGTTACCTGCAGTACTTGTGCCATGTTTGGTATCTTGACAGAGCGTGTGCAGAACTACATCTGCTGCAAGTGCAAGTTGGTGGCGCTATTGGAAGAGAAGGTCCAGCAGCTGGAGGCTCGCATATCCGACCAGCAACATATTAAGGAGCTTGAGCGGTTCCTGGACAGAGCGGAACAGACTATTCAGGTCCAAGAGGAGACAGGGCAAACTTCAGAGGAGGAAGTCACTCCCGCAACTCAGGAGGTGGATGGGTGGAGGAATGTGACTCAAAGGAGTAGAAGGCCAAGGCATCGCTCAGAGAGTCTCATCTTGCACAATCAGTTTGAAGCTCTTTCCCTCAGCACACCTCATGAGGCACACATAGAGGAAGAATTGGTTCCACCGGAGGATCTCTCCCTCATCACTATTGATGAGATACAAGATCAGGTACATGTTGATGACCAGGCTGCAGGAGAGAAGCTCATTGTACTAGGGGATTCTATAATTAGAAATACGGAGGGATGGATTTGTGAGGAGCATGATAACCGTGTGGTCACTTGCCTGCCGGGTGCAAAGGTTGCAGACATCACCAGAAATATAGATAGCTTGTTAGAGAGAACTGGGAAGGAGCCAGTGGTCATGGTACACGTCGGTACCAATGATGTCGGGAAGGCCAAGCGGTCAGTCTTGGAAGCCAAATTCAGGTTGCTAGGTAGAAGATTAAAGACCCGGGCTTCCAAGGATGCCTTCAAAAGGGGATTGGACAGATTCCTGGAGGAAAAGTCCATCACAGGTTACAAACCATGATGGAGATGTGTAATCTTCAGGCTTTAAACCAGGGTACTTCAAGGGCCAGATGCAGGAGAGTGGTATCAGGAGACAGATATCTAGTCTCATGTGCTCCCAAACGCATCTGGTGGGGCCGCTGTGAGATACAGGAAGCTGGACTAGATGGGCCTTTGGCCTGATCCAGCATGGCTCTTCTTATGTTCTTATGTTCTTATGTTTTAAATAAATAAGGAAATGAAATTCAGCACCAGTGGGTAATTTAAGAGGATTTGATGATTGGCTCTGTCCTCTGGCAGTAGGCACTGGGTCGGAGGTACAAGAGGACGGGCCTGGTAGGGGAGCTATTGGTGCATCTTCCATTCTCTACCACCAGAGGCAGGTGTCCCACTTTGTCCAACAGTAGGGCCAGGCCTATTTTGGATGGCTTCCATTGGCCAAAACAACAGCGGTGACAGAGTGGAATAACTAGGACTTCTTTGTATCTTGCAGAAAACAACCCTCAAAAACCTCTCCCTTTCTTTTGCTGATGTCTGTTGGCTGGTGGTGGGTAAGTAAAAGTGAGTCTATTTATTTTATTAGTTAGTTAGTTCGTTAGTTCGTTAGTTCGTTAGTTAGTTCGTTAGTTCGTTCGTTAGTTAGTTCGTTCGTTCGTTCATTCGTTAGTTAGTTAGTTATATACCGCTCCATCTAGCTGCATGGCTACTCTGGGCGGTTTACAAAACTGAACAGAAATCAAACCCAAAAATAATACAATACAATGTAATAGATAAGCACAAATAAGTAAAAACATAATAACTAGTCAACAATATAAAAATTACCCTACCTTTCTCTTTAAAAATGATCTAAGGTGGTTTTTGTCATTAAAAGACAGCATAAAAAAAAAAAAACAGCAAGTACCGTATACAAATATTTAGGAGAGTCAAACAAATATCAGCCTGAAAAACAGTAAGGAAAAGGAACACCCAAACCGAATTGATTTTTTTCATTTGTTTGTTTTATTTATAAGCTGCCTTTCTCCTGATAAGATTCAAAGCAATGAGGCACAACAATCCATATTTAAAAAACAAAATCCCACACTGGTTTCTAGCCTCTCGGAGGAAGCTTGCCTGAAGAGAAAGTTGTTGCCCACTTGCGGAAGGACAGCAAAGATGGGGCCAGGCTGGTCTCCTGTGGGAGGGAGTTCCAAAGGCTGGGAGCAGCCACAGAGAAGGCCCTCTCCCATGTACCCACCACATGTGAAGGGGCTGGGACTGTGACAACGGCCTCTCCTGATTATCTTTATCAGCTGGATTATACAGGGAGATGCGGTCCTTGAGATAGCTTGGATCCAAGATGTTTTGAGCTCTGTGAGTTATAAACCAGCACTTTGCATTGCACCTGGACATGGATTGACAGCCAGTGGAGCTGCTATAACAGGGGGTTATGCGATCTCTGCAACTAACCCCAGTTAACAATCTGGCTGCAGTGAAGCATGAAAACCATGACATCTCGACCAACACCCTTCCAAATGAAGCTTCCAAAACTGGCTTACTTGCAAACTCATTAAGATATTGCTTGTGTGCCATTGTAGCTATTAAGGCAAGCTCTCGGTTTTAATGGGCTGTGTGGTTATTTAATTGGAAAATAAAGTGCTGCAAGAGAGAGTCAGGGCAGGATGTTATTGTGTGCCCAGTGGCACAAAAATTGTGCAGTTGGTCTATGCATATTCATGGCTTCCTGGAACTGAGAGTGAACAGCTGGGCAGCTACTGGAAAACTCGCTAGAATCAACGCCTTCCTTTTTGGCTTGGCTCCATGCCATTGGCTGTCCTTCTGATGCCAAACGGCAGCGATTATTAGAAAGCATCCGGTATGTTGAGGGGTTGCTTGCTCGGACAAAGGCAGACCACTGGAGTAACTCCCCTCATGCTTCGCACAGCAAGAACCCCTGGGTTGCTTGGTGGTTTAAGGTCCCCGACTAAAGAGCCAGAGGCTGGGAGTTCGATTCTGGACTCGGTGATCCACAGGGAGCCTTCTAACCTGGAGTTCTAAGAAGATGGGTAAGTGCTTTAACTAATCAGACACCAATTTTGTACCCTTACTGTCAAAGTATTTTGCCATTTGCTTCTGCCAGCAGGAGCAAGTACTTGTTGAACAATCGCATGGACAGGAGCAGAATCAAGACCAAGTCAGAGCTTACCTAAAACAAAACAGCTATATTACATATATACAGAGATATGTTACATGTAGATAAATCAACAGCATAACATCATTTCAGCATACATGGCGTACATAATTAGCACATAGCATAGAGAGACAAAGAATGGGTGCCTTAATCACAAAAAGCCCATTGAACACTGATTAACAGAGCACTTATATATGCTTGTCTGTCCAATCAGGTAACACATTTACATCATGGCTATTGCAGCACCTTGCATCAGCCCAACCCATTTAAGCCCTTTTTTTCACCTGCAGTCTTTAGACTCAATTGCCATGGCTTTGCACATTTGCAGAATCCATCTTAGAAATCAATTAAATACATACAGACCATTTATGTATACACCTGCCTAATACATAATGTCACTAACTAATATCTGACACTTACATAGCAGGACGAGGTAGGTTTTGTTGTGATCAGATCAGTAAAGAAACAGCCCTTGAGAAAGACTGGGGGGGGGATGCTCAAATCCAGTGACTCTGGTGGGAAAGGATGACATTTAATCTGCTCTGAGGTTTAGTCTGAACTTGATGTGAGCTGGCCAAGGTACTGAAGCCAGCTACTAAATCCGCCACTACCCTTTACTAAGGTCAATGCCACATGTGTGCATATGCTATGCAGAAGGTGGTGTGAGCAGTGTACTCCAATGTTGGAGGTATTTCAAAAGACAGCTAGTTATGATTCTAAAGTACAAATTGCAGTATTTTAAAGAAAAGGACTTGGAAATACTAAGTGGGCCATAAGCAATGATAAGCACCTTCACCCATACTACATTCTAAAAATTAAGCAAATCAGACAAAAAAGCAAAGATACTTTATCTGAAACAACAAAATTATATTACTTGAAATTAAATTAAATCCTAATCATATGCCTTTTCAAACTCATCTCCTGTTTGTTATTTCAGATTTTATTTTATTTTATTTTTGGCCACAAGTGGTCACTGTTGCACTGTTGAATACCATTTCCAGCTTGTCAACTGCTGGTACCTAGTTATGGTTTTTTGAGAAAATAAGGAAAAAAATTCCTTCTACCCTAGATGCAGTAAAAATATCAGAACTCAGGATCATTTGGTAGAGAGAATGTCAAACTAGGACTCCAGAGACTGAAGTTTGAATATCTGCTTTCCTATGAAAACTCATTATGGGATGCCACCAGTTTTTGCATTGTATCCTTGATAACCCATATTATGGTCTCCATAAGTCAAAAACAACTTGAGGACAAGCAATAACAGGGATCTTTTGTGGTGCAGCCAGCTGCTGAGGACTGACAAAATATCTGTATATAGCCGTGTTGCAAAAGAGGGTGCATTTTAAAGAAAAAAAGAACATTAAAGATAAGCCAAAGGGAAAAGTGAGCATCTTTATTACCCTGAAAAGGGTCACGGTGCAGAGAGCAATTCCTCTGTAAAGAGACCCTACTGTTTTTTGGGGATTTGCTCCAGCCAGACTCCTAAAGGTCCAGAACAGTCCAGCTTGGGCAGAAATTGGGGTCAGGCTGGAAATCAATGTCCCCTTGCGTTGTGTGACCACCTGGAAAATAGATGGCATGAGATCACTGGGAAACCGACAGCAAGCAGTCAAAAATGTGACCCGTTTCCCCATGGGATGACTCAAGGATGTTGCTGCTGGGTGTCATCAAGCCACACCCAACTTATGGTGACGGGACAAATGCTGAAATTTCAGACCAACTAAGTGACAGTCCTGTTCCAGCCAATGGATTCGGGAAGCTGCCTGGTTCTTGCTGGCAAAGGTCGGAGCAGGCGGCTGGGTCTTCTATCTGGCTGTGAGGTTGCTTTTATTTATTTATTTATTTATTTATTTATTTATTTATTTATTTATTTATTGATTGATTGGATTTCTATACCGCCCATCTGGCAGCGAGGTCACTCTGGGCAGTTTACAACAATTAACACATTCAAACAATTTATACAATAAACCCCTAAAATAATAGCACAAGAAAAATAATAATAATAATAATAATAATAATAATAATAATAATAATAATAATAATAATAATAATAATAATGTTAAAGTGACACCCTTTGTCTTCCGAAGGGTGCAGGAATGGCATTCCAGGAGTGCCAAGGTGGGAATGGTGCAACCTCCTGGGGAACAGCCTGCTGCAACCCCAATAACTCCTCCCATATTTTCACCTAATGGTGACCCTATGAATGAGCAATCTGCAAAATGTCCTGTTCTCCACAGCCCTGCTAAGATCTCGCAAACTCAGGCTTGTGGCTTCCTTTAGGGAGTCTGTCCATCTTGTATTTGGTCTTCCTCTTCTCCTGCTGCTTTCCACCTTTCCCAGCACTAATATCTTTCCCAGAGAATCCTGCCTTCTCATGATGTGCCCAAAACAGGACAGCCTCAGGGTCAGCATTTTTACCTGCAGAGATAGTTCAGGCTTAATTTTCTCTAGGACCCTCTTGTTTGTCTTTCACCCCTTTTATTTATTTTGTTAATTCTAGGATAGAGATGTTCAGGATTGAATCAATGGTCTCCTTTCTCTTCCGGAGCCATGTCATTTCCCATTCTTGGTTTGTCAGCACTACATACAGTGGTACCTTGTATAAAAGAATTAATTCATTCCAAATGAAATTATGTTAAGCAAATTTTCCTTTATACAAATTTCCCATAGGAATGCATTGAAAATGGAGTAATCCCTAATCGCGACCATTTTTATGTTGTATGAGTTCACCACATAGGCTATTATGTTGAGCAAATTTCCCCTATCTCTGGAATTCTTTATGATGTACAGATTTTATGTTATACAAACCATTTGTTATACGAGGGTCCACTGTACCTGAAAAATGTTTGCAAGGAGCCTTGTGGCATAGTGGTTTAACTGCTGTCCTGCAGCTAAAACTGTGCTCATGACTTGGGGTTCAATCCCAGGTAGCAGGCTCAGGGTTCACTCAGCCTTCCATCCTTCTGAGCTTAGTAAAATGAGTACACAGCTTGCTGGGGGTGGGGGAGGTGATATGTAGCCTGCATAATTAAATTGTACTGTCCAGAGTGCTTTAAGCACTATGGGGTGGTACATCAGCAGAACACTTTTGCTTTTTGCAAAAAAAAAAAATCACTTTCGTTCAAACAGTGGTCAAACCAAGTTCGGACCGAAAACCGGGTGGTAAATGAATGTCTTTCTTCTGCCACCTTGTGATTCAACCTCCCACTCCGGAATCCTCACACCATCCAAAACACTGTCCAATTAGCCGAACAATTTTTTTTTAAAGCTTTGCACCAGCTTCTAGAAAAAGCACACCAGTTGTGTCTCAGGGAGCAGATATGGTATGGTTGAAATCAAGTCAAGATGATTAGAACAGTTTACATGGCTGCTTCTGAAGGATTCTGAGAGCAGTAGTTTATTGGCAATTAGATTTTCTTCAAACATAATTTTGTTCTTATAGCTGAAAGGTTTTGTCAGGTGTTTTTGTTTGTTTCGTTTTTTAAAAAACAACAGTCTTTTGATTAAAAAGAAAACTAACCAAAGATGTTTACCCATCTCTACAACCTTAACAAACAAGAAGTACGTCCGATTACATGGAGGAAACCACCTATATTCTACATTTCCAAAACCAACTCAGTCATGCTAACCAAACAAGATAGGGATGCACAACAGATGTACCTGCCCAGGGGACCCCTGTTCATGCAGTTAGCAAACACTGTAGACTCTTCTTCTCTAAATACATTCATTTCATTTCCTAGAAATCCATGCACAGACAGCTCAATTCCGATGCAATCTCGGCTCAACAGAGAATTTAAATATTCTATTAAAACAGATTTGCCAGCAGGTAGCGTAGGATCTGCCAAGGTAATGAATTCATCCCTTGGAGTTTCATCGTAAGCTCTGCATTGATTCCTAGAAAGCCTCCCCTTTTATTTTATTTTATTTTATTTTCTGACTCTCGTGGCCATGGTAACCTATACTGGGAAGCTTTCAAGCAGAACAGAACTGACAATCACTGGAACAACACAAAATACCTGAGCTGCGGGATAGGAAGGGTATGGATGGAGAGAGGAGGCACACAAAGAGACAGCTGTTGGGATTAAAAGCTGATGACTAGGGAAGCAGTTGGGGGAAAAATAGAACACAATCATGCTACTCTCCCTTGCTGGTTCTGTGTCACTTCTCCCCCCACCCCCAGCCTCTGAATGTGAGTTTTGCAGCTGGAGGTTCAGTTGTGGGTGTGGGTGTGTATATATGTACATGTGCATGTGCAAACAGGCTGTTAACAGAGTAAGTGGCACATTTCGAGCTGATGTGAGAACTTGTGAATATTCAAGTAATACCTGACAGTGCCCTGCAGGCAATTAGCCAAAGGGCCTTTTTGGAAGGGTAGACTTGGAGTCCATAAGGCTGGAAGGTGAAAAATCCTTATACAGGACTTTATAAATAAATGGCTCAGGTTTTGAATGTCATCAACCCATTCAGAAGAGTGAGAAACTGCAACGCTGCCTGTCCAGGGTCCTTCTGGTCTGCATTTCTGATACTGTGAAGTGGCTTAATAAGGGAGCCACTTTAAAATACAGTACAGTGTAGGCAAATTGAACACTTCCTCTACTCCTTGTCAGAAAAGCAAAAGTGAATATATATGTAAAGTGATGCAGCGCAACAGCGATGGTTTGCAGATCTAAAACAGTAGTAGTAGTAGTAGTAGTAGTAGTAGTAGTAGTAGTAGTAGTAGTAGTAGTAGTAGTAGTAGTAGTAGTAGTAGTAGTATCTGACCATCTGGCCACTCTAGGCAGCTTACAACAGAACTAAAGAAAAACACATGTTAAACAGAACAAACCTACAACATAATAAACTAAAATAACAAACTCCATAATTATACTATATCAGTTCAACACAAATATCAATCATAAGGTGCATTATAAAACCATAATCAACACTTTAATTGAACTTACATAAATTAACTGCAGGTAAACTAAATAAAAATCTAAAAAGTAAAAAGAAATCTAAGACAGGCTACAGGTGAAACCTTTATGGGCCAGTAATAAAATGTTTTTTAAAAGTCATTGCAAGCTTTCATGGACTGGATCTTCCTCTTAGCTACAGGAGCTCTGATGTAAGTTAAATGCCTGAGCAATTTTACATCCTACAGGGACTTCTTTAGGACACCCTACACCTCCTGGCTCAAAACTTGAGAAAACCTTTACTCTTTCACCATGTGAAGGAATAAACATGATCCCTCAACTCCAGGCATTCCATCTCCTGATCTTCTGATGTGTTTTAACTCCCCTTTTTTTCTTGCAGCCAAGTATGAATTATTCCAGGGAGGATGCATGAATGAGAAGGGGTGTGTGCAGAAGGATCATTCAAAAAGGCATGACAGCTGGCAGCTCACCCCCCCATGCTTGAAATGTTCCAGGAAAACATTTAAGGTGCTTCTCAGAGCATTTAAGGTGGTTCTGAGAATCCTAGCAGGACTGTGACAAAGCTCCGGCCAGGCTGAAGGAAATGAGACACAATTAAGTCCCCTCATTTCTTTATTTCTCCTCCTCCTTCTTCTTGGTTAAAAAAAAACACCTCCTAAATTTGTCAACGTCTTCATAATTGGGATGATTCTATGATTTTGTTGTTGTGAGCTGTCTGGGTCACCTATGGGGAGAGAGGCAGCAAACAAATAAACAAAGAAACAAAGGTGTTTCTTTTTTAAATAAATGTAGGAGAATCAGCATTCATAGATTCATTCATCCACTTTTGATTTTATTTTTATCTGTGTAGGGGTATAATAAGCAGACACTGCATGGACTTCTCCCCAAGTAGGTATTTCCCCTTATTGATTTGGTCCAGAGACATTTGGCGAAAGGTTAGATTCACTGCAGCTTTGCCATCTTAACCAGAAATCAGAACCCACATCGATTAGATCGAAAGAAGACATCCGAAAGCAGGAAGCCTGCGGAATTTCTACAGTGCCATCTTTGGAATGAGAGAAGGGAATTTGGTTGTCTTGGTCCCTCTGACTGTATGTTTGGTCAACCATAGGTACACTTGGATCACTCAGCAGGCTCACCCTAGACGTTTTACTATGTAAGCTCAAGGAAAGATGGTGGCCATGCTTCCAATCTGTATCAGAACCCAACCAGATCACGAGTTGTCTGTGAAGATTCTCAGTCATCCAGAGTTTATCTGGAAGTCGAGTCACTTCATCAGTGAGGAAGCTGTTTGGAGGAGCAGCAAAACGTTTCAATCTCCCAAGAAAAGAAGTCCAGTTGCCATGACTCAACTTCCAGACAGATCGAGAGCTGAATCTCTCCTCCCTGTGGAATGTAACCTTGGACCTCCCAGATCGTAAGAGCCAGTATATTGGTTCCATTGTTATTGATCCATACTCCCTGAGAATGTGACAGCTGTAAACACATTTGCTGGGGGCAGTCCAGATCACTTTCTCCAGCCCATCCTTCCCTTCTGGAAACCCTGCTGAATGGCTTCCAAAAGAAATAAAGACGTCACTAGATGGCAGTCTTGTCCAAGTTTCCCTGTAGCTGAAGCTGGCAAAAAGGCTGGGATTTAGCTTTTTTCCCTAGGAGGTCTTACTTTCCTCCACATCAGTGGTGGCACTTCAGCCCTCCAGATGTTTGGGACCATGTCTCCCACAGTCCTTTGTCTTTGGCAATCCAGGGTTGAAATTCTGGGAGCTGTGGTCCAAAACATCTGGAGGGCCAAAGTTTGGCCACCTCTGCTCTACATGGAACCCTCTTCATTGAAATGAGGGAAGAAGACTGCAAAAGAGAGGGTCTCACATCCCGGTAAAAATATGAGGAAGAGAAAGGGACAAGAGACCCCTGAACAAACACAAGGATGGTGGGAGGGAAAGACTGGTAAGGAAGACAAGGAGTAGCAAAGAAGAGGAGGAGCAGAGAGTTGCAGAAGGCTTCTGGGTTTCCAGGAAGCTGGATATATCTCAATGGCAACCAGATTTATTTCTTGATAGATTTATTTCTTGAACTTTTATACCGCCCAATTAGTTTTAGGGACTACTCTGGCCAAATAGCTGTCCGATGACAAGGAATATGGTAATACAACTACAAAAATAAAGGGTGCCATGTTCCAATCCAAACATCATAAAACAAATAGGTCCAAGAGGGTCAAACCATCACCGGACAGGCACAGATTGGCCAGTTCCTGAGCTGTTGAAAGCTTCTGTAAAGAGCAAGGTCTTAAGAAACCACCTAAAGGTTGGGAGGGAGAGGGGAGGGTCAGGCACGGCTCACTCAGAAGCCCATCCTAAAGTCTGGCTGGGTAGCTCAGTGGTTGAGAGTTCAATATTCGGCTGTGCCTCTTGGGCACTGAACCAGCCCATGTGGCATTGGGCAAATGGCGCCATCCTAGAGTTCTCCCCAAAGAAAGGGATGGAAAACCATTTCTAACTGGAAAACCCTGGAAAAAAGGGACCACCCAAAGTCAGAATTGACATGACAGTGCTTTGTTTTTATTATCAATTATAAAAGGTACCCTTTAGGGATGGGCATGAAACGGGAAAATTGTGTTTCATTTCATTTCGCTTCCTTGGCCCCCTTGTTTCATTTTGTTTTGTTACTAATGATTTTTTTAAAAAAAAAAATTATATGAAAGGAAACAGTAACAAACTGATTTATTTCTCTATGGGCCTTTTTACACGACCCCTAAGATCCGCTGGCCACTTAAATTCGGACCAGAGATCTTAGGGGTTCATCGCTCTTCCTCTGTCCCCACCCCCCTCCGCACTTCCTGGTTGCTGGCTGCCTGAGGGAGGGAGAAAAAAGAAAGACAAGAATGCCAGTTTACCTCCGTTTTGTTCCTGGCAGCATTCAGATCTCTTAAAGGGGCGGGGTGCAAAAAAAGAACAAACAGAAGCAAGGAGAGCCCCGCACTCACTATCCTTACACTGGATCAAATATTTGTCACCTCCAAAAAGCAGGTACAAGAAAACTGCTGTTTGGTCACGCTAAAGTGGGCGGGGTCGCACTTAATTGTCTGCAAAGTCTGGAGCTGGTGGGTAAACATTTTTAATCTCCGGAGCTGGGAGCCATTTGCCCCGGAGTTTGGGGGTCGTGTATAAACGCCCTATAACATGTCACCCCCAGGGTCCTAGAGGCACTAATTTTGGTGGGTACCTTCCTTAGACACTCCCCTTTAAGCCCTCCAAATTTGTAAAGATTTGTGGTAAGGAGTGGCAAATTATTAAACTTCAAAGTGGGTGTCCCCTGGAAAAAAACATTTCTAAGCACCATTTTCTGTGCTTGGAAAAACTGTTCCCAGGCAGCTAGCAGCATGAAAATTGTGGTGGACCATCCTCAAGCTGTCCCCTTTAAGCAGCCCAAATTTGGAGAAGCTTGCTGTATGGGGGCTCAAGTTATTCAACTCCAAATGGGGTGCCCCAGTATAAGAACTTTTGTAATTTTAAAGTACTAGAAAATACCATTTTCTATCAGATTATTTTTTCACTTATAGACTTGTGTTATGTGCCATCAAGTCACACCCAACTTATAGCAATTCTAATAGGGCACTCAAGGTATGTGAGATAATTAAGGTGCACTTTCACTGGTGTCACCCTTCTTTGCCCACCCACCCCCAGTTAGTATCCATTGCTGAATGTGTATTGGATCCCAACTCTCCAGATAGTAGATCCTGCACTCAATGGTCTATACTAGTGATGCCCAACCTTGAGCGCTGACCGGCTCTTGGGCTCTGGGTCTCCCAAAAATCCTGGCCAGCACAGCAAGTGGTGAAAGCTTCTGGGAGTTTTAGTCCAGAAACACCTGGGTTTCCCAAGGTTGGGAAACCACTGGCCTATAACACCCGGGCCTTTCTACAAGTGAAGCAATCCGAACTTCACAAAGTTTTTGAACCAGTGGTGCAGCCGAAGGCTTCTATGCTTGTATTATGAATGTGCTTGTGTTACCAAGGGTTGTGTCCTTTCTCAAGGTATAAATATGTTCCACCTATGACATAGAATTAAATTGAATAGCTAGACTTCATACTTCTCTAGAAATCCATTGCTTTGAACTAAGAGCCTTCCTCCATTTGCCTGCCTAAATTAAGTTCTTTCCCTCTACCTTTTCCTCCATCACTTCCAATTTGCTATTGTCTAAGGTGGCGGAGAACGTCCCACATAACCCTGAAATCATTTTGTGAGACTCTCTTATTGTACGACCGCTTTTCAATCTGCACCATTTACATTTCTATACTTTCCCAAAAAATGGCAAAGAATCACATATTTGGTATGAAAGAAATGAGGAGGAAGGGACGGACCTTGAGCTCAGCGATTATCAAAATCATTTCCAAATTTGGTTCAGCAATTTAAATTGCCCATCCTGAAGAGAAGGAATGCCTTTGTGCAGAGATGTTCTGAAGCTTCTATTTTATTTTATTTTTCAAGGTGGGCTGAAAGTCCTCATTATAACATGAGTGTGTCAAGGGAGACAATTTTTCATTCCATCCCATGAATTTAAGTGCTTTCCCTGTGGTTCTGAGAAAGGTGGAAAGAAATCATCTTTTTTTGTGCGAGACTTCCTTTCTTACAGGTGTATTTATATGCACAGCGTGATTGACTCCTGTACCAAGATGATTCATTACCAACTGCCAACATTTGCAGGCAAACTGAAGCTTAATGATCAACAGCACTGTTGCCAAGATAATCAGGTCTCCAACTTTCATGTAGCAAAAAGATTGGTTCCTGCAACAAAGAACTCAGGATGCAACCTTACATTGAGGTAATCTTTTGGTCCTTCTAACCCAGTATTGCTAATTCAGGTTGAGAACAATGGCTCCTCAGGGTATCAGGAAGGACATTATGCCTATTGAAGGTAGACACTTGGTGTGCTAAGCATGTGGTTTACCACCTCACCACTGTGAACACACCTAATTGATGTTCATCCAAGGATAAGAATCCATCAAGAAGAACTAGAGATTTACAGGTAAACTCTTGACCCCTAATATTCAATCAAAGTAACCAAGACGTAGACTGAAATGAGTTGAGGGCCATTCCTGTTGTATTGCGCATTGAAATATCATTGGTCACAAATGAAACAGAAACACGATTGATCTCTGCAATGGGCAGGGCTTTTGTAGGGTCAGTGGATCTGAATAGCAAGACCAAGCCACCAGATATTGGCAGGAATGGCCCGTGACGCTGTTTTCTTGCTGACAAATGCTATGTCCTTTCTGGCAACTGAAGACTGAAGGCCAAATGAAGGGCCAAAGTTGTGGCAAATGGTGCTGCCTTTCCTCCTAAAATCAATTGTCCCAGCCCTCTGCCAGCTCTGCCTCCGTCGCAATTCTAGTGTCAGCTAAAGCGTCCCATTGCATGCTATGGCATTGAATCATGAAGAAATGTAGTCAGATGGTGGGCAGTGAGTTCGGTGGTACTTTGGACCAGTAATTATCTGATCTGGCATTGTGCCAGATGAGTTTTCACGTAAGGGGCTACTTTTTCCAATGGGAAGAGGGCAGATATTATATGGCCGGGGAATCTACTCCTGGTTTCAGTTTGAACTTTAAAAACCCCCGCTTGGCATGCTAAGCCTCTATCAGGGATAAAGTTCAGCACCTTGGATAGCTCCCTGTCAAGCTTGGGCCCAAATCAGCAAAAGCCTTTTGTTTCTACTCAGTCAAAGGGATAAGTGCATGCTCTTTGAAACGTAAATTGATCTTTTAAAAAGACTTAGCTGCTAGGGAAATCAAAACACCTTATTGAGACAGAATTGGAAACTGGAGATTTAATAGAGCACCAGGATATCAATGAAGAAAGAAAATCAACCATCATTTTGAGTCTTGGCCATTGGAAAAAGTTGGGCATCAAGAATGGGTGGGGGGAGGTCAGATGAGGGCTGAACTTGATGATCCATGGGGGCCCTTCCATCTCTGAAGTTCTAAGAGGATGATGATGATGAAGATGAAGTGCTAATGGTCAGATGTTAAGTCATGGAAATTGCAGGCTCTTAATTTCCAGGATGGAGACCTTGACCTCAGACAGATAGCTAGTGGCATAACGTTAACAGGTTACCCTTCTTCGGGTGTAGAATCGTTTGAGACAAGTGGCTTTCAAGCACGCCACAGCATATCCATTCACTGCTTCTTGGACCAGCCACATGGCGCCTGAACTGCTATAGAGCAGAAGCACTGGGTTCCATGGCCTACTCTGTACCAGTCAAGCTGGGGAGACCATTGAGATGGTACACTCACACAAAACAGTGGCTGAAAGCTGTATCACAATATCACCTAGAGAAGCACTTGATATAAGGCAGTAATCATCACCCTGTATCAAGTATTTATTTATTTATTTATTTATTTATTTATTTATTTATTTATTTATTTATTTATTTAAGCCAATAAACAAAATAGAATAATATGAAATACTCAGCAAACAGAAGAATAAAATAAGAGGGGGGGAATTGAATTAAAATTAAAGGTAGCCAAATCCCTCACGAAAAAGCCAGGTCTTCAAGGCCTTTTTAAAGGCAGACAGGGACTGTGCAAGGCGCAGCTCACTCGGGAGTGAGGGGCCAGCCACAAAGAAGGCTGGGTTGCGGGTTACCGCTTTCTGAGCCTCCCTGGATGTGGCCACCCAGAGTGAGATTGCCCGCGACATTCTAGGAGGACAGGCCTCTATCTCTGGAAGATCTGTTCCACCAGATATTCAGGTCCCAAGCCATATCTAAATGCTGGTCTCGAAACTTATTTAGCCCTCAATGGGGACTGGGTATGTGTGTGAGAGAAAGGAAGGCGTCAACAGAATGGTGGACAGATAGCTAGCTGGATATCTCGTCTGGGTGCCTAAAAATCCCAACACATAAAATGCCATTTCTGAAATGAAACAATTCAATTCTTTGCAGATGAAGGAATTAAATGGAGGAAGGCAGGTGGAGAGGAAGCTGGGGGGGAGGAGCTGGGGGGGAATTAATAGGGTTGATGGTCAGAGCGACAGGGAATCTATTGACAGTCCAGATGCAAACGCTGGCCTTCCTTCGGGCACGGTTCAAAATAGGGGTGAGGCTGCCTGCTATAAAATAATGCACTTCTAGAAGAAAATTGCCCAGCTTCTTAACCCCAGCTGCCGAAAGTGGCAGGTGGCCACCTGGCCTGGAAATGATTATGCCGACTAAGACAGGGGGCTGGGGACACTGGAATGGACATCTAATAATCCATAATTCCCTTTCCATGCACACACCCCAAGTAATTTATCAAGTCGATCCTTGCCTTTCCAGGGGAAAGAAATGGTGTGGTTCCTGTAGGCTACCCTGGAGAGGAATCGGGTTCAGAAGTGGAACCATGATGAGGGGGTCTGAGGTCAAGACAAGAAGTGGAATGTTATTATCAGGAAGTTTCAAATGGGCCAGGAGGGGTGGAGGAGGAAGAAAGAGATAGGAAGGCCCTCCATTCCACCAAGAAAAAAAACTTTGGAGAGCAACTCAGTATTTCAAGATGCTGGTATTCTGGCATCCAAAAGCTGAGAGGGAGGAAGCCATCTTTGACAGGAAGTAGAAGTAATTCAATATCTTTGCCCATCTTTACAAAGTCTTTCTCTCTGCTTGAAGCCTCACATGGGTTCAGTGGTGTTGGTCATAGAAATCATAGAATCATAGAGTTGGAAGAGACCTTGGCCATCTAGTCCAACCCCCTGCCATGCAGGAACCTCCATCACAGGACTCCCGTCAGATGGCCATCCAGCCTTTGCTTAAAGATCTCCAAAGAAGGAGACTCCACCTCCCTCCTTTGTGGCAGCATCTTCCACTGCTGGACAGCTTGAACCATCAGGAAGTTCTTCCAGAGGTTGGGAGTTTGATTCCTTACTGTGACTCCTTGAGAAGGGGTGGACCTAATGATCCATAGGATCGTTTCCAGGTGTACAATTCTAGGATGCAGATGATTAAATCAAATCTGGGGAAAGCTACTTCTTGGGCTACACACTCTTCCCTAGTTGATATAAAGGTGGACCAATGGTCCAGTCCTCCAGTGAGATGAGAGAGGAAGGTTTGGACTGCGGCCATGGAGAGATCACTCATGACCTCCATTCTGTCTTCGGAGAGGAAAGCTACATAATCCAAGATCTTGACTTCTCATTCCACAGAGACTCTGCAATCCCTGTTTTAGAAACTCATCTGTTTATTTTAAAAAATTAAAGATTGTAGAATATCAGGACTCTTTTTTCTCCCTCAAGGTCTTAAATTTTATCTTCTATTTGCCTGGGGATCAATTGATGGAAACCTGAAATCTTGCTTTATGTCATGAGACATTTTAGTGATCCTAATGAAATGGTTAAAGAGGCCCCTTCTCCAATAAAAATGCGTTCTTGATCATTTTCTGTCCTTGATGGAAAAAGCTTCTTCAAACTCCTTCTTCTTAACTTGAATGTGTCTCAAATGTTCTGGACTGTATATTGTCCCTCATTATTACAAACCACCTTGGGTCCTTTTTACCAAGGGGTAAAAATATTCAAAATAAATAAATAAAAACACAAAATGTGGCCTTTACTGTCCCAAGCCCAATGGTCCTCCACTCTTCCTGTGTCACACCTATGCACATACGAACATATTCTAGAAACAACCCTAAAATCCGCTGCATATGGAGACAAGGACAGGGAAGGGATGGGCACCCAAGGTTCAAAGATACGGATGGTGAATATGGTGAATAGAGACTCGGCCATGGAACGGTCACCATTGGGATGGTGAAAGTTAGTTGAAGTCCACGTTTCCCATTTCACTTCCTGCTCCAAGCCACAAGATGGCAGGCAATGATTTCAGTTCACTATGAAAATGGCAAAATATTGAGATTCCTCAGCATGGCACAGCTGTACCAGAATGGCTCTGGATATCAGCTCAAAAGGAAAAAAAGAGAAAAGGTGAGGCACCCTAATTAATCATCTGCAGCTCCCCCAGTCGGGACACCATCAGCGATGAAACACCTCCATTCTCATATCAGCTAGCTATGGTGTGCCATCAGCCCCATGGCCTGGCACTAAGAGATACTGCCTCAGTGGTCCCAGTTAGCATTGGCCTACTTCATGTATTCCTTTTACTAACAAGCTGAAACTGCTGTAAAAATAATTCTCTTGGCCTCACTGAAGCTCAAAAGTATGAAGACGCATGTTTGGAAGATAAACCCGGGGGAGGATGCTCCCAGCTTTATGGAAAAGCAATTTGACTTTTTTTTTTTTTCAGAAATGAATGTATACCCTACAGCAGTGGTTCCCCAACCTTGGGTCCCCAGATGTTCTTGGACTACAACTCCCAGATGCTTTTATCACTAGCTCTGCTGGCCAGGCTTTCTGGGAGTTGTAGTCCATGAGCATTTGGGAACCAATGCCTTACAGGGTTTGTCCTTTCTTAAGGTATATATTAGAATCATATTAAAGATTGCTAATGTTTCCCCAGCTCTGGCTGCCTGTATTGTACTGGGCCAGGTTCAGGGTATTAGGTCTATTTTAGAGCTATTTTGATGAGATAAATTGGGAAAGCAATTGGAGGATTATGGGGACAATGGATTTGGAACCTGTAAAATGGGTGTCAGTGGCCCATATTGAATCCATCTTCATCTGGAAGGTGGAAGGGTGAGGACTGGACATCTCTCAGGGAGGTCTCAACACTAAGCAAATGGAGAGTCTCACTTCAGGCAGTAGAGGCTCGCTTTAAAGCCCATCCTGGGCACTGCCAGCTAGCCTGCAACCTTCAGGCATGGTGGAAGACCAAATAGAAATTTGATTTATAGTCCTATAGTCCTATTTTGTGTGTGTGTGTGTGTGTGTGTGTGTGTGTGTGTGTGTGTGTGTGTGTGTGTGTGTGTGTGTGTGTGTGTGTGTGTGTGTGTGTGTGTGTGTGTGTGTGTGTGTCTTTTTGGAAGTACTTTATAATTTCCTCTTATTACTCCTTAGATTATTTCATATTCATTTGATTAACACCAATGTCCATTGCTGTCCAATATTGAGAGACAGCCTTATTTTGTTCTGTAATGGGCCTAAAAACTGTTTATATTTTATTCCCTTGTTTATATTTTATCCACTTTACACTGATCAATGAACATAATAAAGACTTCTTCTTCTTCTTCTTCTTCTTCTTCTTCTTCTTCTTCTTCTTCTTCTTCTTCTTCTTCTTCTTCTTCTTCTTCTTCTTGACTTATAGTCTAATCAGAATCTGGAATGAGAAGAGCACCACTGTACTCTTCATCCCAGACAGAAAAAAATGGCAAAAGGAGTGTTTCAGCCTGATCCCTGGGCATATTTGCCCTTGGCCAAAATCTGGACATATTCATACTTCAGAAACAAAATATGTAGTTTGAAATGGGGCTTCATTCCCCAACCAGACTTCTTTAAGGCACAGTATTAAAGAAGGGACTTTTCTCACTCCAGTGCAGCCTAGAAAGGGTTTACATTTTTTAAATAGTGCCATCTAACAGAAGCAAACAGATGAATGAATCCAAAGTCAAACAAAGTGCTTAGTGCTGAGTTCAAGTTCATCTCACAGTCAGTTTCTTCCTGTGTTTCATGTTGGTCTACAATCGCAGGAATACCCTAAACTTTGTCACCCATTTTTCTTGTCCTTCTTTGTCTTCCATGCTGGAGTTTCAAGACTTCAGGAAGCTGCCCTTATTTACATATCTGTGGTGCAGGAGGAGGATCTCAAGGGGATATTAAAATACTCACAAAGGAAGGAGAAGCAGGGGGATCGAGAGTGTTAAACACCATGTACACTCAAAAAGACTTGCTTCTGTGGTCAGACCAGCCAGGAAGTTGTTTCAGAGGGACTTAGCCTAAATAAACAGCACCCTCTTGTTTACAAGGGCAATGAAATGCCTCCACTGCATAGTTCTTCCCCTGGTTTCCTCTGGCCAATCTGAGTGTGATGAGGAGTGAATTCGCATCCAGTGCAAGCTTGTTCCATCCTGGTCAGGACTGACACTCAGGTTGGTGGGTGAGGCATAAAGAATCTTCAGCCAGCTACCGGGGATTGAACCCCAGGTTGTGAGCACAATTTTACCTGGAGTACAAGCATGTAACCAATGTGCCACGATCATGATCATCTAAGATCATCTAAGAACCCTACTCCCCTAAACACACACACACACACACACACACACACACACACACACACACAGAGAGAGAGAGAGAGAGAGAGAGAGAGAGAGAGAGAGAGAGAGAGAGAGAGAGAGAGAGAGAGAGAGAGACTTTTGTTAAAAACTGAGAGAATGAAAGTGTGAGGGTTTGGGGTTTTTTTTTTTTTTTTTTTTTTTTAAGGAAAGAGGCCCCAAAGTCAAAAATGAGGAAATTAAAATCCTTGGACTCAGCATGGAAGCTACTTAAGGAACCATAACAGTCTCAGAAGGAATGTTGCAGGCCAAACAGCAAATGAAGCAGGTGGGTAAGTAGAACTTTGAGCAGGAACATGGCATTGGTGGAAAGGATTACTGAAAACAAATAATTCTCCCCAGAGATTGGGAAAGTTTAATTTGTTTGTTCACTTATCCTCTGTCACCCCTGTATCAACAGATATCTCAAGGCGGAGTGAATGAAATCTCTTTAAAGAGTCTAAAGCCAACGTAGACCTTTGAACAACTTCAAATATTTGTGCACAAATTAACAATTCAAACAAACGAGAAGCAAACTGAAAGACCAGGAAACCCAGTCATGGTCTCGGTGAAGGCTGAATTCTCAAAAAACCAACACGTTTTTTATTTTTGTCCAGAAATAAAGCCAATGTTGGCAATGCCAATGATCTCCGAAGTGTTAAATCCCATGCCTTTCTGGGTTGTGAAAAGTGATGTTTAAGCAAACCTGGCAGTCATAAATTGATGGTTGAGTCCCAGAGTATCTGTTCAGTGCAGGCTGCCCTGCAGCAGTTCATCACATTCCTTCTTGTTAAAAGGTTCTGTCCCTGACATATTCCAATCTCCATTGAGTCATAGCAGTGGAGTAGAAATATAAAGGCGTGAGGGTCACCCTTCCCTCTTTCTATGTGGCAGTAATGCAATTCAAGGTGTGTGGAAGAGCATTCAGCTATAACTACCTGAAACACACATACACCCAATTTCCCCCCTGAATGTATGTGAAAGCTCTTATATCGGGAAGGACATTTATAGAGAACTCGCCTTATATTGAATGAAATGCCTGATCTATCTAAGCCAGGCATGTCCAAAGTCAGGCCCGGGGGCCAAATGCGACCCCTTTACACATTTCCAGTGGGCCGTGGCCTCTTTTCCCCACCAGCTCAGCCTGTCATGTATCCCCACCAGCTGGCCCTTCCCCATACCGGATGGAGGCATCAGCTTGCAGTTTTGAGTTTTACCTGCCCCCCCGCCTGTGTCCACCCCACCTCCCCAGCCACCTGCCCAGCCTACCCACCCCCGGCTCTGTTGCTGCAGCATCCTCCCTGCCTCCTTGCATGTCTTAGAGGCTTGTCCAAAGTCCAGCCTGGGGGCCAAATGTGGCTGAATGGTCGGCCCACACACATTTTTACCTCACCAAATCTGGCTCTCCTTGCAAAAAGTTTGGACACCCCTGATCTAAGCCACTGTTGTGGGGAATCAGACAGCCCGGCCTCCAGAGGACCAGCCCAAGGAGACCACATCCAACACAATTTAATTTCAAAACCCACTGCACTGAGGTAGTAGTAAAGCTTACTACAGTGATAATACAACAAGGGCTCTCCCCTACCTCAAATAGTATGACTCTCTATCATTATCTTAGAACTGCAGAACTGAAATTGACCCTGTGGGTCACGGAGCCCAGCCTTTGAGTCAGGAGCTTTGTGGCACAGTGGTTAAACCACAGTACTGCAGTCGAAAATGGCTCATGACCTGAGTTCCATCCCAAAAGGTTCTGATAGCACGCTGACTCAGATTTCCATTTTTCTGACTGGCTCCATGGCCATATACCTACAAAACTATCCAGCAGCTCCTCCATAATGCCAGCTATGGGTGTGATCAGATGGAATAACAGCTCTGGTCATGGGCCGTTTGTGGTGCAATCCAGTGACAGCTATTTTCCATCAATCAGACAACATACGCAAGGGAGCAAACCAGCTCAGCTCAGCTCCACGCCCAAGTTTTGAGCTTTGGTTTTTTTTGGCCCAACCACTGCAGGAGCAATTCCTGTATGAACAGAAGGATTGCTTTAAGGGGGACCCCTTTTCCAAAGATGCAACCCTTTCCAACATGATCAGATGTCATATTTTATCACCGTGTGGTCACATCCAATCTTTGGGCATACTCTTAGAGGTTTATCTTGGGGTCTCACCCCTTGGAAGGCTCTGGCGAGTGCATCTGCAATTCTAAGAAGCATCTCTGATGAGAACTAGGGATGATCCACAGAAAGAGATCCCCTTTTATGACCCCTCTTCTCTCACAGCGTGTCCACGGCCACAGAAAAATGTGAGGGCATTTTATGGTATTTTTGGCTAGACTTCAGGGAACTCACCTGATCCCTGACACGAGCATGTTTGGCTGATGTACAGCTAAAGGATCGGTGTGTCCAACACCCCATAAGATGTTTTCATCCAGGGTATCAGTTGGTTGGCTTGTGGCAGGAATGAATCTTGTTAATCGAAAAGGTTTCTGTGGAAGCGGGATGTTTGCGACAGCCCATACTGTGCCTATGAACTCTACGCAACCTTTGGAATACCTTGGCGAAGGCAGGAAATTGAAATAGTGTGCCGACCTGCCAACAAAGATGTCATTGATCATCCTTGACTCAACCGGGCACAAAACCATATTCAGGTGCAGGGTGCGGGTGTGTGAATGGGTGTTGTGGTCTCCCACTTGTCGAGTTTTGTTTGGCTGTTGTTTGAGACTCTTCATGGAGGCTCTGTTAATTTTTTTTTTTGCCAGTATTCAAGAAATGAACGACAGAATCCATAAAGACGGTCCTCCCCCATTCCCCCCACCCCCTGCCCAACACAGATATCTTTCATCCCTGCAAGACCTTTGAGATGCCTGACATTTGCTTCAACCATTAGCAGCTCGCCTCTAAGAACAACCTTGGACTCAATTCACACACACACGAACTACATTAAAATACATTACAGCCAGGACACCAACTGGTAGAAACAAGGAAATCCATAGTTGAAAGGGGGAAATGGACCATATGTTCTCCAGTACGTAGGAGCAACGGGGAGTGTTCAGAGTCATTAAAATGGCACCCAGTTGGGCTTCGATATTGAAGAACAGATGGAAACGCTGGCTTCCCTTGGCTCACTTTCTATTACCATTCCAGGTTTATAGACCAGCCTTGGATATTCCTCATATAGGGTTTCAGCCAGGGATCTCTCTTTTCTTTTTTTGTTGTGGTGGTGGTAGTGGTGTTTTTTTTTTACTTGCTTTCGGTTTAGAAAGAAAAAAAGGAAACCACTTCTTTCCATTTAAGAGCTGAGAAAACGGTTTCTGCATCACCTGATCAAACTCTGTCACCCAGAAAGGATGGCAGGAAACCTGGAATCTTTTATACATGTTTCATCCCTTACTTTTACATATCCTACCTTCCTTTCAGCGAGCTCAAGGAGGCATCTACAGCATTGTTGATGTTGTGTTTGTCCCCAGGACAAACCTCAAAGATAAATCAAGCTGAGGAAGAGTGGGCAACTGACATAGAGCCATTGGGTCTACATTCCCCAAGTTAATGCATTGACATTAACTACTACACTACCCAGACTATTTTTACATAGCTGTTGGTTTGTTTAATTTATATACTGCCCAGTTAGTGAATTTATACTGCTCTGGGCAGTGAACAGCTGTCTAAATGCCTTAAGTACATCCGATCTCGCCTAATTTCGGAAGCTAAGCAGGGTCAGACAGGGTTAGTACTTGGATGGAAGACCACTAGGCACTGTAGGAACCTGGAGTAGGAACTGGCAAACCACTCCAGTATTCCTGCCAAGAAAACTCCATGGACATGGGGTCAAAAAGAGTCGGTCACGACTGTAATGACACAACACAGGCAGTGAACAAATGAGCTAAATCACAGAACCACCACCCAACTTGGAGGGCTGGAAGACCCATAACCACATAACCCAAATGGTGCTACAACCACTCAAAAGTAGTAATCAAAAGAAAACCTCAAGTTCGAATGTGAAGATAAACATACTTAAAAGGTATGAATTTCTTCGAGGCTGCTTTTCTGTCTTGAGTAATTTCTTGAATATTGGGAAGGAAGGAGACGTTAACTTCTCAGGTCCTACCACATCACCTAGGTGACACCAAAAGGAAAATATAACTTCTTGTTTCCAAAAAAATAAAATAAAAAAGTTAACGATAAACCAAACCAGGTTTCAAAACAGCGATTTAAAAAAATTGATTTGGTTTGATTTGATTGACTGATTGAGAAACCAAGGCGTTAGTATCAGAACAATCATGCCCCTTTCCCTCTCCATTTGTTGTTGGACAAGGAAAGAGTAATAATCCAGAAATATATCTCCGTCCACCATTTTTTTCCTCAGGGGGCCACAGAAATAGCCTTGTGGAAAACCACAAGTGCTGGAGTAAACAGCCTTGATTTAGTTGGGTTCTTCTTCTATCCTTATGTTTGATCCGGGCCCGGTCCTTCAAGGGTTTTCCAAAAGAGTGAGACCTGATGGGCTTGTAGGACCCTTCGAACTTCACTCCTCTATGATTCTATGATTCTGTCATTGAGCAGAGCCTGTGTAACTTACAGGAGGAGCATTGCCGCCAACCATAAGGTGGGTCCATTTAACACATCTGTATGAAAAGGATGCGGACAAGATGGCTTAGATGTGACGTTTCAACCAAAACAAGTGGAAGGGAAGGGAAGACCAGAAACAAAGGCACGGAGAGTGACACTTTACTTTTCCTCTCACTGTTCATCTTAGAGTTGAATGCTTTCTCGCCCCCCTTTTTTATTAAAGTCCTTGAGAGAGCAGATCTTCTACAATTCAGATTTATGCTTTCCCTCTTGATGATGTTGACTCCTCCGTTATTAAGCTGTCTTCTGGAAGTTCATCTGAACCTTCCATCTGAAGAATCTGCAGAGCAAAACACATCAATTTTCGCCTTCTGATTTCTTCCTTCCCTTTGATGGCTGACAGCCACATCTTGGGTAAAAATTGCTCCCGACGGCTCCAATTTCTGGTGGAGAAATGCATATCCATTTCAAGAGATTTGTGACCTTCAAAAACAGGTCAGACAACAACCCAGGTTGGAACCTGGTCCTCTCTGTGGTTGGTTCTCCTTTGACAATACCACAATGCTCCACGAACTTCAGGACTAATGACTTTAAGATCTATCCCACATTTTATTAGCAATGTGCAGCTGAAGAGTTATTTATTTCAAAGCTCAAATGTGGTGTCATGTTATGTTCTTTGCTGTAGGGTCAGAACAGAAGTGACTCAATTGAACTTTTAAGGAGGAGATGGTTATGAAGCAGTCGAGATGGCCAAGGACCAGTTTGTCCCAGTTCATGCCAATTCCTAAAGGGGGCAGCACAGGTGCTGCTGCCCCCAACCACCATCTCTTCAGACAATCAGCCACTCTCCCAGGTCCTGCGTGTTTACTTTTTCCACCTTCTCGGCTAATCTCCCAGTCAGAAGCAAGAGCACAGGAGATCAACCAAAAGGGCCAGGACAGAGGAGCCTTGTTGCTGGTTCTGGTGACAGGCTGATGGTGCTAGAGAAGGTGAGGGAGTGGAGCAGCAGCAACTGAGATGAACTGGTTTGTGCCATTCCTTATTATACCAATCCCACTCCTCCAGTGAGCTTCCATGGCTGAGCATAGATTTGAACCCAGATCTCCCGAGTCCTGTTCAATCACTTTATCTACTATACCACAGTGGGTATCCAAATGCAATGATGCATTTCTCAGATGCCTGGCCCTGCCTGCCTCTGTCTTCCCTTCTTCTCTCTGGCTTTCCTTCAGTATTAGACTTTGTCCTTCTGAATTCCTTCTTCCTTATTTTTCTCAACCAAACAGTATTCGGTTTGCTGGCTCGAAACTGTAACATGTCCTTAATCGCAGGTGGGGGATCTCAAAAATTTGAGGGACTACCTTGAAGTGAAAATCCGTTTTCCTCATGGAGAGGAGGGACCCCAAGAAAGCCATGCTCATCCCTTTCTCGTGACAGATTCACCACCACTGATTCTGGTCCTGAACTGTTTCCCCTCCTGTGTTGGGCCATCTTTCCTCATACTGACGAAGCTACTTGGAAGAGGAGTGAAACATTTTAATCTCACAAGAAAAGAACTCCAGTTCCATGACTCGACTTCCAGTGTTTGAGGGAAGGTTTATGTGTAACTAGTTATAAGTAGCTACATTACTTGTAACTAATTGTGAGTAACTGTTACTTTTAAAAGTATCAATGTTTCCTGGAACTAGTTACTTCTGCTTCTTAGGATCCTTGGTCCAGGTATCCTGCTTTGTTTCAAACAACCAAAAAATCTCTACCAATGGGAAGCGGAACATCTCAGCACTCCTCTTTGTGTTTTACATAATAGGTTATGGATGGTTCTAACTTTCTCTTTGTGTTTTCCTTTTAACTCTCTCCTGGGAGTAGGAGGATGAGTGAGAAGCGAGGAGGAAGGCCTGCTTTAATGAGGACCTTTACTGACGCAAGGGCAGCATCTCGGGAAGGCGACACGGGGAAAACCCTCGGGACCTGGCCAAGATTTCACATCCCAAAGCATCACCGACACCATTTTCCTTCAGTTCTACTGCTCCTTAGTTAAGCATGGCTTTCTCTCTCTCCAGAGCACTGAAAAGTGCAATGCCCTAGATCATTGAAATGGGTTGCTTTGTAGAAAGGGGGCTTTTGAATCTAAGAACATCAGAACATCAGAAGAGCCCTGCTGGATCAGGCGAAAGGCCCATCTAGTCCAGCTTCCTGTATCTCACAGTGGCCCCACCACATGCGTCTGGGAGTGCATGAGACTAGAGATCTGTCTCCTGATACCACACCCCTGCAACTGGCCCTTGAAGTGCCCTGGTTTTAAGGCTGGAGATGATACATCACCATCATGGTTTGTAACCTGTGATGGACTTTTCCTCCAGGAATCTGTCCAATCCCCTTTTGAAGGCATCCAGGCCAGATGCCATCACCACCTCCTGTGGAAGGGAGTTCCACAGACTAACAACCTGCTAGGTGGGGGGGGGATCCTTTTTGTCTATTATTACTCTCCCAGCCCTCAATTTGAGTGGATGTCCCCTAGTTCTGGTAAGTGTCCCTCTATCCACTCTACTCAAGCCCTTGCATTATTCTGTACGTCTCAATCCTGTCCCCCCTCAGGCACCTTTTTTCCAGACTGAAGAGCCCCAAATGTTTTAGCCTTTCCTCATAAGGGAGGTGCCCCAGCACAGCAATCATTTTAGTCACTCTCTGACCTCAGGAAATGGATCTGCTCATACTACTTTGCTGCCTGAAGCAGAGGAGTAAACCGTGCCTCTCAAAAACCCAGATCCTGGCACACTTTCCCCACCCCAAGCAAGTTATTTTGATATCTATTTCAGTGATACACACTATTGAACTCCCAAATCCTGGGGCAGCTCTGGTGAAGTTCAGATAAAGCCCAGATGGGTGAAATCTGCATTATTTAGCATCCATCGGGTCCAATACTTCGTATTCATTTAACCTTGTTATGTGCCGTTCTGACGTACATCAATCCCGTGAATAAGTGAGCTCCAAAAGATCCTGTTCCCCAACCATCCTACTCCGGCACACTCAAGACCAAAGCTTCTTTTAGGGAGTTCATCCATCTCATGTTTCATCTTCCTCTTCTCCTGCTGCCTTCCACTTTTCCCTGATATTATTGTCTTTTCCAGAGACATACCTTTCTGGATAATACAGATTTCAATGTTTTTTGCCCGCCCTGTCCCCAAGGTTGAGTTGATCGAGCACCCACCTTTGTTTGCCCTTCTGCCTGTCCAGAGTACCTGCAAAGCTGTCTTTCATCACCACATTTCAAATAAACTCTACCGCCCCCCATAAGCTTCCTTTAAATTATTGTGTTTTTGTTATTTTCTTTTTTCCATTTAACCTTAGCTATGGTGACAAGACGACTGTTGTTGCACTCTACCCCATCTCAGTCTCTTTATGTCTAGTTAAAACATTTCATTGCTTTACCAGCAGAGTTGGCAGAAAATAATGTAAAGCAAATGCCCAGTAACTCATAACCCAGTGATGTAAAGCTATGTTTTGTATTTTCCTGGGCGTCACAAAAGGGAATGCAACTATATGATCAGAAATTGCATTTTTCTTTCTCTTTTACTGAGGAAAGGGCACAACGAAGTAAACTAAATTTCAATTATATATTCTAGTTTACACACACACACACACACACACACACACACACACACACACATTTATGCATCTCCTTTTTTGTCTTGTTTTATTTCTTTTACTTTTCTTCTCTGAGTTGTTTCTTTCATTATCTCTAAAGAGATTAATTAATTTCCAGAAAGGTTCAGCTTTGCCAACAGCACAAAAATGACCCATTGGTTTTAGAAGGAAACCACAAGTGAAAACCATCTGTCAAGCATAAACACTAGACATAGTTTGGCTTTAGCATGTGGATTTAATTTGTGCATTTAGCACTCCGAGGAGCGTTGGATTTGAAGGGGCCTTAAATTCTTTTTGACAGGTGAGGCTCTAATTGTTAATAGAGAAAAAGCCACATTTTTAAAAAAAAATGCTTTGCCTGTGGCACTAGTTGCAGGTCTTGGGACAAGACTTTTGTCTTCCAGATTCAGAAATGTTTGTTGAATGCATTTCTGCACACAGAACACTGTTTACCTTCCCGCTTTTTGCAGCAGTACCTATTTATCTACTTGGCCTTTAGTTTTTTAGTTATCTGTTATGTAATATTTAATACTTTATCTTTTATTAGTAGTGCAAACCGCCAGGAGTTCCTTCTGGAAGACTGCTGGTACATAAATGTATAAATAAATAAATTGCACTTGCATGTTTTAGAACTTCTAGGTTGGCAGATGCTGGGGTTGACAGCGGGAGGTCACTCCGCTGCGTGGCACCCGGGATTCGAACCGCTGAGCTGCCAACTTTGCAGCTGACAGTTTCAGCGCTCTAGCCCTCTGGGGGGGGAGTTCTTGTATCTCCTCTTTAATTGTAAAATGAATGATGAGAAGCATGAAGCAAGCGGGCGAATGACTTGAGTTTCTTTGGAATGAATACAAAGCTATTATTTCTTCACTGGTATGATAAATGAAGTTCCTAACTTGACCGTAAGAACACTGTGAAGGCAAGCAACCTGAGCGTTGGAGATAATGGTACATTTATAATCTAATAAATCCAGTCAAATTACTTCTAACTCACACATGCATGCTCTTCAGACTAGGATGCCTCTGAATACAACATTCAGGTTTTGGAAGTTGGCCTCACTCGCGATAAGTTCAGCCAGCTAGGAAAACAATAAGCCATTCTAAATGAAGGATGCTCACCTAAGGAGGTCTCTTAATAGATGACAGATGTGAGACACCAAGGAAACCCTAAACACGAGACTTCTCCTCACGTGGTAACTCATGTCAAATTGTGCCTGACTGTAAAAAAAAAGGAAAAAAGGAAAATTTAACAGAGGGCAGGGATTTGGAGGCCTGTGTTATCCAACTCTCAGCAACCCTCCCAAAATATCTGGGAAGTTGACGGGCAAGATGTAAAAGGTGGGTCTGCTCGCCATGCACACTGAGGGAGAGGAAAAAGAGGAAAGGTTTGCAATGGTTCACTTTACGGCATCACAAACTCATCGTGCAAATCTACTCAAATCATCAACGGCATAAAAGGCAGGAAGTTAGAATCCTTTGGCCGTGTGATAAGTAGAGATGGGAACCCGGCAAGCTTCAAACCAGAAAACTGGTTCTTGGTTCAATTTGGTACAGTGGTGGAAAAACAGGAGGTAGGCCTCCGCACCAAGTGAAAACAGAAAAAGAAAACCCGTCCAGTTTTTCAGATGGTTCACAGGAGTTTGTGGTCCGTGGCTAACCATGCACCATCGCGAGCCATCATTTTTGGGATTTGTGCCCATCTCTAGGAATAAGAAACAAAAAAGCACAGTTTGTTGCAGTAGATGGTTCCGGGTGACTGCATCAAAGCCCAGGACAGCCATGTTGATGCCTACGAGAAGCAAGCAGACAAAGCAGGGAAAAGATGGGGAGAAAACATCCCCTAGAAGATGCACCTTTTCAGAGGTTGCTCCTCCATTGACAGCAGGCCAAACAGCCACAGAGGGAGTACTTCCTTAGCACTGTAGAACAACCAGGAATCAGCGCAGGTATTGCCAGGGATCTGCTGATCTCTGGCAAGTCCCTTTTTCTTGTGCACATTTCCACCATTTACTAGAAAAGTTTGGGAACATTTTAGCTAACTTAGCAGGTGGAAAATCTCTGGCCTTCTTCTTGAAGGTGTCAGTTGCACTCTGTTCATGCCTAGAAGCATTTCAATATCCACATATTCTTTCCCCAGTTTTCATCCTGAGCTTCCATCTTGAGGATTGTGGTCAAGAAAGCCTTGATTCTCTTCCCAAATCTCCTTTAAAAGAGGTGGTGGTAGTTTCTAATTAATGTGATTGCCACTGCTTCTCTGAACATTCAGGCAGAAAACACAATTCCTGCTCCAGTTAACAAACATGGAATCCTCCACAGGATAAGATATTTTTAATGTGTTTTTATTTTGAGACCGCTGCGTCTCAGACTTTCCAGAAGATTTTCCATTGCTTTAATCTTTTTGTGAAATGAGATAATATTGTGAAAAGTTGAGAATGAACTGAAAAAGGCAAAAAAAAACCACCAATGGGAATAAAATCCATATTCCCAGTAGCAGGTAACTTGTAACCGAATCTCTTTTTCATGCTGAAAATTGTTGCAGCTTTCGATCACACAAAAGATAACAACAATATCATACTTTGGATTTTTAAAGGACTTCTGGGCAAGAATAGAACCCAGAAAGGTTGTGAATAGAGATGGGCACAACCAGGAAAAATTACGTTTCGAGTTGTCGTGTGTCGGAGCCGGCCCGTTTCGGCTCGTTTCCGTTTTTCGCGAAATTTTCCAAAAATTTGTCGTTTCGTTTGTCGGTTTTTCGTCTGTCGTTAGTACTGGTTTTGGGGGGGCTCCTGGAGGCACCTCTCTGGGGTGGGTGCCTCCTCTGGCCTGCCATGAAGGGAAAGCGGGCTCCTGGAGGCACCTCTCTGGGCTGGGTGCCTCCTCTGGCCCGCTACAAAATGGCATGTATAGCCAATTGGATATGCATACCATTAAGTTGCAGTTGCAGCAGGCAGAGGCACCTCTCTTTCGGGTGCCTCTGTGACTCACTGCCTGCACTTGGGCTGGGGAACGAAGTGAGAGAGGACCCCTACGGGCGCCCGCTGTGACTCACTAAGAAGGGAAGTATACTTGCTGTAGTGCAATGCGAGTACACAGAACTGGCTTGGGGTTAGGGGTTAGCACAAGGGCTAGGATTAGGGTTACTGGTAAGGTTAGGGTGAGTTACTGGGGTGCACCTCTGGGTGCCTCTCTGACCCACTAAGAAGGACAGTGTACTGGCGTATGGGTTAGGGTTAGGGTTCGGGTTCGGGTTCGGGCTAGGGTTAGTGGGCTTTTTATGCCTGACTGGCACATCCCAGAAGTCTCGGTCAAAACCTGGCCAAGTGGCCATGCAATTGGTGGAATGGCTCCAAAAATTTGCATGGTCCACTCCCATGGCCAGCCCATCATTGCGCAGGTGTAAAAAATAAAAATAAAAATAAAATAAAATAAAATCAATGGAGACGTTTTGTTGCAAGAAAAACCCACTGCTGCTACTGTAAAAATTCAGGCAGTTTTAAAATAGCAATTTTCACATGTTTCTGTGGTGCTTTGGTGTGTTTTTGGACCACGCGATTTCAAAATAAATATTGCGGTTGCCCCATTTTGGATCCCCTGCCCGCACCGCATGGCATGGCGCGAGTTGGCGAGACGACGAGGATGCGCAGCCCAGGAGAGGAGGGGGGAGGCTGGGGACCTCCCCCCCCCCAGAAACCACCCCTCTGGTAGGTGCCCTCACTGAGGCAGGCATATTTTCACCTGCTTTTTTGGCCGGGAATCATTTTTTTTTTTTTTTTTAGTTTTAAAACTTTTTTTCTGTGCCGCCCCGCTTGGCGAGTTGCGACTCGACGAGGATGTGCACTTTGCGCAGCCCAGGAGAGGAGAGCGGGGGAGGCTGGGGACCCACCCACCCACCCAGAAACCACCCCTCTGGTAGGTGCCCTCAGGCAGGCATATTTTCGCCTGCTTTTTTGGCCGGGAATCGGTTTTTTTTTTTATTATTTTTAAAACTTTTTTTCTGTGCCGCGCCGCTTGGCGAGTGACTTGACGAGGATGCGCACTTTGCGCAGCCCAGGAGAGGAGAGGGGGTGAGGCCGGGGACCCCCCCCCCAGAAACCACCCCTCTGGTAGGTGCCCTTAGGCAGGCATATTTTCGCCTCATTTTTGGCCGGGAATCGGTTTTTTATTTTATTTTTAAAGCTTTTTTCCTGTGCCGCTTGGCATCGCGCGATCGCTGCGATGCCAGGAACGACAACGACAAATCAGACCCAATTTTTCTTTAGTCGGTTCGAGTTTGAGTTCTGGCGGAGTAATTGTCGTTACCGTTTCTGTTACGTATCTCTAGTTGTGAACTACACATTCCACCCACTTTAAATGACCTTTCAATGAATGCCCTTTGCACTCCATTTCTGGTGAATTACTTTTTCAATTTGATCCTTTTAAGTATACCTTGCTAAGCATTTTGGCAGAAGATGCTCAGAGCTTTGGAAGTTACACATCATCTGTATTCAATTGCTTTTCCTGGCAATTGACATAAAGGGAAGGGTGAAATCCTGTTGTGAAGTCCACCTGCACAATGGGAATGACATCATCACTGCCCACAGATTGCTCTGATTAAAGACTTCACTTTTTTGTTTGTTTGTTTCAGGATGCACAGGGCTCATATGCCATGAGATGAAGCCTCATGAACCCCAACAGTTAAAAAGGAATTCTTTAATCAGCAGCAAATCCGATGCTGCTGATGTCACCATTCTTGTTGGGCAGGTGGAATCTACCCAACAGGAATGCACGACTTAAAAACAAGTAACAAGCAGGAATGTCCTATTATAGCAATAAGTGACATTTTCTTGACATCCCCAAAGATGGTTTTTAAAGGGCATTTCCCCCCCCCCAAGTTATTTTGGCTGCTTTCCAATATTCTGCACAATTCCTTGGATATGAACTGCTGTGCGTATAAACATGTCATTGCATACCTAATAGGTCACTTAGGGCCTTTTTACACGGCCCCTAAGATCCACTGGCCACTTAAATTCAGGCCAGAGATCTTAGGGGTTCGTCGCTCTTCCTCTGTCCCCACCCCCCTCTGCACTTCCTGGTTGCTGGCTGCGTGAGGGAGGGAGAAAAAGAGAAAGAAAAGCATTCTGCCTCTCGTCTCTGTAAAAGTAGTTCTTAAAGGGGCGGGAGCCAAAAAGCAGCAAACAGAAGCGAGGAGAGCCCCGCACTCACTATCGTTGCACCGCATCAAAGATTTTTCACCTCCAAAGAGAAGGTACATGAAAAGTGCGCTGGGTCGCGCTTAGGTGGGCGGGGTCGCACTTAATTGTCTGAAAACTCCGGAGCTGGTGGGGAAACATTTTTAAGCTCCGGAGCGTGCAGCCCTTTGCAGCGGAGCTTAGGGGTCGTGTATAAACGCCCTTAAGGTCCACAGACAGTGTGATGATAGGACCACAGCATCACAACCTAGTAATTGCACTTCACTAGTTGAAACAGATTTGCATCCCTTTGCCACACCGTGGATGCATTTCTCGGCCTGACTGAGCCTCCCTGCATTTGCCACATAGATGTTAAAAGCCTAGGCAGCTGTCAAAATCCAGGCGCCACTAGTCTTCGGCTAACTTTTCTTACTCTAGAGGTGGCAGCAGCTCTCAGGAGGTGTTTGTAGATCCCAAGGTGGCTTGTCTTGTTTTTCTGCATGTACCCCATGGAGAGAAAACGGGCAATTATCACCTTTCAGGAATCTGCTATGGCTGTGTTAAGTCCCCCCCCCCCACCTCCACCATTGGTTCAGGGGATGTTACTGATTAGCAGTGGAAGTTGTCAGAGTGGAAGACACTGCCTTTCCCTTGATTTGGAGAGTTACTCTTTCTGGCTAGCAGTGGCAGAATTCCCCAGCTGGGGAGTTATGATGAACATTTTTTTTGTTCAAAATAATGCCGCCGCCTCCTCCTCCTGCTGCTGCAGTTGTTGTTGTCATGTGCTCTCTTGTTGCCGTGACTTACACCAACCCCCTGAAATGGCTGAGTTCCAGAATGTCCTGTCCTCAACTGTATGTGAGTTGGGCTGACTCCCTAAAACAGTGATGGTCAAACTTCGGCACTCCAGGTGTTTTGGACCACAACTCCCACAGTCCTTTGCCATTGGCAATACAGGCATGGAATTCTGGGACTTGTGGTCTAAAACATCTGGAGGGGTGAAGTTTGGCCACCACTGCCCTAAAAGAAGCCAGAAGTTTACAACAGCGGAGAAGAGCAACTGAAGGCAGGACCATTTGGAGATCACTCAGTCCTGGAGTGGCCATGAATGAGTTGGAGACAACTTGATAGTGCATGACGATAGCAAAGCTCAATGCAAACTAAAGTAAGTGGTTCCGAGCCTGGTGTGTAGAGTTCATATTTACCTTGTCCGGGCTAAAGATGGAGATTCTAAACATTTGTGGAATTAACAGACCAAACAAGAGAGTCTAGTTAGGGACTCCCTTTGGGTTTAATGAAACCCAATCCAAGACAGCATCCTCCATGGGGAAACTTACTGGCAAGATTTAGTGCCCGAGCAAGTCAACATCAGAGAGAAAAGATGGGGACAGCAGCGGGAGAGAGTTATTTCTCGTTTCATTGCTCTACTTGCTGCCTTTGCCTCTGAAACTGTTTTTAATATTCGCCTTGTTTGGGTTGTAACTTGAACTGGTCCAGGGGGCTAACACTTCATGTGTTGGAAAGCTTTTATGCTGGATAACTCCCCTTGGTCTTCCTCGCCCTCTGGAAAGTCCAGAAAGAGAAAACATTTTGAAAAGGAAGCTATCATTATTTTAGTCGAGCACCAAACAGGGGAGGGGGGAATATCTCATGCCATTTTCATGGAGGAAGGTGGGGGGGTGCAAACACAATGGAGAAATGCCATCATTTCATTCATTCTCAGTCACTGCCTGACCAAAAGAGAGAGAGAGAGAGAGAGAGAGAGAGAGAGCACTCTTTTTTGGGATCGTCAAGCGGAATCAGTCAAAAATTTATTAAGGATGTGTGGTGCCCAAATATTCATAACCTAACTCGTTGTCTTCGAGGGTCACAAAGGTGCTCAGGGTGGCTCTTGAAAACCAATCAAGGAAAAGTTGTTGTGAAAAAATAAAGTTGTTAGACACGGAAGATGGGAAGATGTTTGTGGATCCATACATCTGGCTAAAACCAAAATAGACCACTGGGGATCCATTTGGAGTCAGGAACCAACTGCTCTATCGAACACACACACACACACACACACACAAAGGAGAAGAAGATCCAGATTTGTATGACTCCCCCCCCCCCCCATATCCTATTCTAATTACATTTCAAGACCATTCCATTGCAGCCCCTACCTTGGAATGGAACAGCAATAATTCATTGGCCAACAAGGCAACGAAACTTTCTCAAGGCTTCTCCTGTTCCAAGAAGGTTATAAAACTGCTTGTAACGTGAAAAGGAGAATAGCAAGAATTATCTCCCACCCCCCTTTTCTCTGTTTCTCTCACAAAACAATAGAACTTCTGGTTAGTCAATAAGATGGTTCCTCCATCAGTTTCCACTGTCAAAGGTATTTGTTTATTTTATTATGTATGTATTTAAAATATTTTTACCCCACCTTTCAACTTAAAAAAGGACCATAGTTGAAAGACAATATTTAAGGCACAATGAGTGTACAAAAGTGGTTCGCATCCTTAGAAGATATTTAATACTTTATTAAATATGTAAAGATGTAAGCTTTATTAAATAACTATCTAAAGCTAAGAACAATGAGTAAAAAGAAGCAGCTTACATCATTATGAGACAATGTTGAAGCTGAAACAACAAGTATACCAATATTTATAAACCACAAGCAAATACCACGCTGGAATATGGTAAACACAAGTAGTGCTAAAGATCCAATCAGGGCAGTAACACAATCCATCTAAAAGTCACACTTAGATAGCCTGTCACTGAGGGAAAGCTTGTTTGAAGAGGAAGAGTTTTGCCTGTTTCCAGAAAGACTGATAGGGCAATCCTGGCCTCCAGTGGGAGGGAGTTCCACAGTCTGGCAGCAGCAACAGAGAAGGCCTTTTCCTGTGCCCCCATCAGACACACCTGTAAAGGTTGTGGGTCCAAGAGGAAAACCTCCCCTGATGATTCTAATACCCAAGCCAGCTCATAGTGGGAGACACAGTTTTAATAGGAACTTAAATGCACCCTTGATGTGTTTCCTATCAGTAACTCATAGCCAGAATCATTCAAACCAACTTCCAAGTTCAGGAGCACATATCTCTGGAGAGCAAGTGATGGAGAAGACCAACAGGTGATGGAGGGCATTGACTTTGTGCCTTGGGAGAGAAACCCTACAACAGGCCATGTGGCCCCAAGCCACGAAGGGATTTGTAAGGTTTTTGCAAGCTTTGGCCCTCGTTGTTTTCGATGTCAACTTTGAATGCCCAGCATGATGGCTAGGGGTTCAGGTCTGGGAGCCACTAATGTAGACCTTGCAAGAAAGCATTATATTCTGATCTGGTATAGAGCAAATTCCTGGGCTCTTAATCCTTTCTGAGAATTGTTCCCCAGGAAGCTTGGCCATCTGGCTGGATGCCTCTCCTAGTATTTGCTGAACCATTTGTATCGCACCATCAGCCTTTCCACGGAGGTGGTGGACCACCCAGGGCTGGTGGTGATGACATAACACTTTGAATGGAAGGAGAGATAAGTGACACAGAGCTACTGCCCAAAGACTGGAAAAACAAGGGGCAGCCAGGGCTGTTGAAAAGGAGAGATGAAAGTCAACACAAGACCCAAATGAAGGAGGTTGATTTGGCTTCCATTTATGCAGGTCCTCCTCGGCCACATGCTTATCCAAACTTCTAAGAGAAGAGGAATTTCCCTTTGGAATGGCAACTCTACAATCCATAAGAGCCCAGTTCCTACTGTTGATTGAAAACCTATATATTAGAGCACTGGTATCTAAACTTCAGCCCTCCAGATGTTTTGGTCCACAACTCCCACAGTCCTTTGTCATTGGCAATCTAGGCTTGGAATTCCATGAGTTGTGGTCCAAAACATCTGGAGGGCCGAAGTCTGGACATCCCTGTATGAGAGGTTTGATTTTGGTCTTGTGTGGAGGGGTTTCTGGTTTTTTAATTGTTAAAAATCAATAACGGAACTTTCAATGCAATCATAGAATCATGACGTTGGAAGGGGAATACAAGGCGTTTGATCCCTGCTGAAATCTAGCAGTAAGGCCCAGTGAATTGCAGTGGATGGAACCAACAAGTAAGCAAGTCCCATCAGTTCAAGGGGCCTACCTCTACTTGTGACTGGATTTCAGCCACGGATTTTCCAGATGTGAAGAATTTGAAGACTACTTTGATCTTTTGATACAAACTTGATTTCACCCATGGGAGCCCCCAACACCACCCCTCAGCGATCAGAAGCGGGGACAGCTCAGTCCCAGGTTCACCTTGTCACATTTGTGTGTTAACTCAATTTGCCCATGTGCAAAAGCTGAGAATTATCCCAACACGTCTGGCCTGGGAAGGTGACCATTTCTGCCCAAGAGTTAGGAAGGCAAAGGAATGTTTAGCATTCGGCAGGCTCTTTGCTCTGCCCTCTTTTTTAAAAAAAAATGGTTAAAAATAAATGAATTCACATCTGTGAACAAAACATGAGAATATACCTCTTTCTCTCTATGTGGGACCCCCTCTTGGATCTGATTCAGAGATTACAGCTGATCCAGAATTTGGTGGATCCTGTAATGCAAAATGCAAAACTATTTTGCATTCCAGCAGAGATAGCTCTGGAGGATATGCTACTGAGTCTCAAGAAATCCATTTTCTCTTCTTACGTTATAGCACCTGCTGCCTAGAAGATCCTGGGGCTTCATGCCTGCTATGAAAATCAGGCAAGCAAGGGGCCCACCCCCTGCCTCCAGGCCCCAATGGGAGCAGCAACCTCCCTGAAAAGGGAGGTAAAAAAACCATGAGAGTTGGCTCACACAACCCACATTCTCCCCATCCTTCCGTGCATTAACTTTCTCTGCTAACGAAACATATAGCACGAATCCAAGACGGCTCCATTTTTGGCACTCCTCGTGGCTCGTAGTCTGCATTTCCTCTGTTAATAAAATAAATTCAAGCACACAGCTGGAAATTCTTTACTGTCCACCGGTGGGTGTCATAAAAGCAAGAGAGTGAAAAGTTGCAAGCCTGAGAAAGACTTCGAAACACTGGATCCCAGTAGCTGGAGGAATCATCACAGCCTTTACTGCAAAGCCTTTCTTTTTCCTACGAATCACAGTTCCCGAGAACTATCAGCTGGCTTTCCAGGTGTGGGGATCTGGGGAGCCCTCATCCAGAAAAGGGATTTGCCCAAACACATACACACCAGATGGCCAGGACTTATCTCTCCCACCATGCCTGGCCTCCAAACAAAGAACATGTTTTCGACCTCTAAAGTGCAAACATTTGACAAACTTTATGGAAATAGATGGGCACTCCGTGCATGAAACTGGATGGTCCTCTGGGACATTGGTTTAAGCAAGGTCTGCCAGCAAAAGCCCCAACCCACTGAAAATGGACACGCTCCATATATAAAAGGGACAACAAACTCCACATTGAAGCCATTCCTTGCTTGATAGCCTAAGTTCCATTTCTCCAGCTAGCGCTTCCCCTCCCCTCCTTTTTTCCTTTTTTATCTCTCTTTGATGTTCTTATTTCATTCCTTATTTTCCCTCCAACACCATCGGCTCTGCTGAGTCAGCGGGGAAGTGTAAAACCCAATTGCTTGTCAACCAGCCTGCACATGACCTCATCCCTTTCTCCAGTGGTTCAAAAGGTGATGTAATTTTTCTTTACCGATGGGGGGTGAAAGCCATTAACTCATGAGCCAGGAAAGGGGTATGCCGGTGATTTTGCAGGCCATTGAGTCAGTTCTGAATTAGATTACCCTTTCTACGGTTTTCTAGATAGAGAAGACTCCCTAGCAGGGATGGACACGAACCGCCAATTCGGCACTTCGTGCTGGTTCGTTTAGCAGACCAACAGGTGCTCAGCAAGTCCAAGCCCCGCCTCCCTCAACAGGCGCCCACTCAGAGGCAGCAGTCCATCTTCCTTGCCTTGCCTCCCTTGGGCACTGCCTCTGAGTGGACGTTTGCCACTCAGGAGGCGGGACAAAATCTCTCAACAGAGAGGCAGGGCTTTCTGAACTGAGAGTCAGGAAGGAATGATTGGCTGGTGCTGGATAGATTGACAGTCAACACATCCCAGTCCTTCAAACCACAGGCAGTATGCGAGGTTGTAAAAACTCCAACATACATTCCCTGTTGCAGACCCCAAGTTAATAGGCTTTGTTTTGTTTGATTATTTTATTTTATTAAGAATATTTTATCAATGAGTAAGATTTGTTGCTGAGCTGAGAACTTAACCAAGGGCTTCTGCAGTCACAGTTGACCTCATTGCTTGTGGTCCTCACGTTGCTGATGATGAATTAATCCTGTCCATGTGATAGCCTTTGGTCTGGCCTCTCTCTCATCTCCCAAGGATCTGGAACAGCTTCTGAGCTTCACTCGAAGATGCGTAGAAGGCTGCGGAACAGATCACACAAGGCATCGGGGCTTGTGTGCTCATCTGCAGGACAGGGCTGCTGTATATTAATCACCACACTTGAAATCTATAATTACACCAGTCAAAGCCATCTCATGTAATTGATTCAATAACCCCCAGTGTCAGACCCAGGCAAAGCTCAGAGGTCTCCCTGTGAGAAAGAAAGAAAAAGAAGAATTCTCAAACCGAGCTCAACGTCTTGGCATTTTAATTGCTCGTAATTGTGCTACAGTCTGATATTGTAGCCATCACCACAGCAACGCACTGGAATGGGAACATTTAATAACTGGGAAAGGTGAATTTATTGCTTGAGATTAGGTTCTCTCTCTCTCTCTCTCTCTCTCTCTCTCTCTCTCTCTCTCACACACACACACACACACACACACACACACACACACACACACACACACACACTGCATTGGAAGCCCTCAAATCACAAAGCAAATATGCGAGGGGAAAACAGGTCTACTCCCGTCTGTGGCTACCTACCGACTAATTGTAGGAACGCTGGAGATTTGTCCATAATAATGATGCATTTCAGAAGGAATCAATTTCCGCCTGAAAGTTTCCACATGCCCATCCGTGCAGAGGGCAGGGCTGGTTGGGCATCCCTTGTAAGCTGGGCCCGTTCCAGAAGCCCTGTCTTAGAAGCCACAAAGATAACAATCCCCCAAGAAATAGCTCAATTATTCCCAATAAACAAGCCTCACTTATTAATGTTCCCAGCATGCTTCATTTCGGAGCACCGGCTCAGAGTGACATCCACGAAGGAGCACAGACCTCAAAACGATGGGAACCACACATGGTTGGCCTGGCCATGATAGTTCCAAGGCAGGGAAGAGCCCTACACAAGCTATTTCCAGCAGTGGCACACCCATCCTAAAGCTCTGGATTGTTGTAGAAATGGGTAACATATCTAGCATAATTCCCAAAGTACCCATACAGTTCATCACTTCTCTGCACTGTTTGCAATGGGCTTTGGCAAAAGCAGGAAACTGACTGTCATAAACTATGGGGTAGCTTGATAGAAATCCAATTTTTTTTAAATTCCATGAGAGCCAGTGGAGGTGTAAGGGTGTTGTGTTGAGATTCAGGAAGGCTGGGTTTTGATATGCATTCAACTGCAAAGTTCACGGGCTGAGTTACATTCTCTCTAGCCTCCCCCTAACTCACAGTGTCGTTGGGCAGGAGAACCAGGTAGACTTCCTTGAGCTCCCTAAAAGAAAGAATATCTCAAATGTAAATTGGTCAAAATGTGAACAGATCGTTTTCTGTGGTTGCAACTTGCAAATGCATCTATTGAAATAAGAAATTGACCAAAGCCCTGGAAAGCAGCCACATACGTATCCTGGGTAAGGAGATGTGGCTGGAACCAACCATGGCTTTCAGAAACCACTAGGCGAAGATTCTCTGCCACACTTCCAAAACACCACACATGGTGAATCAGGGTGGCTCATGGTTGCCCCTGAACCACGAATCACTCATAAAGCCTGAAAAAATAAACAGGTTAAAATCTGACCCTGAAAGTAACAGAGAGCTTGGCAATGCTAGTTCTTGAGATTAAAACCCTGTTACAGTGCAAAAGTCTGATGACATCAGTGGATTCTGTGATCTAAATTGTTCTCATCCCTTACCTCCAAATGCTTAAATGTTCTCTGTGATCCCTTTCATCCTGGGGAAACCATTGAAGCTGCAGGATGAGACATCTGCTACTACTGGTGCTCATGTTTTTTGGTAGTCAAAGACTTCCTCCTTCAGGACACAGGTCTATATCGACTGTTATGGGAAGGGTCGTTCTGTTTTTGCTCCTGCAGGGTGCCCATACCCCAACCTTGCCTTTAGCTCTTGGCTATTGGAGCAAGCTCTTTTAGCTCGAATTAGCTTGTTCCAATAGCCAAGTGCAGACAGGCCCTAAGTCACTTCCAACTAGACATGGGCATTTCGTTTCAGAAGGGGTCCGGTTCCAAAACGAAACACGGCAGAGCAGCTGCCGTTCAGTACCAGGATCCGCTTTCCAGAATGAAATCAACCAGTCTCCCACCTTGTTTTGAGTAGCACGGGGCTAAACTTCAACAAGGAAGCAGCCTCGGACATGTCATCTTTCACGCTCCCTGGCGCTGGCCAATCAGGAGTTATGCAGGGACATGCATCATCTGATTGGCCAGACCCAGGGAGAGTGAAAGATGATGCATCTGAAGCTGCTTCCTTGTTGGAGTTTAGCCCTGCTCTAACCAAAACAAGGTAAGAGACTGGTTCATTTTGTTCTGGAAAGTGGATCCCAATACCAAATGACAGCTGCTCTGCCATGTTTCGTTTTGATACCAGCCCCCTTCCAAAACGAAATGCCCACGTCTACTTCCAACTTCACAGCAGCCCTATGAATTAAGGACCTCTTGCCATGAGCAAAGTTGGCCAAATTAAGACTGTGGCTTCCCTTACTGGGTCGACCCATCTCATATGCCGTCTTTTCCTGCTGCTCCCTCAAAGTGTTCTTCGTTCCAAAAGTGGCATCCTGCAGTAATGTTCTGGGTAAAGCAGCCGGAGAAATGGATATTATGACCAGACAATGTGGCCATTATTATTTCCAGACAGAGGATGTCATCCTTCTGTGAGTTATTCCCAGACCACCGCCCACCCCCAATAAAACATGTTGAGATGGATGCTGTGGAAATTGAGAACACTCATCACTTCCTGGCCAGGAGACCCATGAAATCCAGCGAGCCGAGTCCTGTTGAATACCCCCTTCTGTGTGCTGAGCCAAAAACCAAGAACCTGGTAGCCAGATGATGTGGTGGATCTAGACAGAGATCTGAGCTTTAATCAGTGAAGGCTAGGGTAGTCGTGGTGCTTAATGTTTTGTTCTAGAACTTACAAGAACTGGGTTCAAACCCCCACTTGGCTATGAAGTTCAATGACTGATCTGGGGTTAGTTATACACTCTGAGCCTGGCCTACCTCACAGGGCAGTCATGAAGACAAAGTAGCAAGATAGAGGGCCAGGTATTGTACATTGACATCCCTGGACAAAAGGTGGACAGAAGTATAACAAGTCAACCAAACATGGAAGGGCAAGTGGACGTACATTTTTGTGTACAGAAGGATCATTTTCTGGATATTCTTGGGGCCATGCAAAAATTAAAGGACCCACTGCTCTTCTACAAGATGTAGGGCCTTCTTTGTGGTGGCTCCGTTTTTGTGAGACAAGCTCCTGGAGGAACTTTTGACTTCACTCCCTCCCTGCTGATATTCAAGAGATGACTGAAGACATCACCAGGGTGGGTTTCCGCTCAAACCCTGATTGGCTGGAGATATCCTTACAACTCGGTCCAGTTATAGTTTTATTTTCATTTTTATGATTTATCTTTTGCCAAGTATGGGATCAGGAGCCCTGAAAATTAATTCTGTTGTATCAGACCTGACCCTGACCCTTGAGGCAGGGGAAGCTTTCTTTCTTTCTTTTTCTTTTTCTTTCTTTCTTTCTTTCTTTCTTTCTTTCTTTCTTTCTTTCTTTCTTTCTTTCTTTCTTTCTTTTCCTTCCTTCCTTCCTTCCTTTCTCTCTTCCTCCCTCCCTCCCTCCTTTCTTTCTTTCTTTCTTTCTTTCTTTCTTTCTTTCTTTCTTTCTTTCTCTTCCTTCCTTCCTTCCTTCCTTTCTCTCTTCCTCCCTCCCTCCCTCCTTTCTTTCTTTCTTTCTTTCTTTCTTTCTTTCTTTCTTTCTTTCTTTCTTTCTTTCTTTTCCTTCCTTCCTTCCTTCCTTTCTCTCTTCCTCCCTCCCTCCTCCCTTTCTTTCTTTCTTTCTTTCTTTCTTTCTTTCTTTCTTTCTTTTCCTTCCTTCCTTCCTTCCTTTCTCTCTTCCTCCCTCCCTCCCTCCTTTCTTTCTTTCTTTCTTTCTTTCTTTCTTTCTTTCTTTCTTTTCCTTCCTTCCTTCCTTCCTTTCTCTCTTCCTCCCTCCCTCCCTCCTTTCTTTCTTTCTTTCTTTCTTTCTTTCTTTCTTTCTTTCTTTCTTTCTTTCTTTCTTTCTTTCTTTCTTTCTTTCCTTCCTTCCTTCCTTCCTTTCTCTCCCTCCCTCCCTCCTCCTTTCTTTCTTTCTTTCTTTCTTTCTTTCTTTCTTTCTTTCTTTCTTTTCCTTCCTACCTTCCTTCCTTCCTTTCTCTCTTCCTCCCTCCCTCCCTCCCTCCTTTCTTTCTTTCTTTCTTTCTTTCTTTCTTTCTTTCTTTCTTTCTTTCTTTCCTTTCTTTTCCTTCCTTCCTTCCTTCCTTCCTTTCTCTCTTCCTCCCTCCCTCCCTCCTTTCTTTCTTTCTTTCTTTCTTTCTTTCTTTCTTTCTTTCTTTCCTTTCTTTTCCTTCCTTCCTTCCTTCCTTCCTTTCTCTCTTCCTCCCTCCCTCCCTCCTTTCTTTCTTTCTTTCTTTCTTTCTTTCTTTCTTTCTTTCTTTCTTTCCTTTCTTTTCCTTCCTTCCTTCCTTCCTTCCTTTCTCTCTTCCTCCCTCCCTCCCTCCTTTCTTTCTTTCTTTCTTTCTTTCTTTCTTTCTTTCTTTCTTTCTTTCTTTCTTTCTTTCTTTCTTTCTTTCTTTCCTTCCTTCCTTCCTTCCTTTCTCAGCCTACATGTTTCAGGGAAACCCAGTGGTTACACTGAGTGATACTTGAAGTTATAAGTAGAATGAAGAAAGAGATAAACTTGTCCCAACATACTCCTCTTTTAGGCAGCACTGCACGCACTGTTCTTTCCTGGTTTCGCAACTTTCTCATGACCGTACTGTATTAGATTTTTGAACGAAGAAGACCACCGCGGGCCCAGCTCTGAGGCTGTTGCATTTCACTGGGCAGATTCTCCAGGTGGGTTCGGGTGTCGTTGTTGGTTTTGAAGTGTGAAAAGCAGTTCAGAAGCAGAAGGCAGCACAGCCCTATGTGCAAGCAGGTCCCTTTTCAACATGTTTCTCATTCTGGGCAAACCCTAAACCTGGCCCCCTCCTCCCCCTCCTCTCCCCAAAATATGAATGCCGCTTGGCCTCACACATTCTCCATGTTCAGTAGCACGCCCTGCACTTTTGCTGATGATTCAATGTGACGCTCCCGGGAGGAGGGAAGGAGCAAAGGCCAACCAAACTGTGATGTGCTGTCATCTACAACTTCTCAAGCCGACTCAAGCCCGGGGTGGGATTGTTCCTCAGGGCCCCCACTCTTAAGCAATGGCCATCCCCCCCCCTTCTTCATCACCAACGGCACCTCCACGGCCAAAGAGACGGCCAAAAAGAAGAAACAAGGGGGGACCACAGGCCAAATTCCACTTATGCCCGCGCCTCTGTAGCCAGTTACACCTTGTCACGGATGTTCCACTCTAGCAGTACCCACGCTACACAGTGACAGCAGCTCTGACCCCACTTGTGCTGCCAGGGTTCCATCTAGAGGTGGGGGCGAACTGAACCTCGAACCTTTAAAGCCAACAAACTGGGTTGGTTCACGCTTCGGTTCGTGACCTGGTTTTCGGACCCTCTTTTGGCAAAGCAAAACAGCATGCCAACTGTGTTTACCTTTGCCATTGTGTTGGCTTCAGCCAAAGGGGGTGACCGCCCACCCTCTTCCCACTGCCCCGTGGTCTCCCCTCCTTCCTCCTGCCACTGCAGCCACCGCTGCCACTGCTATCCTCAAAGGTAGTGGGTCCAGCTTCCCTTCCAGGACCCAACCTCTACCTTCGAGCAAGCAGGCACATGCCCAGAAGCATTGGCCAGGCTGCCATGCCGTGAGCTGACTGCTCCCTCTGCACACATGCCCATGGTGATGCCGGCAGAGGAAGCAAAGGTGGGCAGAGCAGTTAGACCCCGGCTCCTCCAGCATGAATGGAGCTGCAAACTGGTTCATTCCTGCTGGAGATCATGGAGTATGGGTTGTAGAGTACTTTTTTTGGGGGGATCATCTCCAAGTTTCCTGCTGGAACACCTTACCGTACTCCCCTGAAGTACAGGAGAGAATTCAAAGTACCCACATCAAACTCTGAATCCCAAAAGTCTTCAGGAGGGAGCCATGGCAGCAGCATCTAACGCGGGCACACAGGTAAATTTTACTGCCACGGGAGGGGAGATCTTGGTCCAAAATTAGGCTGGTTGGATTAGCAACTTGACTGCTGTTTTTGACCGGGGGGGGGGCTCTGCCTTGCAGATGCAGAGCAACAACTCCAAGGCATCCCGAATCAATACAGGAGTCTCCGCAGGACCTGATGAAAACCTAGTTGTATCTTGCCTCTCCCTGCCTCCTTTGGTGAGCAAGGGATTTGTCTTTTCTTTTTGTGCACACAAGAGTTTTGACAACAAGGAGGAGGGAGGTTGGGGCTCTGGCGCTTAAACCTGATCTGTGCATTTGATAAATTTATTTTGACACTAATTAAAATTTCTAAAAGCTGCTCTGAGCCCGCTTCCAGACATGCAGAGTGACATGAAATAAGGGGCCGTTACGCCAGGCAGCCGCTCCAAGGAGAGAAAATTGCTGCTCACTATTCTCGGAATTTGCTGCACCGATCTCAAGGTTAGGGGCTCTTGTTGTACCAGACAATGCGTCTCTCCGAGGGATCTGAACAGTATGGGATCTCGCAGTTGCTATGGCGCCTGCCTCTGTGTTGAACAACTAAAATATTAGAAGCTGTTAGGTAAGCCTCCTTGGAAGTGATTTTCCCGTTCTCAAGGCAGTGCTAAAGCTCCTACCTCCTTTTTAAGTACACTTACAGAAAGAGAGAAAGAGAGATTTAAATTGAAGAAACATGTTTTTGTATTCAGCCGCAGCATCTGTATCTCACAGTGGCCCCACCAGATGCGTCTGGCAGAAGGGGGCCAAGTGGTCAAACATGTCCCATTCGAAATGCTATCCTTCAGCCAGACAGGTTTCCTGTGAAAACAAGAGCAAAGGTTTCAATATTAACGCATGGAATCTGAGTTATTTTTTCCAAGCTCTGGTCACACTGGGAATTACTGGGGAGCGGGCATGGCGGAGCATCCGCCGGGGATCAAAGCTAAGATATCGTCCTTAGTAACAGAGCACAGCTTGGTTCTTGGCTTCACTTCCTGCACTGCAGCATGACAGGTGTGCAATGCACATCTGGGTTGCGTGTGTGTGTGTCTTCCAACTTATCCCCCCGCTTGCTTCCAACCACGAAAGAGAGGTAAGAGCAGAAGAGGCTTGTAAGTGAGGTAGAAACCTCAACTGTTCCAGTTGTCCCATGACCCCCATATGTTTCCTAGCTATCGGTTGAAACAAAAGCCACCTCAGGGTTCAAGTCACCCTGGGCTTCAGCAAAATCTAAGTGATGCATGTGGTATATTTATTCACCACCACCACCCCCGCCCTGCCTCCTCTGGCTTCGTTCTGCGTTCATGTTCAGTAACCGTTTGCTGCATACATATATATTTGCAAGACCCTCGCCAATGTTTTTCTTTTAAAAAATGCCTCTCACTCCAATACTTTTTATACTGCCTTTTATCTTTTGCCTCCGAGAGTCCCGGCATTCCACGCTAACCAGAATTATATTATTATAAACTGACTGCCTTCTCTGTCAGAGAGAAAACACATTTCTGAAAATGATACTTGGGGAATCCAGACACTTCAAACCCTTCGTGACAGCTGCCTCCCCATCTCTTGCAACCCCCACCCCCAAATCAGGGGGTTTTAGGAACATCCTGGCCCGCTATTTGCATACTGAGTATTTTTGTAACTGTTTCATTCCCCTGCTTTATCTCAGCGGGAGTAACAAGCGTGGAAGCCCAGGGTTCTTCCCAGATGAAAGGCCCTTTGGTAGGGAGGACCAAGGTTTTGTGTGTGTGTGTGCTTTTTGCCATTATGCAGCATTTAAGTTTAGAAATTGAGGAGCTGGGAAAGAAGGACAATCTGCAGTCTATCTGGAGGAGGAGACACTGAAGAGGAAAACACTGATTGCTGCTAGGTTAGAGAAACAGACTCCGTGACACCCCGATGCAGCCTCTTCACCCTCCAGGGCCTGAAAAAAGTTATTTTTTTAAAGATGGCAACTTCAGCCTTGCACACACCAGTTAGCACACTGAGGTGGGACTCAGGAGACCAGGTGTTGCTCCCAGACGTTGGAACTCCCTCCTACTGGAGGCCCAGCTGGCCCCGTCTTTCCTGTCCATCCAGAAGCAGGCCAAGACCTTTCTCTTCAAGCAGGCGTTCGCCTTGGTGACTGGTTATTTGAGGGTGGTTGTTAAGCGGATGGTTGTATCTGGCTGCTTTGAATGTGTTTTTTAATGTTGTTTTTGTTGGTCATATTTTTGGGTGGTGGGGTGGGTTTTTTTTTTTTTATTCCTTTTGAGGATTTGAATACTCACTGTTGTCAGCTACCTTGGGTCCTTTTTTAACGAGAGAGAAATGCAGAGAAAAGAAAAGAATATTTGCACGAAGGGGGCAATATAGAAATATAAATAAAATAAAATAATATAATATAAAATAAAATTCATCCATCCATCCATCCATCCATCCATCCATCCACACACACACACACACACACACACACACACACACACACACACACACACACACACACACTAGAAGAAATAATAATAATTTTAGAAGAAAAGGAATCTCAGAGCTACAGAAGGGACCCTATGGATCACTGAGTCAAGCCCTTGTCAAGCAAGTAATATTGGAAACGTTCCCCAGCCAGATCCCTAAACTACGGAGCTATTGCACCCCCTTAAGATGAAGTATAACCATCCTTATAGTCCAAGATGCATCTGTTCCAGCAAGGGTTGCCATGGCTACTGAAGGTGCCAAGGTGCATCTTGGTCATACTGTTGGGTGCATGATTACGAGACCCACCGAGATGCCACCTCCATCAGTGGTTCCAAGTTATACAAGCCTTAGCCAATTGCCAATAAGATTCTGGCCAATCAATAAATAGGAACCGGGTGGATCCTAGACAAGCTTATTCCCTGCTAATGCAAGGATATTACCAATAAAGCAAACTGGAGGTGATGCTTCCCCAAATCGGTGCTCCTTGGGAGGGAAGGCCAAATTTAAGCCTTCTATTTCCATCCATCCTATTTCCATACTAAGCCAGCCTGTTTCAAATGTCAATTGACTACACTGAGTGTAAAGCTAGTAGTATCGTAGGACCTCAATATCTGCAGATAATGGGTTTGAAAACCACCCACCCACTCCTGTGTAGGGCAGTGTAGGCCCCTATCTAAGCAGAAGTTAGTTAGGTGTAAAAAGAGCCTCCTGCCACTTTGGGTGGGTGGTCATCCCCCAAATTTAACACATACTACATATCCTCCTAAATTCATCTCCTGTCCACCCTGATGCCTTCCTGGGTTGTGAGTTCTATGACCCCCCACTAGGGTAGCCATTTTGGGCAAGCTACCTGTCAATAACACAAGACAAAAACCTGGTGGATCCAGAAGGGAGGGGACCAAAACCCTGAAGCTATCTTGAGGAAGACTTCAAACGAAGAACCCAATCTTTCTCCTTCCCTGGCTGGCCTCCAAATCTCAAGGTTTGCACATATAAAGCAACAACAGTACAGCCTGACAACAAACTGGAAGTTCTCTGGTGGACATCAAGGCTTTTGCAATGAACAAAGCACATTATGATTAGCAAGATTGCTGAGCTGTGGAAAGAGGGTCAATTGTATGTGTGTATTTTAAGAAGTTAGCCATGTCCCTTAAACTATCTGGCAACTTTATCTAGGTCTTTCTCGGCCCTCAATTTATCAGAAGTCATATTTGGGTTAACATAGATTGTAATTTGGTAGACACTGCTTCGAATCTTTCCCTGTTGCTATGATTTTTCTTTTATTCCCTACATCCTCAATTTATCAGCTTTCATTAAGCTGTATCTAATTTTAAACCCAAATCCTGAAAGGAGACAGTGTTTAACTTCAGAAGCACAAGATGTTCACCCAAGTAAGCATGGCTCAGACTTTAAATTGTAATCACCTCAAGAACAGAGACTTTCCCCCCGCAAAGCCAAAGGGGAAAGTTTGTGTTAAATCTGTTTTCAGAGATGAGGGGAAAGAGACAGAATGGAAATGATTGCGTTCATAAAAGTTATCAGGTAATCCTGGATGTGTCACCATTAAATTGAATGGGACTTATTCTCCATTAAGTGGGTCTGAATTCGGCATTGGAGTGAACAATTATTTATTTATTTATTCATTTACTTGTCTTATTTATAGGCTGCCTTTCTCCTGATCAAGGACCACAAGATGGCTTTTAGCTGTATTTTAAAGGTGGGGTGGAATGCACAATTATTTTGTTGTATTGTCACGTTCCCTCTGATTTATGGCCCCTCTATGAATGAGCCATCTTAAAACTGTCCTCAACAGCCTTGTCAGCTCAAGGCTTCCTTTAAACTGTGGCTTCCTTTAGGGACCTAATTCATCTCACATTTGGTCTTCCTCTTTCCCTGCGGCTTCCAACCTTTCCCAGACTTATTGTCTTCTCCAGAGCATCCTGCCTTTTCCCGATGTGCCCAAAGGAGAACAACTTCCATTTCAACCATTTTGCACCCAGAGAGAGTTCAGGCTTGATCTGGTATAGCATCCATCTTGTTTGTTCTTCTGACAGTCCAGGGTATCTGCAGAGCTCTCCTCCAGCACTACTTTTCAAACAAATCTTATTTTTTATGTTTCTCCCTGTTAGCTTTTTGCTTCACTATGTCCTGCTTTCACACCCATCCTGGGTGATCAGGAATATAAGCTTGTGGGTGATCTTGCTCTTTTGAGGAAGGAGATTTTTTTATATTATTTCTTTGTTTGTATGAAATATGTATACCTCACCTCTTTTCCTCAAGAGAACTAACCTTCTATTCTTTCTTTGCCATCCTTCAAACACCTCCCTTTTAATTGCAAGGAACTCTGCAATTTTGGCAGCCAAAAACATTTTTTTTTTGAACAGGGCGGTGGAGTCTGACTGCTGTGGGGCAAGGGTGGGGGGTGGGGACGAGGAAGGGGGTCGGAGGTTTGAGATGGACCCAAGGGTCTTTCTTTTTGCCTTTCTCCATTGATGGCGATACATCTCGAAAGAGCATTAAGGGTCTGACATGAATAGGCCAGGGCGAGCCAAGGAGTGTGGATAGGCTTTGCCTAAACCCTCTAAAGTCTGAAAGATCCTCCTTCACACCATTTGGTCTTGGCCTGATCCAGTCAGGAGGTGTAAACACGGGTGACAATAAAGAAACCATCTGGCATAGTGGCCGGGGAAGGAAGGAGGGAAGGGAGGGGTGTTCTCTGGGCAAACAATGACACGCCGCAGTGAAAAGACCTGTCAGGATCTCCACAAATATGCCAACTTTTCTTTCTTTGAATCTGTTGAGAGGCAAAGAGGAAGAGCATTTGAAGAGAGAAGCTCGCGCCCATTTACCAAGTAAACAAACACGCCTCGCCTCTTGCACCATTGTCGGTACAGGGGTTGGAGTCTGTTGTTGGGTCTCCCCCCCCCCCTGTGAAAATTTTAAAATCCGGAATCAGCTACCCCAAACTATAATGATCTCCCTCCCTCCCTCCCCCGTTGTGTCTTGCAGAACAACTTGCAGATTGATGAGGTCTGACGCAGAGAAAGGAGAAAAGATGGGGCAACAAGGAAAAGGAGATAAAAATATGCATGCACCACAGTCACTGGGAGCTAACCAGACTTTTCACTTTTCGCACGGCGCTTTTACTGTCAGGGTGATGTACTGGAAGTCTTTATTGGGTTCCAGTTGGGCCTCTCGGCCGCTCATTCTCCTTGGAAGTGGTTCTCAGGCATTTCTTGTCACCTGCTGAGGCCTTGATGCAAAGAGAGAGGAGACTAGCAGCGGGAGACAATTAGGAAGACTCCAGTCTTTGATCATTTGACCATATGTGAATGCAACAGCTGACCACATGTTTGCAAAAGACAACTGACTTAAAAGTAGGGGGGTTGGGAAAGGAACAGGGGTACAGAGGTACAGGGAGAGGCGGGGGGGGACTAACAAAAGCCACCACATATATATTTAAAAGTACATTTTAAGTATCTGGAAGCTGAATGCAACAGCAACAGCAACAGCAGCAACAACAGCAGCAACAACAACAACAACAACAACAACAACAACAACAAGAACAACAACAACAACAAGAACAACAACAACAACGATGATGATGATGCACTTTTGTGCATGCAAGGGGCCTCAAAATTATCGCACCTCTTTTCAAAAAATGGGCACTTGAGAGATAAAAATCTCCTTTGCTTATTTTATTGCCTCTCTCTTCCTTTTTTCAAATAACCCCTTTGGAGTTGATGGGAATCCAAGCTGACGGGTTAAGGGTACATTCTAAGAATCAGACAGAACAATTATTATTTTTCCCCTCTGCCACAAAAGACATTATTTAATCGTAAACCATCACCACCCCGTCCACCTCCGGCCACTACAGTTATAACTGACAGATCTGAGACATTATGAAAGAGGAGCCACCTATCTCCTAACACTATGAAGACTTTTATTAGGCTGTAGGGTGCTCAGACACAGGGCAGCATATTAAAAATAAAAATTAGTCTGCCTCTACTGTGATAGAAGCCTTCTGATTTCCTTTTTGCCACAACAAACTTAAAACAGCTGGGGAAGTTTCAAAGAAACTCTGAAGAAGGGTGAAAACTTTACTTTTATTTTGTTTTATAGTTTGATTTTGGGGTTTTTTGAGCCCAAGAATACTGCTTTCTCAGTTGTGTTGAATAGCATATATCAGCAGTGGTATAAAGACTGTTGCTTTAAGATGGATTGGGCAATAGTGCTTTCTGTTGCACTCAGAAGCAATCTGAGTGTAACAGAAAATTGGATCTACTGTATGTTGGGGTTTTCTTATCCATCCCCAGCTCAGATTCTGACTGTGAAATGTTTTCGTCTTTACCTCTTGATCCGGTGTGCTCCAGAAACGCTCCACCGTGTATAAAATTATGCAATATGTTTTAGGCAAGTGATCCGTTCTGATTGTTTGTAGAGCTAGTCCATCGTTCGGATCTCCGCCACGAAACCAGGCAATTAACATATTCATGAAACTGTCTATTTATTCTCAACAAGGAGGATAATAGAAGAATAACACTAATTGTTTTGACAGCAGTGTGCTTAAGAGTTATCTGAGGCACTAAAATGTTTCTTTTCAAAGGGGTGGGGTGGTCACTTTGTAGAAGGAAGAGTTTATTTCAGAATTGAGCATATTGCTAGTCCGTGGCTGGAACACTAACATGACAACAACAAATTAAAAGGCAAATCGGATTCAATGTTAGGAGCTGAGTGTTTTAATTAATAAATACTGTTATAAATGCAGGCAGGTGCCCTGTTCCTTGTCTTTTTAGAAAGCCCTGGTTATATTTAAGCAATTCCGTAGTCATTTTCTAGCAATCTTGTAGTTATTTTATATATTTTAAAAAATTAAAGAAAAATGCAAAGCATGAAATGTTTTTCTAAAGTAACACATTTCAACTACTTGTTACTTTATCTAAAAAGTAACTAGTCCTGTAACTTGTGCCATTGTTCAGCACTTTTGCATACTTTTGGGGTGGGGGACTTAGGACCAATAAGAAGAGTCATAGTCCTTCTGCGGGGTGGGGGGGATGAAGCCCTGCGTTCTTGCTTCCCAACATGTCTCTCAATCAGTAGAGAGCTGTAGATTATACAGTGCCCATATGCAGAGGGTAAATTTAGAAAACTAAGATGCAGTTGACTTCATCTCAGGAAACCCCTCCCTCTTTCCCATCTACACACTCCAGCTCCCACTGGTAAAAGAATACAGTACCATAAAACTTTTTTAAAATCAATTTAAATTCCTTTGAAATGCTTTATAAAAGTAACTTCAAGAAGGAACTGAATTATAACTGTGAAATATTTATGTTCCCACTCCATATGTTACTCTTTAAATTTAACATTGTTTTGCCTTCATTGCCTCCCCAAAACTAACTTGTTGCAGGTTACTTGCCTGCTGTAACTTCTAACTTCTTAGTTGCAAACCAATCTGAGCAAAAGATAGGTCCAATTATCCTGATACTTCTACCCGCTTCCTTAAGTTATACTTTCGAAATTAAAATGTTTTTTGTGGTAACCAGGTATGCATCTCTGTCTAGAAGAACCATAAGCACCATAATATTCTGGAAACAGCTTAGATTTCTTTCTCACAAGACTTTGTTTATTTTATTTTATTTTATTTTATTTTGCAGCAAGTTGTGGTGCTTTGTTAAAGCAACAACATCAAAGGATTTTATGGCATCAACATCGACATCAAACATCTTACAGCACTCCCTTTAAGACTAAAATATTTCATTTCTCATATGGTTTTGCAAAGCGCTGCCCAGTTCATCAGACATGCGTTTCACACTCTCAAGTAATGCCAAAAATCAATGTTGTTGTTTTAAAAAAAATCCCCAAAGAGAAAAAACCTTCTGTTTAAAGCAACAAGTTATGTTTGAAGCTGTACCCAAGAAGTAAGACCACAGAGTGACCTGCCTGACATCCTAAACATGGGTGCACTGATTCTGTCTCATAGCGTAACTTCCAAGTGGAGTAAATACAAGGAATGAATGCACCCCAATAGATTCCCTAAAGAGAGAGGAAAAACCCTTGGATTAAACATGATGAACTCCCTGCCCCCAAATATGGTTCAACGGAGAGTCATTTCAGAGGAGTGATGTGTGATATAGAAGTGGTTCCCAACCGTTGGCCTCTAGATGTTCTTGGACTGCAACTCCCAGAAGCCTTCACTACTATCTTTGTGGGCCTGGATTTCTGGGAGTTGCAGTCCAAAAACACCTGGGGAATCTAAGATCAGGGTCCACTGCTACAGAAAGAATCAACGGGCTGAATTAAGAACTTGGCTGCAGAGCCAAGTGGCTGGGTGTTCATTTGCCAGCTGAGCATCCCAGCAGAAAAACCTGCCTACGTTTTAGCCATCATGAGCAAGGTGAACAAGAAGAAGGCAATGGGAAGACACTGGTGTGTCCTCTTGACCCAGGAAATCCTGCAAAGGGTCAAAGATTGACTTGATGGTGCCTAATCATTATTCTGCAGGGAATGGGTCACCTGGTGAGGAGCATGAAATCATTGTTGTTTGGAGATGGCCTCCTGTGTTGGCTCCAAGACTTCAGTATCATGTGATGCTGAGAATTATCCGAAGATGAAAATGACTGAGATTTCTTGCATGCACCAGTAGGACCCTCTTTGTCCATCAGGTACAAGCACCCCTCGCTTCTTGACGGAATCCCGTTCCTACCAATAGGTCATTCAGTGAATTGGTTGTTAAGGGAGGAGCTTAAGGCCATGTCTTGTGGTACTTTGAGGCTGCCTTCCTTGCAGGCGGGCCAGAGTGGGAAGTCTCTCCAGAAGGCCACAGGAGATGCAGAACCAAAAAGAAGGGGAAAACAGAGGTGGAGGTGGCCAAGGATCTGCTTTGCTTAGGTCCTTCTCCTCCGCAGTGGAGGCATTGTGATGCTTGCAGCATCACCCATCTCTTGGAAGCAACAGAGGAGGAGGAAGGCAAGGGGGATGCTGTAGTCCTGCTTTGTCCCCCTCTGAACTGCTGCCAAGGCAGGTGTGGGCAAGCAGAACCAGGCTGGACACTTTGGCCCAGGCCCTGTGGGGTGGAGCAGCAGGTTCTTCCTGAGGAAGCAATCAGGTGCTGGTGGCTTTGTCTGCCACCAATGGTTGTAAGTCTGAGCAGTCACTAAACAGGTAGGTTGTTAAGTGAGGAGTGGCTGTAGTATGGAGAGAGCATCAGTTTCACCCATCTTCAGCTGAACAAGAAGATTGGTTCAATGTTGATTCCACACAGAGGATCAAAGCAATGATGGTTTCAGAGATTCAGGAGTTTGCTCCAGCATCAATGAGAATGCAATGGGAAGAGTGTTGCATGGTATTTACGGGTGTTAAGGTCATCAGGTGAGGCCCTTCTCTCCATCCCGCCACCCTCACAGGTACATCTCATGGGAACCCATGAAATGGCCTTCTCGGCTGCTGCGCCCAGACTCTGGAACTCTCTCCTGCTAGAGGCCAGGACTGCCTCATCTCTGTTGTCCTTCCGGAAACAGGCAAAGACCTTTCTCTCCAGGCAAGCTTTCCCTGAATGATGGACTACCATGGGTATTTTATATGAATCTATGAGTTCACATAGACTTTGTGTTTATGACTACTTATAACCATTGTTGCTTTAATGTAATGTTGTCTATTAATGCTGTAAGATGTCCCTCCATTCCTTGTTCTCAAATACTTGAACATGTTTTAATTGTACTGGACTATATATTATTCCTCATTACTATAAGCTGCCTTGGGTCCTTTTCAAAGGAGAAAGGCAGGGCAAAACTACTCATAAATAAATAAATAAATAAATAAATAAATAAATAAATAAATAAATAAGTGTATGAACTTATCCACTGCAGTAAGGGTTGTCCAAACACCTTCAGAACTTGTTCTTTATAAGGTGCACAGGAGCAACTGGATACATCACCACAGTCATATCAGCAGTAATCTCCAGGCCAAACCTTTGAGAAGCTGAGAAGGACAGATAAACTTTGCATCTCAAGATGTGTGGTTATGTTAAGATCACAGCCACCAACACATAAAAACTTCTACATTGCGTAAGGTGAGATTTTAGTTATGGCCTGTAGATGCTTCCGGTTGAGCCGTTTCCCATCAATGAGATATCAAGGCTCAAGACAATCATTCTCCCCTCTTTAACTATCACAGATCATTGCAGGAAACATAAAGCTGAAAAGAGATTTGGTGTAAGAAGACTGATTTGTTTTACGCCATTCATAACGAGGCAAGGATCGGAAACTCTTAAACGGAAACAAGTGACTTTCTCGGGACATGTGCATTTCTTCACAATTTCCCACAGACTCGCTCCTTTCAAAAGCTTTCATCAAATCGGTGAATGTTGCGGAGCGGCTGACATGCTCCTCTTGACACTTTCCTTGTAGCTGTCAAGCGGCAACGCTCACGTCAGCAGTCCCTCACTCCTTCCAGAAGCCACACTGGTTTTCTGGCCGGAGACTACTCTCCAAGCATCCTCGGAGGCAAGGCCAAAGGATTCTCACCAGGATTTCCCCAGCAGTATTTTCGAAGTGAGACACCTCGGTGGCTGTCACAGAGTTGACGGTTGACTTTCCTTTGACACAGGTGGACAACTGTTGCATCTGTGAAGTCCTGGGGGATCCCACTTTGCATCCACATTTCCTGAGATAGGTGTGTCAGTTATTGGAGAAGTTTATCGCCCGGTTTTTATGTATAGATCTTGACTGGAATAGAATCCACTCCTGCGGTTTCTCCACTGGAGTGCTGGTTAATGGCCAGTTGTCTTTCTCCCAGATTTAGGGGAGTAGAGTTGTTGATTGCCACTCATGACAGCCTATTCAACGGCCCCATGGCTAATTTCAGATGGTCAGTTTAACCCATATTGAAAATGCTCCACCCATTTTGATCAAACCTGGGGCTTCTCCATGATCAGTATTGAGCCATCAGAGATGAAGGGGTGGCAAGACCACAGCATGTGGTTTATAGACAGTTTTGGGAGTTTCAAAGAATGTATGACTTTCTCTACTGTCAGTAAAGCCCTGTGTCTCTTCTGCCTTCCTGCTAAGCTACCTCTCACAATTTCAGTTGCAACTCATGATAAACGTTGTTGAAAGCAGTACTTTCAGAAAGCAATACGTTCCGTTGATGCCATTTACATTCTTGATGCATTTGTTCAAAAGGTTTTGCCCTCTACTCATCATTCTCATCATAACCCAATGGATGCAAAGACAGTAGTTCTTCATTTTGGGTCCCCAGGTGTTCTTGGACTACAACTCCCAGAAGCCTTCACCACTCACTAACCTGTCCAGGATTTCTGGGCGTTGCAGTCTGAGAACACCTGGGGACCAAAGGGTGGGAACCACACTTGTCTAAGAGCTGTCATGGCATTTATAGATACAGTACTGCAGATACTAGTGTGTGTCATTCAGAAAAATGAGTACTCCAAGGGCCCTCAGGCATTGGAGACTTTTGGGAACCTACTAAGTTTGCTGACAATCTGGTTCTAAATATCAAACTCCTGCTTCTCAATGGGCCCATTTAGGGTGGCCACTCCAGAAAAAGGTGTCGCCCTCACAAGCTTATTTCAGCTGACCTTCTGTTGAACAGTAACCTTAATTTAGGGTAACAACATTAAGATTATAGTATCCAGGTTCCCTGGGCGCAATTGCTATTCTGTTTTTGAGTCTATTTTCCTGGTGTTATATAAAAAGGAGAAAAGCCACACGCAACAAGCTGCCTTCCCTGTACTTCCCAAAACCAGCACTTCACGTCAATTTGGGAATTCGCTTTCATTTCTTTTCACAGCTAAGCCATACATCATAAACTGTCTTCTGCCACATCCGTAGTTACTGAGGAGGAAAAGAGAGAGACACCTGGGGGAGAGGCAGGCCAGTAAAGGTTCACAGAAGAGTGAACACCGGGTAGGAAAAAAAACAGGCACATCCTTAGAGAATGCAGATCCCGTTTCTGCCCAGCAAGGCCTGGAAAACTTACAGACTTAAAAGCAAGCATATTCCCAAGGACTTTGAGGAAAAAAAGATGAGGTAAAAGTGAATGGATATTTCCCAATATAACTAGCAGGCTGCATTAGCTAGCAGACAACAAAGCATCTTCAAATTGACAAATTTCACCTTCTGAGTTGAGCAATATATATAGAGCTCAACTCAAAAGAAGAAATTTGGCCATTTGGAGATGCTTTGTTGTCTGCTAGCTAATGCAGCCTGCTAGTTATATTGGGAAATATCTAGTCACTATATAAACACTGAGAAAGAAAGAAATATCTACTTCCCCTCCCCCTCGAAATGGACCAGGATTGATCCTGGATGATTGTTGGACAATAAAATCAATTGACTGTTCATAATTGGGAGGCCAGAGGTTAAGGAACTGTCCACCACAGGCTTAATAAGAGAAGAGCAGATTTTATGGGCAGGGTCTGTAGGAAAACAGACAGACAGACAGACAGACAGACAGACAGACAGACAGACAGACAGACAGACAGACAGATAGATAGATAGATAGATAGATAGATAGATAGATAGATAGATAGATAGATAGATAGATAGATAGATAGATAGATAGATAGATGTGTTTCACCTATGCATGATACAATATAGCCTGTTAGGCAAAAATTGGTAGACCTCAGATAGTAAACAAAATAATGACTCTAGTTTTCCTTGTTCTAATGAGAAAAATTCAGCAGTGGGTTGTCATTTACTCCTGAGAGGTTAGGTGCCAAAATCTCAGGAAGTAGGCAGGGATCCATGAAAGCTCACACTATAACTAATCTCTTAACCTCCAAGGTTCCCCAGAAAGAGTTTATTCCATCCTGTTTTCATGCCTGGCTTCAAGCCTGGTGTGAGCACTGAAACATCCTTGGTCTGCTCATGTGCAGTGATGTTTGGCAAGAAAGGAACACATTCCCATGGCATGGAAATGTGTATGACCCATTGGATATTGGATATCTCCCTACCCGACCACATCACACATGATACTACTCAACATCTGTTGGGGGGGGGCATCAGTAACAGAGAAGATGGGCACTTTCTACTGTCACCCAAACTGAAAACCGATGGTTGGTGGTCACATGGGCAACCAAAACAGAGATGGCCTTCCCATCATTGGCCTTCACCCTGAAGATATGGTTGATCGGGCAAAGTGGCATCACAGAATCCAAAAAGTGGACTCTGCACCTGCAGAAAAATACTAGGAAGAAGAAGATTTTAGGATCCTAGGAGGATATATGTTTTAATTTATTATACTAGGGATTTGTGTTCTGTTGTTTTGTGATACTTGAAGAGTCCTCTGTTGGAGATAAGAAGAACAAATATAACAATAAATAAATAAATAAATAAATAAAATAAGAAGAAGAAGAAGAAGAAGAAGAAGAAGAAGAAGAAGAAGAAGAAGAAGAAGAAGAAGAAGAAGAAGAAGAAGAAGAAGCTCATCATGCCAAGAGGTTCTGCTTCTCCAAATCTTCCACCACCTGGTTCTCAGGCTGCCTTCTGAAGCAATCCAGAGCAAGCCTGTCCTTCATGGCAGGCTTTCACATATTTGAAGATGGTTATAATATCTCCAGTCAACCTCCTCTTCTCCAGGCTAAACACACAAAACTTTTCCAACCATTCCTTTCCTGCATTGGCTTCCAGCAGCTCACCATCCTAGAATAATGGATGCATTTTCTACTGAGAAAGATGGCTGGACGATTGCAGTTTCCTATTGGAAATTTATTTATTGGAAGGCCAGTTGGATAAAAGTGTGATGACCCACATTCTTCTACCCTCTTCCTGTGCTGTGTTTATCGCTCTCCCCCCCCACTTCCTGGTCACCAGTGAAAGGTGCAAATTTGGCCAAACAGACTTCGGTTCCTGATTCCCAACCCATGGGTGATAAGAAGCTGATTTTGCATTGTGGAAGTTCTGTAAGAGAAGAAATCCAAACCCCTGATTTAAATCTAAAAGGCACGTGCACCCTGGCAAATGTGCAACATCCTATTGTGTTTCATGGACAGTTTCGGGTCTCCTGTTGTGCCTTCCATGTTTATAATTTGCTTTTGTGGGTTTTCCAAACGTTCTTCAAGAGATTCATAACATGGATTTCTCTTTGCGGGGGGGGGGGAGACATCAGATGGTTGTAAAGAAGATTCCTTTGATTCGTTATCCCTCTTTTGTTGCTTACATTGTTCCCAAATAAAAAATAAGAGACCCCAGAAAATGTAAACAGGCACTTTGAATTGACTATTTGCATCCCATCCTAATTAAGCTCGGTTCCCTTTGGCTGGTTAATCTTAAACATACAACAGATTTTTTTTCCCCTATCGGAAAGACACACTCTTTGTCGAAGAGCTGACGGAGAAAGGGTAAGAACAGTTGGCCCAAAAATCAAATACTAGTTGAAATCCTGTTGTTCAGTCATTCAGTCATGTCCGACTCTTCGTGACTCCATGCACCAGAGCTCTCCAGGCCTTCCTATCTTCCACTGCCTCCCGGAGTTTGGTCAAATCCATATTGGTTGCATCGATGACACCATCCAACCATCTCATTCTCTGTTGTACCCTTTTCATTTTGCCTTCCATCTTTCCCGACATCTGGGACTTTTCCAAGGACTCCTCTCTCCTCATGAGGTGGCCAAAGTACTGGAGCCTCAGCTTCAAAATCTGTCCTTCCAGTGAACCTTCGGGGTTGATTTCTCTCAGGATGGATAGGTTTGATCTCCTTGCAGTCCAGGGGACTCTCAAGACTCTCCTCCAGCACCACAGCTCAAAAGCATCAATTCTGCAGTGATCAGCCTTCTTTATAGTCCAGCTCTCACTTCCATACATCACTACTACTAACTAGCAACTAGAATGGGTCCATTGAATCCATGAGGTCAGGCTGCTTCTCTGTAGGTTCAGTCGATTCAACAGACCGATTCTAATTGCGACCTACCCCTGGCTTTCGGCCACGCTCCGCTAATCATAGGAGCTGTTGGTGGTGTCATGTGCCATCAAGTTGCCCTTGATTTATGTTGCCCCCATGAAGGAGCCTGCACCAAAACATCCTGCCTTCCAACTTCCCTGCTGGGCCCTTGCAAATTCAAGCCTGGGGCTGCCTCTAGGGAGTCAGTCCATCTCCTCTAGTTGGCTGTCCTCTTTTCCTGCCACCTTCGCCTTTCCCCACCATTACGGTCCTTCCCAGATAATTCCAGCTTCTTCTAAAGTGCCCAGAGTTGGACAGCCTTGGCTGCAATCCTATAAGAGGAGAGAGAATGTTGGCCACGTCATTGCCCAAAATAAATACACACCGGTTTCCATTTATCTTTTCACATGTCTCTGGTATTTATTTTATTGTATTTATTTTGAGTATATATATATTTTTTACCCTGCCTTTCTCCTTGGAAAAGGACCCGAGGCGGCTTACAGCAGGCATGTCCAAACTTCAGCCCTCCTGATATTTTGGACCACAACTCCCAGAATTCTAAGCTTAGATTGCCAATGGCAAAGGACTGTGGGAAGTGCAGTCCAAAACCTCTGGAGGGCCGAAGTTTGGACATGCCTGGCTTACAGTAATGAGGGACAATATACAGTCCAGTACAATTAAGACATATTCAAGTTGGAGAAACAGGGAATTGAAGGGCATCTGAAAGAGAACGCAAGCCATTAAAGAAAAGAGTATAAATTCCATGGAATCGTGTACAGTAGTAGTTATGGGGGATGGAAACAAACTAAAAGTGACAAGAGAACGTGAGCTGTTAAAGAGAAGAGTTAAAAAAATGGTTGCCGACTCCCATCAACCGCAACCAGTATGGTTGACAACAACCAAGGATTATGGGAATCATCATCCAATTTCATCTGGAGGGCCACAGATTCCCCAATCCCACCCATCTTCAAATGAGAACATCTTCAGATCTCTCTCTCTCTCTCTCCCTCCCTCCCTCTCTCTCTCTCTCTCTCTCTAACGATGCTACAGAAACATCCTTTTAGCATCCCAGTGATGCAGTTGGAACCCTCCCTGGACAATAAGCATCTCCCGCTCAGCTTTCTGGCTTCTGACAAGGCCATTCGGAGCCAAATTGCTTTGCCTGGGTTCCCACTGGCTCCTGCCCATCACCCCAGGTGGCCCTGGGAAGAACCGGAGAACATCCTCCAGCCCATCAAGGAGCAGCTCTCCACGGAAGGAAATGACATTTCAGTTTAATGAGCTGGCCAGGCAGTTGAAGCAGATAAACAGGAGTGAAAGGGGTTAAGTGCCTGTCACAATAAAAACCTCAAGGGCACTTGACCTTTTAACATCCTGCCCCTCCATCCTCCACACACACCTCCACCCTAACCCCAACCCCTCCTGGCTTGGGGAATCTGCATTTTTGGGGGGTTCTGTTTCCCTTCCTGCAGTATCTTCAGGCCCATTTGGGGGAAATCTCCCATGTGTTGCTTCAAGGACAACAACAAAAAGGGGGATCAGGATCCCTTAGGAAGACCCTTGAGCTGGTGCTACTTGCATGGAAACGTTTGGGGATGGGCAGGAAGAGAATACAGTGGTACCTTGTGTAAAGGAATTAATTCATTCCAAATGAAATTCTGTTAAGCTAATTTTCCTTTGTACAAACTTCCCATAGGAATGCATTGAAAATGGAGTAATCCCTAATCACGACCATTTTTCTGTTGCATGGATTCGCCCCATAGGCAATTCTGTTAAGTGATTTTCCACTATCTCTGGAAATTTTTTCCTTTAAGCAGATTTTATGTTAAACAAACCACTTGTTAGATGAGGGTTCACTGTACTTGCAATTGAATGTTAGATGCAGGGGAGCTCAACTTTCTGTTTGTTGGTTTCTTGGGTTGGTTCATTCATTCATTCATTCATTCATTCATTTGTTCCTTCGAATTTCTATCCAGACCCAAAACAAGCTAGGGTACTTCTTTGGGCAACTTGTACAGTCCCAGGGCAATCCCCATCCAGAAAAGAATAGGAAACCACTTCTGTTCTGAACATTCTCTATCTCCAAAACCCTGAAAAGGGTAGGCATAAGTCAGAATTGACTTGACACAACATATGCTGCTGACTGCGTTCTTTTCGTGGATGTGGTTTACTCTTTAATAGAATCACATTTGGGAAGAACATGGATTCATGGTTCGCTTTGACACTTTTAACGGAAGGTGCCCAGTCTCTGTTGGCATGTGACCTGTGAAGAGGCATGGGGAAGGCATGTTGTCTGGCAATGATGGGAATTGTAGTTCTTCACAAAGGGAGGGCACTCTGGTTAAAGAAGGCAAGGGTGGAAGCTTGCTATCTGTGAACTAGATTTCTCCCACTCTCTTTGCCTGTGCCCTCATCCTGATTTTTTTAAAAAAATTTGAGACGGTGAAGTTTAACAAAACTTTACTGTAAAGAGATTTCTAATTTGTGCTAAAAATGGGAGATGCAGAGAAGCACTGACCCCTGAGTAGTTAATTTACAGCTGGCCCTGTTCTCCAAAGCTTGGGGATTACAGCTGGCTTTTATTTAGTGTTCTCACAAAGCTTGCAGGGAAAAACTGTTCCTGAGCTATAGTTAAATGAAAAATGATTGATACATTGAAAGACTGTAATAAGATGGGCACAGCTACAATTTAAATAAATGGGACTTTTGATTTTAAAAAAATCTATTTCGAGTTTATAAGATGTTTTATAGATGGCATTTTGAGATCATTAATCACTGAAAATATTAAAACTACTCCTCCAGCAGAGGAGTAAAACTGTTCCTGAGCAGTCAAAACAGACTTCCCAATCACTCCAACAGAGAAGGATCTTCATGGAAAGATAAGAGAATTTTTGAAAATCAGAGAATCAAAGATGTTTTTATTAGTATTGTGACAACATCTGAATTTTAGCCTATTTCTATTTTGCTTGATATACTCAATGTAAATCTTAAAAACTGTATCCCCCCTTTCTTTTTTTTCCTCCCACCCATACTCCTTCCCTTTGTTCCCCCCTTAAAAATCCAATAAAAATTTATAAAAAAAACTGTTCCTGAGCAGTCAAAACAGACTTCCCCTTTTTAAAATCAGAGAATCAAGAGTTTTCATTGAGGTTCCTCACGATGTGCGTTGTTGTTCTCAACCTCCCAGGGCGCTTTTACACAACCCCTAAGATCCGCTAGCAACTAAAATTCGGACCAGAGATCTTGGGGGTTTGCTCCTCTTCCTGTGCTCCCACCCCTCCACACACCATTGCTCCTGTCTGCGTGAGGGGAGGGAGAAAAGGGGGAGAAAAGAATGCAGGCTCATCTCCGCTCTGCTGTGGAGCTGCTCCGGGAAGCATTCCAGTCTCTTAAAGGGGTGGGGGGGCAAAAAAACAAACAAACACAAGGCGAGGACAGCCCGGCACTCACTGCCTTGCAATCCGCATCAGAAATTTTTCACCTTCGGAGACCAGGTACTTGGAAAATGCACTGGGATGCGCTTAGGTGGGCGTGGTTGTACTTAATTTTTTTATAGTCCGGAGCTGTTGGGAAAACAATTTTAAGCTCCGCATCTGGGAGCCCTTTGCCTCAGATTTTAGGGGTCGTGTAAAAGCGCCTCCAGAGAGTCCTAACTCTCAGGTCCCTGCCACAGCAATGGAAAGAGAAGAACTAGAATGAAGCAACTTTCGGCCCAATTGTTTGTCTAAGGGCAAAATAACTGGACCAGGGTTTGGGCAACACCAGCCAGTCACGACAGAGCCAAAACAAAACAAAACAAAACAAATGCCCACTGCGCCCCATAGCAACCAGTGCCCCACCAGTGCCACCCTTCAAAATAAAGGGTCTGATGTTTCTTAGCAACATTCCTTCTTCCGGTCTTGCTCAGATGAAACCAGAGCTGCCAAATGGAAAAGCAGCATTCCTTAAGAGGATCTTAAGTAAATGGGCCATGTGTCACACATTTATAAAGGGATTAAAGGGAATAAAAGAGAGCAATTAAAAAAAATCTCCTGTTTAGAAATGGAATCCTGCTTTAACACCTCTTAGGCCGTTACTTCACGAAGTGCCTCGCTTCGAACCGACCTTGCCTTCGCTGTGAATTCGGTGGCGGTCACGTGATCTCCCTCCGATCCCACCCCTGTTTATCAGTGCTCACGTGCTGCATTTTTACTACCGAATCGATTACTACCCCACGTGCTCCCTTCGCATTAGGACACCGCTTTGCAACGTTCGCTTGTTCCCATCCTTTAAAAAAAAAAACTCGGCGTATCGATGCATCAATACTTGGCTGTCATTTCCGACAGAGCTGGTTATGTGTCTAATCTGGTGGTGGAGAGAAGCGGGCTTGAACCCCCCCCTTACTTGAAAGCCAGCAGGGTAAGGGACTCCTGCCCAACCTCTCCCCTTTGGATGCGTTTTTCCTCCCTCCCCATTCCCTTCTCGCTCCCGGAGGGTGTGCGGTATGATTTTCAAGTCCTCCCTCTGATGCAGACCCGACCGGATCGCCCGGCAGCGGAACTCCCTGGGCGTCCCACAAGGGGACGGAGGTGATCGGGCTTGAGGGCGCGTTGCCGAGTCGGAGCGTGCACACGTGCGCAGTTACTGCTTCTCGCCGCGCCGAGCATCTTCAGTTTGGAAGCCGAAAGGGTCGTTTGCAGAGTTTGGGTATTTAAAAAATAAAAATAAAAAAACCCCGAGTCCACATGTCACGTTGGGAGCGAAGCGAGATGCGAAGCGAAAAATTCCCGGCAACTGGCAGGGGCACCACTCGCCCCGGTTGGAGCACGGTAAAGGGGGCGTGGTCGGGGTGGCATCGCAGCCAAAAAGGAGGGGTGTGCGGACTGAAACGATCGATTCGCACAGAAAGGAGGGGTTGCCGCGAAGCGAGCGGTTCGTGAAGTAACGGCCTTAGACAAGGCCATTTCCTCTGCCATCGGGGCCCCTCCCTTTGCTGGCAATCTTTCCCCTTTTGTTTTGGCTCTGGGGTCCTGATCCAAGGTTAGGCGTCATGATCATAAGAACAAACGGAAGGGAAAGCAGAGGAACGCCTTCCCTTTTGTGTGGATTCCATCCATTCTGATGGGCTCTGGCCACAGAATTTCCTGCTGGGTTTATCCCAGATACAGTGGTACCTCAACTTACAAATTTAATCCATTCCGAATGCATGATCTTAAGTCGAACTACTCTTAAGTCAGGGTACCTATCTAAAAAATTTGAAAAAATAAGTTAAAAAATCCCAAAAAATTGTAAGTCGAATGGACCGCATCTAAGATTTGTAAGGCGGCAGTTAAAACGCCAACAGTTTTCCACTCTTAAGTCAAACTGCTCTTAAGTCAAGCTGCTCTTAAGTCGGGATAGCAAAAGCTACCATGTTAGCAAAAGCTACCAAAGCCCAAGGCTTCTTCTATTTGGCATGTTGCATCTTATAGAGAACATGCCTCAATCTACGATTAATGGAAGTCTAATCACCAAATCCCATGAGCCCTCCTCTATTCGGCCCTGGTGAGACCTCACTTAGAGTGCTGGTTTTGGACACCACCGTTAAAGAAAGATGCCAACAAACATGCAGGTTCAGAGGAGATCAGCAAGGATGGTCAACGAGCTGGAAACCAATCCCTCTGAAAACAAAAATACTGAAGAACGAAGTGTGCTTAGCCTTGAAAAAAAAAGAAGATAGGGTAGTGCTTTTCAAAGACCTGAGAGGTAGAATCATGAAATAAAATAATGAAGGTGGAAGGGACCCCTAAGACCATCAAGACCAACCCCCTGCTCCATACAGGAACACGAATCAAAGGAGATCTGCCAAGCCAGGATTTGGAGCACCTGGGGACAAAGTTCATTTCTGCACCCTTCCTGCCACCCTCCCCATATCGCACCCACCCTGCAACGGGGAGGGGGGGGCAAACCCTGCAGGCGTAGGGTGGGTGCGTGTGCATGCAGGTGCATGGGCAGATGGGCATGTGCGTGCATGTGTGTGTGCACGTGGGTGCACAGTAGAATGTGCACGCCTTACACATCTCCCACCAAGGCGAGGAAGAGGAGGAGGAGGAGGGCGCCGTGGCCACGGCGCTCCTCCCTGCCTGCCTGCTTCGCTGCTCGCCTGCCGCGCAGCGGTGGAGGCGGCAAAGGGGGTGTCGTCGCCAAGCCTTAGAGCAGGCATGACCAAACGCCAGCCCTCATGATGTTTTGGACCACAACTCCCAGAATTCCAAGCCTGTATTTCCAATGGCAAAGGACTGTGGGAGTTGTGGTCCAAAACATCTGGAGGACTGAAGTTTGGACATGCCTGCCTTAGAGGAAAGGAGGACTGCTGGGTGGTGGGAGGGTGCACAGCTTCCTCCTGCTGCTCCCCCACCAGGCGCTCCCAGATTGCTGTGCCCGGGGCAGATGTACCCTTCTGCCCCCCCAGATACACCCCTGACAAGTGGTTGTCCACGTTTCTCTTGCATGCCCCCAGTGTCGGAGCACTCACCACCTCTCGAGGCCATCGGTTCCATCGTTGGACTGCTCTAACAATCAGAATGTTTTTTTCCTGATATTCAACTGAAATCTGGCTTCCTGCAACTTTGCACCCGTTGTTACATGTCCTGCACTCTGGGAGAATCAAGAGCAGATCCTGCCCCTGCTCAAAAAGCAAAAGCAAAGTGTTCTGCTTATATACCACCCCATACCACTACAAGTAGTCTCTGGGTGGTTTACAATTTTAATTACAGTGTGCAGGCTACACATTGCCCCCCCCCAGCAAGCTGGGGACAACCTTCCAAAGATGTATTTGAAAAATGCTCACGTTATCTCCCCACAGTCTTCTTTTCTCAAACATTGGGCGCTTTTACATGACTCCTAAGATCCGCTGGCAAATTTAATTCAGTCCAGGGATCGTGGGGGTTTGTTCTGCTTTCTGTCTTCCCACCCCTCCGCACTCCATTGCTCCTGTCTGTGTGAGGGGAGGGAGAAAAAAACGGAGAAAAAATGCAGGCTCACCTCCGCTTCCCTGGTTGGGAGCAGCCCCGTAGGCATTCCAGACTGTTAAAGGGGCGGGAGGACAACAAAAGGCGAGGAGAACCCGGCATCCACAGCTTTATAATCTGCACCAGAAAATTTTTTACCTCCAGAGACCAGGCACTTGGAAAATGCACTGGGGCGCGCTTAGGTGGGTGTGGTCATACTTAATTTTGTTTAAAGTCCGGAGCTGGTGGGAAAACTATTTTAAGCTCTGCATCTGGGAGCCCTATGCCTTGGATTTTAGGGGTTGTGTAAAAGCGCCCATGTTCAGGGCTTTTCGTCTACTTTTTTAGGGATGAACGACAGAGAACTGTGAGACACAGTAAAACTCTGATAAAAAGAATAACAGAGAGAACCATATCTTTTTTAAAAAAAAGTTTAAAACCAAACCGCAACATATAGGCAACCAGTTGGATCCAAACTCCATGTTAGTTCTAGGTAAATATATCAGGCATTGAGTTTTGACTGAAGCCCTGAAGTCTAATTCACTAACTAATCAGAGCTGCTGGATAGCTCAGGCATTTCAGATATCTGGCTGCAGAGCCAAAGGCTGGGAGTTCAATTCCCCGCTGGGCCTCCTTGACAGGGGCTGGACTTGATGATCCCTAGGGGGTCCCGTCCGGCTCTGAAGTTCAAAGATGATTATTATAATCTTGCAAATCTTGTGATTGTAATTGTAATAGTAAAACAAGGTCCACTACTACTACTACTACTACTACTACTACTACTACTACTACTACTACTACTTCTTCTTCTTCTTCTTGTTGTCTATGACATTGTCATCATCGTCATCGTCATCGTTGTTGTTGTTGTTGTTGTTGTTGTTGTTGTTGTTGTTGTTGTTGTTGTTGTTATTGTCCCTCTCCTACTGGAGACAGGATGTCATCATGGCCATTGTGAATTAAGGTGGGCAGTTTGCTCCAACCAATGTCATTGTATTCCAGCAAAACTCACCTCCCAAATTCTTCCATTTCTTCCTTCTTTTCCATTCCCATCTCTTTTGTCAATACGATCCTGTTAACAAACAGCACTGAACAAAGACATCACATGCCACTTTTTGCTGGCCCAAATAATTACATGTCAGGGATACATTAGACCTTGCTCCCAAGATACCCTGCGGGACTACGCGGCTCATCTCAATATACATGCACGTTCCATTAACATTCATGATCGCTGTTCACATTTGCGAAAAGGACAGGCAGCCTCCAGAGACGACAAGCAGAGAGAACTGTGCAAGTTTGCATATAAGACGAAACACAATCATAATCTTCCCACATCCTTTCACCCATCCAGAGAAAAAGACCTGAAGTTGGTTGTTCTTCTCATTCTTCTCCGACCAGAGGTTTAGGCGTTAAAATGGCTTGAATGTGGGCATGACAGCTCTTAACTATGTCTGTGAAGATTCTCAGTCATCTGGGTGAGGTTATCTGGGAGTTGAGTCATGCCAACTGGACTTCTTTTCTTGTGAGGTCAAAATGTTTTGCTACTCATCCAAGTAGCTTCTGCTTCTACCCATCTAAAGTATGATGTTTGGTTGCATCCAAACCAAGTTCCCAGGTCCCTCAGTCAAAACTGTTCTTCTTCCTGCACTTATCTCCCCATTGATTTCCCCTTGAATGATCAGTTGTAACAACCTGCATTTCTCATTTGCCATTACAGACCAAAGTATACATTTTCACACAGTTGCTGGTTTTTATTCCTTTCCCTTAGTACTCCTTCACTGGTCAATTTCTAGAACCAGAAAATCCTTAGCATCTAATGAGAAACAAAACTTTCTTTTTGTTTCCCTATGTTAAAGTCCATGATTTCTTGGCCTACAACAGAACCAAGAATAATGCAGCAGGAATAAGAACATAAGAACAGTCGTGCTGGACCAGGACAAAGGCCCATCTAGTTCAGCTTCCTGTATCTCACAGTGGCCACACCAGATATGTCTGGGAGCGCACAAAACTAGATATCTGTCTCCCGATACCACTCCCCTGCATCTGGCCCTTGAAATGCCCCAGTTTTAAGCCTGGAGATGATACATCTCCATCATGGTTTGTAACCTGGGATGGACTTTTCCTCCAGGAATCTGTCCAATCCCCTTTTGAAGGCACCCAGACCAGATGCCGTCACCACATCCTGTGGCAAGGAGTTCCACAGACTAACAACGCGCTGGGTGAAAAAAATATTTTCTTTTGTCTGTTCTTACTCTCCCAACCCTCAGTTTGAGTGGATGTCCCCTAGTTCTGGTATTTTGTGAGAGGGAGAAGAGCTTCCCTCGATCTACTTTACTCATGCCCTGCATTATTTTGTAAGTCTCAATCATATCCCCCCTCAGGTGCCTTTTTTCCAGACTAAAGAGCCCCAAATGTTTTAGCCTTTCCTCAAAATTTAAATACATTTAATAGGTGGTTGTGTGATTTTGCTCTTGGATGCCTCCAGCACTGGAGCGCTCATCATCTCCCAAGTTAATTGGTCCCATTGTTGTACTCCTCTAGCAGTTAATAGTGCCCCCCCCACTGACAAATAGCCTAACCTGCCTTCCTGTAACCTGAGGCCATTATTACTTGACCAATAATCACTGCCCAGGCACAGTGTGGTGTAAATCCACTATGGACGAATTATATAACAATATTCCTTGGGTTTGCAAATGCATCGGAAGACTCATTTCAATCTTTTCCAAACTTGGAAATGTTTGGAAAAGGACTTCATGTTACAGTGGAAGTGGAAGAAATAATGGAGCCTCGTATGTCCCGTGGCCTGCTTGACACCCTTAAAGAGCAGCTGGTTTTCTCCTGCCACCAGTATTGGGGGGTAGGGGTGGGGAATGGCCAGTTTACCTAGAGTGGTGGATCTACTTTGCTTTGCCTCAGGCAGCAAAACATGTTGGGGCGGTCTGATCCGTTGGATGGTCATCGATGCTTCCCGGATCGGTTGTGGAACTCCCATTTCTACTTTGAAAGGTATATTAATTTTATCCAATGCAAATGACCTTACGCGTGGGCATGTAAGAAAAACACACACATTTTTACAGCTCTGTCATTCTTCTGCATCTCAGTCTGGTATGGATTACTTTAGAATCTACAAACACTGACACAGGCTATAAGAGCTTTACTTTGAATAGTCTTTCTTGGTGCCTTCAGCCAAATGTTCTTAATTTGTCCCCCTTTTTTAAAGCTCAAAACAAAAATAACAAATGCATTACCCCAAACATAAACATTCCAAAACAAAAAAAATGCAAGTTTTTCCAATTATTGCCATACTAAAAGGAAACAGGACTTCCTTTATATTTATCTATCTATCTATATATGGTATCTATAGATACGAAGGGCCCAATCTCTAATGCCATGGAGTCAAGAGTTAAGGTCTCAGAGGGAGAAAGCCTCTGGTCAACTCTTTAATGATCAACTCCATTAGTAGCACTGTAAGAACTGCTACTCTCTCAGCTCACGAGGAAAACATCTTAATTCTTTGATCTTCTCCAGCCTGAGACCAAATATGAAAAAAATGTGGGCTTTTTCATAGATCTGATTCTGTACTTGCATTGGTATGAACAAATGCTGTGCAAAACTGTCTTCTCAAAATGATCGTCTGTAAGGATGCACACAGCAAACATGAGGGGAGGGAAAGAGATGGCTAATTCGAAAGACACAAATAACCCATTCAAGACTCCGCCTTGCCCATTCAACTAGCGCTATCACATTTGGTGCCCTTCTTGCAGAAATACCAAAACCAGGTTTTGAAGATGTGCAGACATGCCCACTTCTGACCGAACCTCTGTTCCATGTCCCACAACCTTGAGCAGCTAGCTCTGTGCATTCGCCAGACAGGATTTATCTGTGCCAGCGCTGTGATGGCAGAATACTTCACCAAGTTGGCTCCTTGCCCATAATGATTCTGGTAGGCAGCCAAAATGATTTTTATTTATTTATTTATTTACTGCCCGTCTTCCAGGAGAACTCCGGGCGGTTAACAATAAACAAAACAACACGAAATAAAGGCAGTACAATAATGAAACAAAACTATCGGCAAGAGGCATCAAGAAGGAAAAGAAAGAAAAACAAAGAAAAAAAGTAAATTAAAGGTTGCCAAATGCCTCCTGATAAAGCATGGTTTTAAGTGCTTTTTTGAAGGTGGGCAGGGACTGTGCAAGGCTCAACTCACTTGGAAGATGGTTCCAAAGCGTGATTTGATCTTGAAGAGTAGTTTCTGACTCGTTGTTAGGAAGGACTTCCCAACAGCTGTGAAAGAGGCTTCCTTGTAAAGCGCTGGACAATTTTCTCTCATAAAGGATTCAGCCATGGATTACCGGCAACATCAGGTGCCTGGAACTGATGACGTTTGAGTTTCGTTCCAACTCTCCAATCTATGATTCAATACAAATGGTTTAAAAACATAACAGTTTTAAATGAGTTTAAATCGGCCACTCAAGACTGCTTTGCTCGCTTTTATTTCACTTTGCTTTGGGGCAGAAAGGTGAGGTGTGCAGGTTGCCAAACCAAGCCAAGGGGTTCTTTATCTATCTATTTTTGCCCTCAAAAGTCATCACTTGTCCACCTCAAGGTTAACCCAGAACATGGCTTCCTAAATGCAGCACCTGTGGAGAAGGGTGGGTTTCTTTGCTCTCTCTCTTTTGGCACCAAGGCTTTCCAGAAAGAGTAGAGGGAGAATCTGCTAAATTTAGCCTCTGCCCTACGTGCTAGGATTGTTCCCTTCCACTGAGCCAGGGATTTAGCGCCTGCGCCTCTCTTTCCCTCCATAATCCCTCTTCTTTTGCACATGTGTTGCCTTCTTCTTCACACCTGGATTACTGCGGCCAGACTGCCTCCCAGCTTTTCTGAAAACAGCTCTTCCCCCTCCCACCCCACCCCCGATGGCTAATGCTGATGGAAAGATTCAGTCAGCCAAGCCGCTCGGGAATGGAAACACAGGGCGGTGAACTCTGCATGACTCGGCGGGACCTGGAGAACTTCAAATTGGAAATGACACCACGGCTCAGCAGTAGCCAATGGCCATCCCAGCCTTTTACTCATCAGAACGGGGGCTGTGAACCCTCCCCAGGAAAAGCACTTGCTGATGCGAATCGAAACCAGTGAATTCCAGTGGCAAGCGCGGTATATAAATACAACCCCTCTCTCCCATCCGTCGTCCTGATGAGATGGGATTATCTCGGCGTAGCTGTCATCTCACTCTTTGCTGGCAGGGCCTGGCTCCTGGGTGCTACTCTCCAAAACACATATCCGTGCAAGAAATATTGCCTTGAGGCCCCACCTATAGATCTACCTATCTTCCTAAGGGGGCGTGGTGGCTCAGCGGACTAAGGCTCTGAAAAGTGTTGCCTGCAAAGTCGGCAGCTCCGCGGTTCGAATCCCAGGTGCCACGCAGCAGAGCAAGCTCCCGCTGTTCACCTCAGCTCCTGCCAACCTAGCAGTTCGAAAGCATGTAAATGCAAGTAGATAAATAGGTACTGCAGTAAAAAGCGGGAAGGTAAAACAGTGTTTGCTTGCAGTCATGCTGGCCACGTGGCCATGGACTTGCATAACACTGGCTTTTTGGCTTATAAACGGAGATGAGCACTGCCCTTAGAGTCGGACATGACTAGCACGCATGTGCAGGGGGGACCTTTACCTTTATCTACCTAACAGACACATGTAACCAATTCATCATGTGGTGCTGACACAGCAAAGCTGAGCATCAGCTGCCACCAGAAACCCAAATTTTGCAAGATCTCATCCATGGACACCATGCAAGGGATGTAAGAGCTTCCCCCTCACCTATGGAGGGTCAGAAGGTGCACACACATCATTAAAAAAAGATTCAGGCAGCCTCCTCTGCCTCATCCCAAACCAGGAAGGTATTGGCCACGCTCTCTGGAGCTGATAGAAGGCTCATATATGACCTTCTATATCAGTAGTTTATTGGCAATTAATTTAAATTTGGATCACACTATTAATATGCAGGACATGCCTTGGAGAAATGTCACGTCCCAACAAGGCATCTTCAACTCCAAAGTGGGGTCCAAGGTATCATAAGAAGACAAGACCCACTGGAGAAGAGAATAAGGCTTGGAAAAGCTGGAGGCAACAGGAAAGGAACATGAGATGAATGGATTCAGTAAAAGAACTCAGAGCCTTTAGCACCCGCCACATATGGATTGGGTGCTTTTGTCTCTTCCTTGGATTAACAGCTGACCTTATGCTGAATGGCCATGCAACCTCACACATGTCTTGAAAAATTCCTTTAAAAAAAGATAATGCCATCATGGATGGGGATTCTTAGAATTTTAGTCAGTTTCTGAGCCCTGCAGCCAAGCACAGGTGCCAAATGATGGTGGTGCCATAATATGGAAAACCACCAGGACAGAGTGTGCGTTCTTAACATGCCGTAGGTGCTGGGTTCATCAATGCCAAACTATAGCCACCATGCAACCCGGAATGCTCCTGACCTCATCTGAGATGGAAAGCTAAGGAGAGCAGCAAGGAACACCAGGCATCTCCAGGTGAGGCTGGGAAAGAAAGGCTGCCTGAGGAACTAGAAAGATGCTGCCAGCCAGAGAGGACAATATTGGACTAGATGGGTCAATGGCCTGACTCGGCATAAAGCAGCCGCCTGTGTTCTTCCCGAGCTCATCTAAGACGGCAGTGAGACAGCTTCAAAAAACTCAAGGTGGGGTAAAAATATTCTAAATAAATAAATAAATAAATAAATAAATAAATAAATAAATAAATAAATAAAATCTTGACTCTGTTGTTTTAAATGTGTTTTAGCCTTGATTTTATTTACCATTTCTAACATGCTTGTTTATTCTTTTTTAAAAATATTTGTATACTTGCTGTTTTTAGCTTTTGAATGCTTTTTTTAAAACAACCTAAGCATCTCTGGGTTCTTTTTAAGAAGATACGCAGGATGAAAATGTTTTAAATAAACAAATAATTAAAGGCTGCTGGGTTTCCAATAGAACAGTCTCCAGTCTCCCTTCAAGTGACCCTGGCATCAGCTGGGGAATTACACTAGCCAGGGAGTAAAGAAGGTTGTAGACCTTTTTCTGATCCATCTTGGGCATGGATTGGAGTCAGGCTGGAGTGCCTTTATTTATTTATTTATTTATTTATTTATTTATTTATTTATTTATTTCTTTATTTATTCAACCTATATGCCACCCACTACCCAAAGGTCTCTGGGCGGCTTACAATAAAAAGAATTAAAACAATTTAAAATAGTTAGAAATAGAATATCAAAACATCATCAAGCAATAATAAAAACCTTACACTAAAATCATTATCCTAAAATTGTCATCAGTGGACCCAAAGTCTATACTGTATCAATTAAAAATCTTCTGAAACAGGAAGGTTTTTACCTGGCGCCGGAATGTCATCAGTGTTGGCACCAGGCGGATTTTGATCGGGAGGGCATTCCATAGCTTGGGAGCAGATGCCGAGAAGGCCCTGTGTCTACAAGCCATCCCTCTCACCTCCTTGAGGGATGGCTCTTTCAAGATCCCCCGGCTTGATCTTAATTGCTGGGTAGGTTCATATGGAAGGAGGCGGTCCTTCAGGTATCCAGGTCCTATCTTGACTTCATGTGCTCACTGGGAAACGGACAACCCTGGTCCACTCCGCAAGCGGTCCAAAACAGCATTGCTCTCCTTGCATGCTCACACCCTAAGTAAGTGCTGCCATCGAGGCACGGAGCAATCAACACCCTAAAAATACTCTTGGCAAGTGGGGGCAATTCAAGATCTCTCACCATTCACCATATTTGTCTCTCACCCTTTGTTCCTACCCCTCAAATCGCTGCCGCCCCTCCAGCCCCCAAGAATCTCATCCAAAGAATGGCAGGGCTTTCTTTACTACAATACAATACAATGCAATCTTTATTTACGGCCACAGACCCAACCAACTTTCTTTATTCCCTTCTCATTCATTCCACTGAGCAGATTCTTGCTCTGATGAGCTCCAAGAAGCAAAATCAGTCATCTCCAGCTCTCCGACTGTGCCCCGCTCAGTCTTATCATCCATATCTGCTGTATTATGCTCCAGTTTTATAGGAGTTCTAATGCAAAACACATGTGAAAATATCTATAGTTGAAGAACTGAAAGACACCCGTGTGGTTTGAGTTAGGGCGTTTTAAAAACAGAGTCCACACACGCAATATGGTATGCAAATGAACATAGCAAAATGTTTCTCTTTTTTGCATTCTCTTTGAGATGAAGGATTACCCATCTGATAGGCAAAGAACTGTGTATGGAGTGCAAATACAATGTCTGGATTTTTATGTTGCTCTCATTGAAAGTAAGGATCAACAGTGCTTGCTAAAATGGTGTACAACCTTAAGCATCATGTGTGACAAAAATATCAGTGGCCATTTAAATTCAAAAATCTGCTGCACCATTGTTTGACCTGTTGCGCTCTATCATGCAGAATGCTGGCCAGCAACTAAAGAAGTCAAATGTCACATTGGTGTCAAAGATGCTGCAATGGACCTCTGGCCTCTTGCGAAAGGACCATATAAACAATGATGACATCCAATCAAAATATGGCATCACACCAATCATTAACAGAGCAAAGTTTACTTCTTATATACCTCCCCATTGTGCTTACAATTTATTTATGCAGGCTACACATTGCCACCGCCCCCCCACAAGCAAGCTGGGTACTGACCTCGGAAGGATAGAAGGCTGAGTGAACCTTCAGCCGGCTACCCGGGATTGAACCCCAGGTGGTAAGCACAGTTTTAGCTGCAGGACAGGCATGTAACCACTGCACCACAAGACTCCTCGAGACATGTGAAGCTTCACTGTGTTGGTATGGACACATCTTGTGTGCTAAAGAGGAAACTCTGGCCAGTAAGGGTCTCACCCTGGTGGTCAGCGGATCCTGGCCAAGGGGACATTCAAAACAGCACTGGATAAACATCCTTGACAACGACATGAGGTTGTCCTGGGTTCACCCAGACCTAGCCCATGACTGAGGCAAATGGAAGGGCAAAACATGAATAGCAGACCCCAGCACCAAGTGGGACAAAGAAGAAGAAGAAGAAGAAGAAGAAGAAGAAGAAGAAGAAGAAGAAGAAGATTGAAAGTAAGCATTAGAGATGGGCACGAAATGAACTTTTTTTCATTTCCGTTATTCGTTCCGTTACGTAACAAAATGACTAACGAAAACTGTGATGAAAATGGGACAAAGCGAACAGAACCATGAAAATTGGGGTTGTTACGTTTCATTTTCGTTAATGATGACGCGCAATGAAATGAGCTGTTTTAAATGTTTAAAAACGCCCTGGACATCCATAAAAATGCAGTGATAATTATTTATACAGTCTGATAATACCTACCGGTGGGGTTGGGGTCCTTAAAATGTGCATTTATGTCTTTTTCAGATTGCTGTATTTTTTTCCTTTAAGGGGAGTTAGGGAACATCGACCCAAAATGGCTCCCAGATGCCTAATATTGATTTCTTGGGTATTAAAACGCCCTGGACATCCATAGAAACACAGCGATAATGCGATATTATTTGAAATTATTACCTACCAGGGGGTTGGGGTCCTTAAAACGTTTGTTTTTGTCTTCTCCCATCACAATGTATTTTTCTTTTCCCTTTAAGGATGACAAAATGGATATCACCAGCCACAAAATGGAGGCAAGCCATATGATGGGATTATGTTCAACCAATAGCATGCCAAGGTTGCAGACTGGGCAGGTCTGGCAGCCACAGAGGGCATAAAAAGCTCTGGCAGCCCCCATCCTCCTTGCAGTCTCCGGTGGGAGTTAGAGTGGGATTGCGGTCTCTGCGACTCTAGCTTCAGTCCTGCAGCCTCCCTGTGTGCGTACATGCATACCTCTGGGTGAGTACCCTCCCCTGCCCTGCAGTGCTGTCATTCTGCGGCTGCCTTGCACCCTGGGCAACGCCTGCCGCTGCCTTTGCAGCCTCCCTGTGTACCTAGTCTATACTGTGTCTCTCCCAGCATCAATTTTTTTAGTGTTTTCCCTCTGGTCTGGGGCGTTGGGGGATGCCCGTGCATGGAAATGCTTTAAAAATCACTCTAAAAGAGGGTAGAAATGAAAAATGGAAAAAGAAAATGAAATTTTTCCAAAAATTCAAGAAAAACGGAAATGGACCGAAACGGACCTCTTAACAAAAAACGAAAAAACGAAATGCCATTTTTTTTATTCGTGTGCATCTCTAGTAAGCATAGCCTGTGTCCAAGTAAGAGAAGGTGCAGGGGTAAATTTATTTTCTGTTTAGAACCTTCTTGGAACTTTCCAGACCACCATAAGATGTAACCAGGCACCTGGTTTTCCAGCTGAACCATCAGAAACTTCTAAGATTGTGTTCCTTTTATAAAACAAGACGCAAACGCTCTGTGCAAACCTTGTGGGGGTTGTTTTGTTTTGTTTTTGTTTTTGCACCGTGCCACCAGATTCATCAAGGATTTTGACAAAACAGCTCACGGGAGGCAAACATAAAACACTTTTTCATCCACGGCTCGTAGGCATAGACATGCTGCCTCTCAGCTCTCCAAGAAGTATATCAATAAGAGAATGGTACAGCAGATTGCATGCCTTTTAGGAATAACTCTGCAATTCTCTGAGAATGACATCTGCTCCTTCCACCTTTTTCTGAACACCACATTCCCCACCTGAGAATAAGCATCTCCTGGAAAAATGTTATTTTTATAAAGAAAAGCTGTGAGCAGGGCTGGCGCTAGGGTTTTTGCACCCTAGGCGAGGGGCGGGGGCAGGGGGGGGGGGCAGGCGGGGGTCAGGCAGGGGGTCGGGGTGGGCGGCGGCAACAGCGGGCGGGGGTCTGGGGGTGGGGGCAGCGGCTGGGGGTGGTGGGCGGGGGCAGCGGCGCGGCGGTGGGCGGGTGGGCGGCGGGTGGGCGGGTGGCGGCGACAGGCAGGGGGTGGCGGGGGGCAGCAGGCTGAGCAGCACCCTCTGTCCAATTTGGCATCCTAGGCAACTGCCTAGTTTGCCTTAAGGGATGCGCCAGCCCTGGCTGTGAGGTGGTATGACCGTTCAGCCAACTGGGCAGCCGGCAGTTTCCACATTTCATTTCTCAGCCCCAGAAGGAAAACATGCCCCTATGCAATCTTGCATTCTCAGAAGTTGTACAGCATCTTGCTAACAGATATAAAAGCAAAGTGTTCTGCTTATATACTGCCCCATTTAGCTTTAAGCACTTTCTGGGTGGTTTACAATTTAATTATGCAGGCTACACATTGCCTCCCCACCCACCCACCCCAGCAAGCTGGGTCCTCATTTTACCAACCTCAGAAGGATGGAAGGCTGAGTGAGCCTTGAGCCTGCTACCTGGGATTGAACCCCAGACCATGAGCACAGTTTTAGCTGCAGTAGAAGGCATTTTAACCACTGTGTCATGAGCCTCTTATACCAAATGAGATATATACATGGCTGCCTGGTCTTGTTCAGTCTTACAGCACTTAAATTGCACCTACTACCAGAGTTACATGAAGAAGACTAGAAAAAAACAGGAAGGAATGAAGCCAAGGGCATCTCACATTATGTTTCCTAGATAAATCCCATTAGATGCCAATAGAGGCACGTTGCGTAACAGCCTAGGAGACAGCAGTGTGGCTGGAAAATCCTATCGTCAACAGGGCATTCAAGAGGAGCCGGAAGTTGGGGGGTTCGATTCCTCACTCTGCTGTTTTGGTACGGGCTAGATTTAATGCTCCAGAGAGGGTCCCCTCCAGCTCTGAGCTTCTAAGATGATAAAAATGACTGCAGTACAAACCATCCACTTCTTCTTAGTTCATGGTATCACTTTTAAAGGCAAGCATCCTCAGGTCATCATGGACATTGCCAGCCGTGTGCCCAATCCATACCCAATATGTTGGTTCCTTACTTTGAGGCCATTCACCATCAAACGTGATGCCAAGACACCTAGCACGGGTATCAGAGGATTCTAGCCATCTGCTAATTGTGTTTTTAACACGTCTTTTGGGGATGTATCCGTACCTGTATTCCAACCTTGCTGTGAGCCACCATGAGTCTTGGGTATTTTTGTGGGGGAAGACAGTGCAAGCAAACAAGCATGAACCAGTGTGCCTTGAATCAGAGAAGCTAAAATGCAGGAAGATTATTTTTTTTACCCATTTTTCCTAGGACAGCCAACATTCAACCTCCTGGGGTGGGTGAGGAAGCCGTTCTATATGATCACCTCAGGTCACAGAAGGAGTAAAACAAGCCTCTTTTCTAAGGGATACCATTGTTATTAAACTGTCTGAATTCATTCCCTACGATGAGCATGCAGCTAAATCCAGGCTCTGCCACCCCACTCAGCGCCCCCACCTCTGCCACTGCTTCCACCCCAAACCAGAACGCTCTCTCTGATCAAATTAACCTTTCAGAAGAGATCTGCTGGCTTTTGATCTATTCACGGTCCCATTGAGGCCTCTTCATGGCAGAGCCCAAAAACAGGCTTTGGGGGAAGACTGAAGCAATCCCAAACTAAGCCCCGCCTTGCTTTCACACTTGTCCAAAAGAATAGGTGGGAGGGGGGGTGGAAGAGAGCTTCACATGCCGGCTGACAGATGGAAGACAAACGGCTCTTAAAATCCTTGATCTCTAGAATCAGCGCCAGGTCTCCTCAGAGAGGCCGACATCTCTATTTTGATGTCGACCTCAAAAGGGAAGAGGCCTGAATCAACAGAAAGGTCAAAGGGTAGAAAACAGGCCCTTTCAGGCTGCTGCTTTGAACTTGGGGACAAAAGGTGCAGATAGTAGGGCCTGTGACATCCCCGTCGGACAGAGATAAAGGAATGGAAGGACCACGGCATCTCTGAGGCAGTTGTCCTCTCTATCTTCAGGAGCCGGAGTCGGGGCGGGGGGAACTGTGCCAGCGTCCCTTGCTCTCCCTTATTCTGTTATATCAAGATCCTGAGAACAAGACACACGTATGATGTGGGGAGCGCAAACAACCCGCATGGGAGTGCTTGGCAAATATAGATATGCTGTTCACTCTCCATGCCTTTGGGAGCATCGGCTGCTCACCCGACTGAAGCTTCGTCCAGAAGTTCAGGTGCCCTTCATAAATCTTCTTCCAAACACGTTTCTTCCTTCCTTCCTTCCTTCCTTCCTTCCTTCCTTCCTTCCTTCCTTCCTTCCTTCCTTCCTTCCTTCCTTCCTCTCTCCCTCCCTCCCTCTCTTCTTTCTTTCTTTCTCTTTCTTTCTTTTCTCTTTCTTTCTTTCTTTCTTTCTTTCTTTCTTTCTTTCTTTCTTTGGCCTGGCACACTGTCACAACAGGAGCAAGCTGAAACGGCTGCTAAGAGTTTACAGCAGGATAATGCTGCATGCCGGACGGGGTATTGATGGGAGCAGGTCACACCCCAGCAATGAATAGGGCCAGCAGAATACCAGGTTGGGATGGGTCCCTCTTAGCCACCGCTCCAATCATAGGAGGCTGAGAATGCAGCAGGGAGGGAGGAGGCTGCCCAGGCTTTCCCTAGCCCAGGATTGACACCCTTGACTGACAGCAATGGCTGCCTAACCTTTCAAGATGTTTTCATCCCAACCACCACCACCCCAGCCTCATCTGGAGACGTCGGCAGTCGAATATGGTGACGGCCATGCTGTGTAGTTCCTGAGGTCTCAAAGAGCCTCGGCTGGGGAAAGTGACCTTTTGGACCTAAACTCCCCAGTCAACCTCACAAAGTGGCCTCTCGTTTGTTTGTTTGTATACCACCCATCTTCCCAAAGGAACGCCAGGCAGTTAGGACTTCTCCTAAGCCATTCTCATGCAACAGTAGACTGCCTCTGAACCTGGAGGCCCATCAGTCTTTTGGTGGGAAAGGATTGTTTATTTATTTATTTATTTTTTTTAAATGATGTCTCTGTTATTAAAACAGTTAAGACAAATACTAAATAATTAAAACAACAGCAAAACCTTATACTAAAATTGTTGTAAATGATGTGTTATAAACTCTCAAATTACTACAAATTCAAAGTGCAGCTTATATGCCACCACTTATTTATTTATTTGTTTATTTGGTTGGTTGGTTGATATACCGCATCAAACCACCTGGCCCGAAACCCACTCTGGAGAGTTTACAACATTATAGAATACAAAATGATATAATGAGAATAAATTTTTAAAAAAAATTAACCAAGGGCAAATGGCAGATTGACTGTTCTGTTTCTAACAGACTTGGTTGTTTTGGTTTATTGATTGCCCCTTCAAAATGTCTGGGAGGGAAAAGTTTACAGATTTAAGAAATACAAATAATATACTTCAGCATCAGGACAGTGCCCTTTTAAGTTCCAAGATTCTCATGGACTGTTATCAGACTTTTCCATCCTTCCTGCTGGCTAACCAGCTTGCATTTTTTTCTGCCACATTGGGACTCAAGACAGCTCACAAATTATTTTTTTAAAAATAATGCATTTTATCTATTCTAGGAGAAGGCAGACTCAGCTAATCTCAGCCCCTTCTGATCTCAATGTTACATCTGTAACATTGTAGCTTTACAGCCCTTGGAGCTCTCCATGGTCCTGCATCTTGACTATGTCTATGGGTCTAGCAGTTGTAAGCCCAGGTGCCACATGTCTTTGGTTTTCTGCTGAACACCAAGGCAGGATTCTCAACCAAATTGGGACAGGAATGCTAGCAGAGGCATTCAACATCTCCTTCTCAATCTTTTCAAGGATATGTGGGTCAACTTTGCATTATCTTCCTGCCTTGGAAAGAACCTAAAAGTCAGTTCCCTGAAAATGGGAAGGCCAATGGTGAGACCAACCAGCAAAGGTTGGAGAGTTGGGTTTTGTGGGGCTGGTGAAGCCATTCTATGTTTTGGCCCAACTATTACTAGATCTGAATTCCAACCCTATAGTAAGGTTTGCTTGAAATCCAAAACGCTTTCACTCTCTATGAAATTAAAATCACTGCTCTGTGTGGACTCCAACTGCTTTTTCTTAGTTTCCACATTTCAACCTCTGGTGCTCTACACAATCAAGCAAAGACTCTTGTCTTGGACTCAGGCATACCTACTTCCGACAAGAGCAACAGTGGAGTCAACACTGCGGAACCACCTTCTGAGTGAAATTAGGATTGTGGAGTCCCTCCCAGCATTTAAGAAGCTGTTAAAAACTTGGCTTTATACGGCAGCATTCAGCAATCAAGAAGGTTGATTTATTTTATAAGTAGGTGTTATGAGTTTGTTTGTCTGCCTGTTTTTCACCATCTTGCCTTAGTAATGTTTTGTATTTTTTAGCTTTTTAAATTTTGGTTCTACTGATTGTTGTTGGGTTTGTTTTTGTTCTTTATGTCATATTGTGGAACTGATTATTATTTTTCTCTGTACAGTATTTTGTTGTATGCTATTCCTTGTTAACCGCCCTTAGTTCCCATCTGGGAAAATCTGGCAGTATATAAATAAATAAATAAATAAATAAATAAATAAATAAATAAATAAATAAATAAATAAATAAATAAATAAATAAATAAAAATAAGAAAAGAGTCATGTACCCCCTTAAATCTAACAGATTTAATAGAATGGACTCATTCCAAATTAAATTCAGGTTTTCAGGGAACAGGAAGATAATAAGACAAACTAACACAGTAGAGAAGTCGCTGAAAACAAAAACAGAACAGAATAGCTTCCATGCCATTAAGTGGGCTATTTGCAGGAACATTGGTTTCCATGCATCCCCCATGTATTTTCCCCTTTCTTTCTTTTTTCCCCAGGTGCCCCCATGCACAAACATTGTTGGTGGCCTGCCTGTGATCAAGGAAAGATACAACACCACAACAGATGCTGCAGTAGGTGCAAAGGCAGACAAGAGAGTGTTTTAAGACAAGCTGTTTGTTGGAAGGGCTGCCTGGGCTGGCCTCAGATGTGGGAAACGGGGTTGTCAGCAAAAGATAACATGAGGAGTCCTGCCTAATAGCAACTGATGAGTCAATTAGAAGGAGTGTTATGACTCACAGGCAGATTGTCCATGTAATGTTCTCAGCGGCCAGAGATTAACCAAGGGACCGGCCTGCATGCCTCTAGGGAGCTTTTCTCTTTGTGAGACCTACGGAGAGGATGAGGCATGATGTGAAATGGCCCTGGTTCTCCATGGGACTGGCAAGCTCTTCCAGCTTCAAACTTTGAAGGTACGATTGGAAAAGGTACTAACCCTTGAGACCTTTAAACTGGAAGGAAGGAAGGCATGGAAACACAGAATTATCCCACTGCACCATGTACAGCAAAATCATTCGTTCTTGAAAGCAATTTTTAAAAGTAATGAGGGACTTGCAATTACAGTATTTTCCATGTAGAAGACTCTATTTTTGTCTAAAATTGTTACAGTAAAAATTGGGGGTTGTCTTATACATGGAAGTAAGCCAAGAAGAGAACCTAGTGGTTGTGAAACTGTAATTTTGGGTTGAAAAGTGAGGGTCCTCTTATACATGAGGGTGTCTTATGGATGGGATAATGCGGTACAGTAATTCTCTTCTAGCAAGACAGAGAGCATGATCAAGTAAAACAATTTGACTTAATGAGATGTAACTTCACTTTGTTATGTTGAAATGGTGTTCAGGTGAATGTTACTGGGACAGCAATGTGGCACTGGGCTTTTTGCCTTGTTTCATCACCAGGCCTGAAAAGAAAAGTGCTATTCTTCTGAAGGCTCTCCCCATACTAACCAAAAACCCAATTCTACCAGCCACTGAGGCTACACAGAAGCAGGATCATCAGAGCACCATCACCAGACCGGAATTGGTGATCTTGAATCTTGCTAGTGAAATGGGAGTCTCAGCAACCTTGCTAACATCTCAACGCTCCCACAAACATGCTCCATACCCAGTTCTGCTTCACCATAGTGTGGTGGTACATTGGCTGCAGATCATCACCATCCATACTGTACATACCCAGTACACAGCTGGCGAGAGAGAGAGAGGAAGATGCAGTGAAGACATTCAGGTGTTAATAAAATGGGGGGGGGTTCCAGCTGTGCTCCGTTTTCTTCTTCCTAGAGGAGAAACCATTACTTCAGTGTGATCTGGCAGATGACATTCTGAAAATTCTCTGGTCTGCTTCCTCACTCCACTGCCCCACTGTCTCTTCCCAAAGTCCTTGGGGCACCACAGTTGTCTTTGACTCATCTCTTTCTGATCAAAAGATTAGATGGACATTTTCTGCCCTGTATACATTTACAGAAACAATAAGTGATTATTAAAGGGTTGTCATGGTAGTTGTTTTTAAACAAACAGTGTCATCATTCAAGAGTGAAGAGGCCCAGCCATTGCAGCCTCAGATGGTGTAGACCATACATGTGAGAAAGTTGGGTAGCAGACTAGAGGTAGTTGGCTGTGCCTCTAATGACTCCATCCTCCGTTCCAAAAGATGGAACTGATGCCAGACCCCATGGTGCAGCTCTCATCTTGCCCCATGCTCTACCCTCCAGACAGTCTTCTGTTCTTCTCCTGAGAAACCCTGGAAATTGGGTTACTGGTAGACCTTCACATTCTCTTTGTCCTAGAGGTCAAGTTTTAGGCTGACAATCATATCCACAATAATTGAGAGTGAGGTCAGAAGGACACTGAGCCACACGGGAGAAATCCACTCCAAAAGCCAGGATCACCAAGTGAATTTCAACCTGCATTCATTTGTCTCGTTGTTCCCTTTCCATTCTCTCTGCCTCCACTTCCTACACACACACACACACACACACACACACACACACAGGAGAACTGCATCCTGCCAACAGTTATTAACATACCTAGGAATGAAAATGTTCATCGTGAGATAATAAAAAACAGACATTTAGCAACAGTTTCATTTAGCATGTTTAAATATTCATGGCGCTCTTCATAAAATCACATGTTTGCATTCCTAACGCGCTAGCAATTGTGTTTATGAAATGTCATATTTCTTGTATGCCTTTTCATTATGTCACCTGCTTTGGGTAGAAACAAATTTGACTTGCACCAAAACCGAAGCATCATCTTTTGTATAAAAGATTGACCAAGATTAAGAGCAGACCATTGGATCTATGACGAGGGCAGAGAAACCACCCTGACCTGACTCAGAACAATAAAACTTTTCCAGAAGCTATTCAGATTTTGCAGGAGAGGTTGATCCAGAGATTTCATGTGTCTCGGACGCTTTGTGCCATTTGCATGCTGAGATCTCAGAACTTGGAAAACTTACAATTTAAAAACTAAAACATTACGATTCCCCCAACTAACATGGTCACAGCACGATTTTGGAAACAGTCAAATAAACAAATAAACCAAAAGGTAACGTACGTTTTCCAAGCTCTGAGAAATAAAGTTTTATAACCTTTAATTATAACCTCATACCCTATAATGCAGGGTATGAGTAAAGTGGATAGAGGGAAGCTCTTCTCCCTCTCTCAAAATACCAGAACTAGGGGACATACACTCAAATTGAGTGCTGGGAGAAAGAACTGACAAAAGAAAATATTTTTTCACCCAGCGCGTTGTATATGGAACTCCCTGCCACAGGATGTGGTGATGGCATCTGGCCTGGATGCCTTCAAAAGGGGATTGGACAGATTCCTAGAGGAAAAGTCCATCACGGGTTTTGGAGATGTGTAATCTCTAGGCTTTAAACCAGGGTACTTCTGCAGGGGAGTGGTATCAGGAGACAGATATCTAGTCTCACGCGCTCCCAAACGCATCTGGTGGGGCCGCTGTGAGATACAGGAAGCTGGACTAGATGGGCCTTTGGCCTGATCCAGCATGGCTCTTCTTATGTTCTTATGTTCTTATGTTCTTAACCTATGAGAAGTTATTTTAAGGAGAAAAGAGAGATAGTCTATGCAATTTTTTAGTTGTTGTTTAATTTTATTATTGCTATCTGTGCTATTTCACCATTTTTATACGTGCACTGCCCAGAACAGCACTGTGCACTAAGGCAGTGGTGTATAAATGACAGAAGCAACATTTGAAGCAAACCAGTATTGACATAGAGCAGCTTAGCTGTCAGATAAATAGTCCATAGTCTTACTTGCTTCCTTCCACAATTAACTATATCATTTGCTGCATATCCAGACACATACAGGTTGACATTCAGTAGTATGGTGCAGCTGTAGTAAACCCATTGCATCAATGGAACTTCTGAGAAAGTTGACTCTCCAGATCTCCACTAACTCAACAGGTGTACTCTAGTGGCTGTAACTTATGCCAATGTAACTTATGTCATGGGCAGGATGTGATTTTACAGCAGGACAACTCCAAAAAGCAGAGAACCCTGCAAGAAAGACAGCCCTTTTTGAATTCAAGGCAAGCAGCAGAAACGGTACAATAAATTTCTATTTTGGGTAAGCAAGCAGAAGAAAAGGGCAGGGAGCATCTTTCCTTGTTGCAACCTGGCCCAGGATGTCTAAATGGGGAAGTGATTGAAATGTTGCAATCAACGTTCACAACAGAGACATTGCAGTGCAAACAAAAGCAGAGCTTGGATACATATTACATGACACCACGACTTCCAGGATCCACCCCAGCCATGTATGTTGGTGGGTGGGAAGGGCAGTCAAGAGACCTTACACTCCCAGAGTTAGAAGCAAACGATGCATTTAAGTGCCTTCCATTTTTTTATTTTATTTTTTGCCCATCGGGAACTTGAAACCACGCTGCAAAAACCAAACGTTAATAAAAGCAGATGAATCACATCAGAAATGCAATTTCATCCCCCCCCCCCACAGCTAAAACAATATCATGAGGTTTCCTCACTCCACCCCCACCTCGGCATCATGCATCTAATTAAGATCCAAACTAATAACCTCCAGGTCATGTGTTCACATGCATGCAAAGAGGGGTGGGGAAGGCCTCCCTTGAATATGCTAAGCAAAAATTAAAAAGAGGAGGGGGAGAGAGAGATTGAGAGAGAACAAAATGAAAGTTAAAAAAAATATGTTGCATCCCCAAGCAAGGCATCCTACCCCCCCCCCTTTGTGGCACAGAAAGAGTGAGAAATTTACTCTAATTTAAATGTTTATTCATAGAAGCTACCCCGTTCCATGCAAAGCTGAAGCAAACAAAGAATTATATTATGCAGGCACCTCAACAGCACACTCTCCTGGGGAATTCTTAATCACTTTGGGTCAGAACTACAGGTTACGGCCCATTAAATACATACTGTACTGCTTCGTTTTTGCTTCCGTTTCACCCGGAGATGTGGTGCTGCCTAGGAGGCAGGGTGGCTCTTCCCCCTCCTGGCACGGGGCAGGCATTCAACGCTCAGCAATTAGCAGCGATAAAGCCATCTCCATCATCCTCTCCCACGTCCAGCCCCTGTGAAGGAGACCCAGCCGGGAATCAAACTCCCAACTCTAGCACTGCAGCCAGAGAGGTACATTACTGGGCTGTCCAGCAGTTCATGAGCACCAATGATTTTGTCGCTGTCCCCCCCCCCCAAAAAAAAAACTCTTGGCAATTGCCGCACAGGAGGATGATCAGAGGAAGGAGAGGTTGTGCATAGGCGGGGAAGGACCAAACAGCCTCCATGCTACTTTGAAATGAAAATGAAAATCTTTTGGAAGAAAGAAACTGAGGCCATTCATAAAAGGTCACATATCAGCTTTTGTGAGTTTTTCGGGCTGTTTGGCTGTGTTCTGGAAGTTTTTCTTCCTGACGTTTTGCCACTCTCTCTGACTGGCATCTTCAGAGGGCAAAGAGCTCAGGGAACTAGGAGTTCTCCCTGTGTTCTGGTTCTCATTGTGCCCCTGAGCACAGAAAGAATTCCTAGTTCCCTGAGGGAACAAAAGGTCACAAAATGACCTTTTGTGCATGGCCTAAGTTTCTTGCTTCTGAGGGACAGGTTTTCATTTTTATTTAAAAGTAGTATGGGGGCTGCTTGGTCCCCAAAACTCACAAAAACTATCAGATCCTGGCCGTGAAAGCCTTTAACATCATAGAACAGGCCTGCCTGACAGGTAGACTGCAGGCTACTGGTAACCCGCAAAAGGTTCAAAAGTAGCCCGTTGGCCATTAATTAAAAAACTGAGGGGATAAGTTCTCCACCCCTCCTACCCCATCCCAAGGACCACCACTGCCCCAGCAAAGTTCTCAGTCTGCCAGCCCACTGTCTCAGCCGAGCGGGGCAGTTCAAGGGCCATGGTGCATTGAAATCTGTTCCCTCCAGGACAGATTAATTGGTTTTCAATGCATTCCTATGGGAAACTGCTGCTCTACTTCCAAAAGTTTTTACTTATGAGCATGTGCTCGGAACGGATAAAATTTGTTAGTAGAGGTTTTAGTGTAGTAGCCCTCAGGAACTTTGGGTTGGAAAAAGTAGACCTTGGCCTGTTCAAAGTTGAACAGCCCTGTCATAGAATACTTTGAGTTGCAATGGACCTCTAAGGCCATCCAATCTGACTCCCTGCTCAAGGCAAGCATACAAATCAAAGCAGACCTGACCGGGAGTTGTCCAATTTCTCTTGAAGGCCTCCAGCGTTGGATTGCTCACCACCTCTTGAATTCATGAGTTCCATTGTCATACTGCTCTAACAGTTAAGACTTCCCCCCCTTGGCATTCAGCCTAAATGTGGCTTCTTGTAACTTGAGCCAATTGTTTTGTTGTCTGCACTCTGGATCTATCGAGAATAGGTCTTGACAGGACTACCTTTCAAGTCTTCGAAAAACCGTATCGTATCTCTCTTTTATTCATGTTTCCTATCAAATGTCACCCTTTAAAACAAAGCAGCAGACGGGCAAAGGGATTGCCCCCTTGGGTCTTCCTGGGGAGAAAGAGTGGGGCAGAAATATTTGAAGTGAAATAAATAAATAAATAAATAAATAAATAAATAAATAAATAAATAAATAAATAAATAAATAAATGGCTTCAAATACAGATTGATCATGAATTTTCTAATCACACATTTTCAGTTCAGCACAGCCCTGGCTGAAATCAACTCATGATGCTTAACAAAACCATGGAACATAATGCCAAAAATGTAAATATACTAGAGATGGGCACGATTCAAGTCATTCCTCATCGTATGAATTAAATCCCCCCGGCAACACAGGTGCCGCGTGTTTCTTCCACATCACCCACACAGCCCAGTTGTGGGTACTCACATGCCTCCTGGGTCCTCCTTATCCTGGCACCAGTCCAGTCCAGCAAGGAATTTGAGTTTCCCTTCCCCACCTCCGGTGGCAGCCGACCCCTCCGACCCAAAGGCGGAACAGAGATTCTCCCTGCACCGTCCTTCAGCCTTGTGATTTGTATGAAGAAGGATCTCTCAAGCTTATATTCATGGGCAATCTTGGAACCATGTGTGCAAAAGTCTGGAGGCATCAAGCTGACAGAGAAGGCATTGCCGCAGCTCTGCAAAGCACGGCCAACAGGGAAATCAATCCGCTTTCTAGTTCAAACTCAATAGAACACTTTTGTTGATAAGCAAGCTCAGTAGAACACTTTTGTGGATAAGCATCATCATGTCATGTCCACCTTATGGTGACCCTAACAGAGATTCACAGCCCATGCTGTGTTGGTGGGAGGGTTTGCCTTCACCCCCAACCCTCCCAAGGAGCTTCCAAGGTGAAGCAGAGATGTGAAGAAAGCTCCCTCAAAGTCCCAGTCTCTCCGTGACACCACACTGTCTCGCAATATTGATAGAGAGTCATGCCAAAATCAAAATAAGAGCCAAGGTAGGGCATTCCCCAACAAGGAGGCAAGATTCTGATCCCTTTGGGCTAAAAAAAAATGGAGATAAATTATTGTCCTACCACAAGAAGAACCTTCTATAGTTTTGCTGGGTCAAGAATACCACATCCCCTGAGATTTCTGGGTCAAAACCTAAGCCATCAGGATAAGAAAGAACTACCGGTAGTTGTCTGGCTCCATTTCAACAGAGGAAGGGCATTTGTTTAAGGCTCCTGACCACACCATCTCACAGAGGCTAAATAGATCACAAAGCATTGCTCCAGAATTGTGTTCCTCATGTCGCATGACCCTGGGTGCAGCTGTCACCGGGATCTCCTTCTCCCCAAACAAACCAGAAACTCAATACACAAATGAAGCTAAAAACAAATGGTGGATCCCATCTCTGCTTAACTCTCTGCCCAGCTTTGCACGACACAGTCAGCAAATCACAGAGCAAAATGCTACCGCATTTCTCATGCAAAAATTAGTCAAGTTTCCCATGGTTTTGTGGCTTGTCAGCTCATGGGAACGCAGCCACCACCCTCCTGGGGCTGTGGACCACAAAAACAATCCCTGCAGAGTGAACTGAACAAACGCCCAGAAAGGTCACACCCAGAGCCACACAAGATGTCATCCACATCCACGGTTCTACCATGGCTCAAATATCTCTCACTGTGTGCGAGACTTGGGCCAGTTTTAGTAATACAAGTTATGGTTGCGATCTCAGGTGCTGAACCAAGGAACAGCTGATCAAACTGCAATCACCCAACAGAAGATCTCAATTAATAGGTGGCATAATTCAGTTCTAGGCAGTGCATGGAAAGTTACTGGGGGGGGGTTAAATTCCATAAAAGACCCACTGAAACAATGGGAACATGGTTACTCAGCACTTGCATATATTCTGCATATTTAGTGGATGTGCCTTGGATGGATCTTATTTAGGGTTTGGTATGTAGTTATATACCCCATAATGTCTTGTCAAAACAGACCAGGATACTCAACTAACTCAGGCCTAACTCCCAGTCATCCATAGGGTCTCTTTATGGTCTGTGATACACACATTATTTTTCAATGGTTGCTACAGGCATCCTCCCACGCTGTGGCATTCCAAGGCTTCATCCCCTCCAAACACAGGTATTTGGACCTGAAATTTTAGAAAACAAGACACGATGGGTGAGACAACTCCAGAGTGAACCTTTCACAAATCCCCATGCCATCAAAAGCCTACATCTGCCTCATCTGTTTTCTTGAAACAAAAACTAATGCTCTTATACAGCCAGGAAATCCACAAGATTTCAACATCATCCCAAGAATTGTCACCAGATTTACAGAACTGCCATGGAAATATATGGCTGTCCATACAGCATGCCTGCTATTCCACAAAACCACACATGGTAACCATCCAGTCTACTTCAAACAGAGACTCTTCCACAAAAGAGCACTATCATAAGTAGGACAACTACAATCCCCATTGGTCAGTCCAAACTCCATTATCTTTCAATCCACCCCTTAACACTCCATCCACACAAAAATCCATCAAGGCAGTTTTCCAAGAGAAAGCAATGTTCATGCTTTTTAGCAGAACCACCAAATGATTCCCCGTATTTAATATCACAAAAATATTCACCAGTTGCAAATCACTTCCTCCGGGACATGAGAGGCGATGGACTAAAACCCACAGAAAAACCCTGTTTTGTGTGCATGTGTGTGTATCAGTGCTAAATGTAACACAGGTCTGAGTTGCTGCTGCAAATCCATTCAAATGCGCATCCCCCACCCAATCACACCCTCCCAACCCCTAAAATCCCCATTAAATAAATAGCCTAGCCAACACCACCCACAACAATAAATGCCTCAATTGATTCTTTTCCTTGCTTCCCACAAAGGCAAGCCCAGTCAATTCAGCCCTGTTAATAGCTTCCAGCATGTATGAGAAAGCCAAGGGGTAGCATCAACAGTAGGGCCACTTCATGAGTCTATCAATGGATTGGTTCTGAAGTGCCCTTCCTACTGGCTCTGGCTATAGGATCCCTGTGTATGTGTATCTCTTGCCACCTGAATCCCTGTGCCACCATACAGGGAAGGGACTAGAGACAGAAGATATTTGACAATGACCCTGAAATTCTTGGAGTAGTCACCCCAACAGCTGCCATTTCCCCCTTTGGACGTCCCAAAAATGCACTCTCCAACCTGATCTAAATATGAAGCACAAGATGTTATCTTCAACCCTTCAGCATCTAAACTGACAAACGTTGACTTAAAACCTGAGGGCTTCTTAAAATAAGGCAGGTGTGAAGGAGCTCCTTCGTCTTCTGTGCTACCAGGGTGGGTGACTCAAGTCAAGGGACCCGCTGCCAAGTTGGAGTTAAGGTGCACCAGCAACTCGGCTCAGGTTTTGTTTTTAGTCCAACTATTGGGACTCAGCTTGTGACTTGGGAGCAACCCACCCCTCCATTTATTTATTTATTTATTTATTTATTTATTTATTTATTTATTTATTTGTATACCACAATCTGATTTTCCTTCAACAGGAACTCTGGACAGTTAACAACGATGACTTATCATACAACCCAAACATAAGAATGAATAATAATAGTGATAAACTAGAAAAAAAGAAAAACCCAATAATACAAAAACCACAATGGAACAATAAGACAACAAATAACCAGCAAGATGGAATAGTAATAATAAAAATAATACTAATGATCAAACAAAACAAAACAAAAAATGAACATAGAGAAAACACACCACTTCTAGCAATTGCCAAAGGCATCCTTGAACAGCCAGGTCTTAACAGCCTTTTTAAAGGATGCCAGGGATGGAGCCAGGCAAATCTTGCTTGGCAATTTATTCCATGCCACTGGGCCAGCTACTGAGAAGGCCCGATTGTGTGTTCCAAACTTACGGGCCTCTTTAGGGGTGGCCACCCAGAGAGAGAATGCCATGGAGGCTCTGGTGGATCAGGCCAGCTCTGATCTTTGGGAGATACGCTCTGCCAGATATTCAGGTGGAATATTTTCTGGGGGAATAAGCTTGTTTTTGAAAGGGACTTGGACTTGGGACTTGGACAGAATCAATGGCATGCCAACTGCTACGTCCTCAAAAAAAAGGAGGAGGAGGAGGAGGAGGAGGAGGAGGAGGAGGAGGAGGAGGAGGAGGAGGAGGAGGAGGAGGAGGAGGAGAAGAAGAAGAAGAAGAAGAAGAAGAAGAAGAAGAAGAAGAAGAAGAAGAAGAAGAAGTCAAATCTTTAAAATATCACCGTGCAAAGATGGAAAGCACTGGCTTGTCTGTTTAAAATATTTTCACCCCACCTTTTTCCTTAAAAGGACCCAATGCAGCTACAGGCTACCAGAGTTTTTCTGGACAGCTACCACCGCACCCCCCTGCCCGCCCGCCTACCACTGCCTTCACTCTTGACTACACCAGATAAGAGCTGATGGGAGCCATAGCTTAGAAACATCAGAATGGCTGCAGGCGCCCCACCCTGACCTTGACATATCCTCCACCCAAATATGGTTGCCAGACTGCGAAGCTGAGTGAGTTCCCACGCATGGATTATGGAGGAAGAAGAATGCCATCAGGTTTGAATATATGTTTTTCCCTCCATGGACAACGGAAACCCTTTGTCTCAGCAACCCGGATGCTTCAGGCACATGCTCCTGTTCAATGGCCACAACCCAATACAAGTAACGCAAGCTCCATAACATTGTGCAGGCTCTACACCGACATGTTCGCTCCCTGTTGAACAGTGGCCACCCTCCTTTCCCTCCTCCCCTCCTCCCCAAGCTCACTTGGTCTGTTCCAGATTCTAGCCCAAACCATCAACTCCTGGCTCCAGTGAAACGCCCTCCTTCCACAAGCCGGCATCCTGAAAAAGTTCCCCCTCCATCAGTCAATCCACTTCCCACCACATCATTGATCAGCCTGGCTCCGGCGGCTTTCCTCCTCCTGCTCCTCCTGCTCCTCCTCCTCCTCCTCCTCCTCCTCCCCCTCCCCTCCTGGCACTCTGCCAAAGGGAGAAAGCATCTGCTTGGGAGGCCAAGCACAGCCAAAACGACAATGGTTCCCCTCCTTGGCTCCTTGGCTCCACCGTGCTCCATGGGGCATCCCGAAAACCCATCCACTTGTGACTTCACAAACTCCATTCTCTCTCTCTCTCTCTCTCTCTCTCTCTCTCAATGTCAATCTCCCTCTCTGGCAAGGAATGGGAGGCTCTTACGTTGACCTGGGAATAGACAAACCAGACCCAAAGCTTTTGAAAAGAGCTTTTGGGGGAGGAAGGGAGGGGTTCTTGGCCTTCTTTTCTTGTCTTCTTCCACCTCTGGCAGCCGGTCTGCTTTGAATCCCTGGGTTCCATCATGGCAGCATTCTCCCCTGAACATCTGAGTCTGCAGTAGGATGGAACAGCCCGAAACAACAGATCTTCCAGAGAGATCGGCTACTGGGGAGCCCAGGAGGGGAGAGGCCAGTGCGGACATACTCTCTTGGTGGCCAGCTTTGGTTGCCTTCCTGTTGCGTGTGGACGAGGGGAGAGTTAAATCGGGCATGCCAGATTTTAAGCTCTGTGGGGCTATAAATAAGCTGTCTTAGCAGGATCCTGAAGGACTCTTGTGCCAGAATAAAAAGCCACTCTTGTCCATGGTGGGTGGATGGGACCAGGGGAAAGAGGCACAGGGGTGTAATAAAAGGGGGGAAGGGTTCCAAAAGGTCTTACCGACCAACACCTCTACATCAAGTCCTTGAGAAAAGCATAAAAGCAGGACACGTTTAGGGACCCAGCCATCCCTCCTCTGTTCAGTTGGGAAATCTTGAAAGAAAGCAGGAATGAAGAAGGCAAAATAAAAAGCCGTCCTAATTGAAAGGAGAGGTTTTTTTTTCCTTTTTGTTCACCTCCATGGGAGCAGGTGGCTTGTTTCCGCAGGAAGGCAAATGACTTTTTCAGACTTCAGATCTCAGGATCCCTTTCTACCAGCTTGCATCCATGTTAAGCATCCACTCCATCGCTGCCTTAAAAACGTCAAAACTAAGCCCGGCGTCACCTGATCCTGATTGTGCTTCCTCTGAAGGAAGTCACCCCTGTTGGGATGGGGTTTAGCTTCACTTACTCGTGAGGAAACAGGACATTTGGCTGGGCTTTGAGACTGCAACGGAGCTTGGATTTACCAGGCGGAGTTGGTGGCCAGTTCCTCAGCACAAACCAAAGGAGAACCACACACAAACACTATGCAAGGATCTTACTACTGATCTTCATAAACCACCAGAGCCCCAAGAAAGAAAGAAAGAAAGAAAGAAAGAAAGAAAGAAAGAAAGAAAGAAAGAAAGAAAGAAAGAAAGAAAGAAAGAAAGAAAGAAAAACAGATGGCATGTGTTGGCAAAAGAACTATGAAGTCCAGAGAGAAGGAGATTTTTAATATCAGAAAGACCCCATTGCATACAATAATGCTCTGTTGTGCTGTACGGTTTGTTGTTGTTGTTGTTGTTGTTGGCAAGTTAACTTGTTATACAGTGGCCTTCCTGCAACATGGTGGGTAAGATCGTTTGGGTATTTATTTATTTTTGTACCTTTTTTGCATTATTTATATGCTCTCTCTTTTTTCTGTAGGGGACCTAAAAGGGCTCACAAGCCATTAAAATGATACCAAAATCACAGCTGAGAACACCCTAATTATCTACCTTCACCAAAGCCACCTTTTTAAAAAAAAATAAAAAAAAACAACCCCACCAAGATTAAAACAATTTTTGAAATATTTAAAAAAGCACATTTTAAATTCTCTAAATTCAGTCTCACACAGATGGTTTAAAAACCTGCCTGAAAAGGAAGCCCCCCCCACCCCAAAAAAATGAAGGAAGAGCAAAAGACCAAAAGGATGGAGGCCAACCTAGCTTCTGGAAGGAGTGCATTTCAAAATCTGGGAGCAGCTACTGAGAAGACTTTCTTTTGTGTCAACATGGTCCCCAGTAGATCTTAAAAGTCCAGAAGACCCATAGTGGGCGAGACAACCCTCCCAATAGCCTGGACCCAAGCCCTAGAGGGCTTTATATGTAACCACCAGCCCTTCAAGCTGGGCATAGAAACAGAGCAGCTGCCAGTGAAGCTGTTGTGTTAAGGAAGTTATACCCTCCCTGGAACCAGCTCCAGACTGGCCAAGCCTGACTGCAGCATTCTGAACCTGCTGAAGCTTCTGGATGCTCTTCCAAGGCAGCCCCAAGGAGAGCATGCTGCAGTAGTCTAAAAGGGGATGTACCTTCAGCATGTACTCCCCATGGGCACGTCAGATGGCTTAAGGAATGGGTGCAACTGGTGCACTTGTTTTAACTATACAAATGCACTCCGGACACAACTGAGATGTATACACCCATCTCCACCTACCCAAGCTCCGTGGTTGAGGTTCGGGGGGGCAGGATGTATCCCAGTCTAGTAGAGGCTGAATCCCTAACCCCAGATTTGCCTTGTGACTGACCAGGTGTCTTGGGTGGATTAAGTTTGCCCTCATCCTGCCCTTTATCGACAACAGGCACTGGTCTAGGCCCAGAACAGTTTCCTGGGTCTTAGAAAGGGTTGATCGAGCTAAGTACAGGCATACCGATAGCACTGCACCCTCAAACACCAAACAGTCTCTCCCAGTGGGTTCATACAGATCAGGAATAGCAACAGGACACAGGGGTGATCCTTTCAAGACATCACAAGCCAATGGCCAGGGAATCAAACAGGATTCCACCAACACCAACACCTTCTAAGTTCAGCTATCCAAGAAAGTTTGACATGAAACAGACCCATCCTAAAGACGTAGCCCAACAAGGACACCATGGTCAATAGTACTGAAAGCTGTTGAGAGCTCCAGCCAAACCCTCAGCGACACACCCTGCTTGTCCAGTTCTCAACGCAGATCATCCACCAAGGTGGCTCAAGCAATCTCTGTTCCATAGTCAAACCCGAAGCCAGACTGAAATGGGTCGAGATAATCTGCTTTGTCCAGGGAACCCTGGAGCTGAGGCACACTCCATAAACATCACTCAGAAACAAAAATATTGGAAACTGGCTGATAATTATCAAGTATAGTGAGATTCGAGGAGATCTCTCACTACCACCTCCTGGACGCATGCTGGTACCCTGCCTTACTCTAAGGAGGCACTCACCACTGCTCTTCTTACGCACTCAGCCAGTTCCCTTCTGGCTGCCTTCACAAGCCAAGAAGGGCAAGGGTCCAGCACACATGGGGTGACTTTCGCTACCTCTTCTATTTTTATTTTTTTATTTTTATTTTTGAGTATTTTTACCCCGCCTTTCTCAGTGGAAAGGACCCAAGGTGTCTTACTGTAATGAGGGACAATATACAGTCCATTACAATTAAGATATGCTCAAATTTGAGAAACAGGGACTTGAGGAGTATTTACAGCATTAAAAGGCAACATCAAAGCTAAAAGAGTATGCAAACAGTTAAACAAAAGAGTATAAATTCCAAGTAATTGTGTACAGTAGACTATTTAAGAGTTATGAGGGATGGAAACCAAGATGCCCAAGATTAGGCCTTGTGGGATGCAATATGACGTTGGTCTACTGAAAAATTTGCCACTTTGGGCCAAATCAGGCTGATCCTCAACATGTAGAATTACCACTAAGGTCTCGCCTCCCAAGAAACTTTCAACACACACTGGACGGGCACAACTTGCACATCCATCTAGACTAGAGCTTTGAAAAATAGGACTCAACAATTCTGGAAGTTGTAGGTCAGCCATGTTCCTTTCCCAAGCTATGTGGGGCAATGTCTGTGTCCTCGTAGGCATCACACTAACTTCAAACAAGCCAGGACGATCCTCTTTCTTTACCCTAAAAATCCCCTTCCCATGACAAATTGGGGAGTTCTGAATTTCGCCTTGAGACCACTGTCCTTCTCTCCCAAACCAGAAGCAGACAAAGCAAGGCATCTGGAGGGTCAGCATACACAACATCACACCTACCCCCCACCCCCCAGTCCTCACATATTACAACTGCAGCCCTTTCCATTTGCAACACAAAGCACCCCAGCCGAGACAAAATTAACTTCCTATCTCTGGATACAGATGGCTAGCCTGGAGGCAAACCGTGGAAGAGGGTTAAGGAAATGGAACATTTAGGGGAAAGAAATGAGTAAACATACTTGTCCTAGAAGACAGGTAGACCCAAGATCTAGAGACCAACTTCCCAGGGAAAAAGCAAAGCTTCACTGAGTCCAAGAGCCATGCAACACAGTGGGACTTCCTTCTGAGTAAGCCCATGTCAGTTTAAACTATTACTAGAGGAGGAGTGTCTCCCTCCCCCTCCTCCATTAGGGAAGCATCCACCCAGATCCAGATTACTCTTCCTAAACAGCTGTTACTTTTGTTGTGATCCATGGCTGACACAAAAATTAACAACAACACACAACGATATCACGGAGGACCGCAGGACAACAGCCATAACAACACCAACGGCAAAGATACGGTTTCTTACTCCTAACACCAGGCCTGGTGCAAGAAAGTCCCTGGATGCAGTGTCTTTTTCTTTATTTTGGTTGTTCTAACAACTACAACAAAAGAATCATCCTAACACGGATTTCTTTTTCCCTGACTTTCTTTCTTGGTCAAGACAGCTAGCTCCGCTTTAAACGAACTTTTCCATGCACATTCATGGCATGATCCTAGATACATTTACTCAAAAAAAAAAACTTCCCATGGAATTTAGTAGGGTTTAATCTTGGGGAACTGGATTCTGAATCACTGGAACGATGCACACTGCGTGCAATTAATTCAAAATGAACATGTTTGGGGACTGCACTGACTTATTTTGTCAAGAACTACCCAATATGAGGTGGGTTGTGCTGGCAATTTTCCTTCTAAGCAATGGACAGGGAGGGGAGAGAAAGTTTTCATCTCAAAACAATTTATCACATTTTAATTTATTGGTTTTACTGCTACAGCTGTCTCCTGGGCATCACCGTGTCACATACATTGCAGCAAAAACAAAGACGATTCCAGTGGGACTTTTAAGACCTGCCTCCAATGGTGGGAGAAAGGTGTGATCTAAATTGAATGAGTACAAATAAATGTATACAAGTATGTGCTACACATTTTCAGCTTTTCCTAACTACCTCCGAAGTTGTACACCCTGAAGCTGCTATACTGAACGTTAAATGGTTTATAAAATAAGGCTGCTGGTTTTATTTTCCTGTCTTTTTCCACATTTTCTGCTACAATAAACACTCCCTCCATAAAGAGTTAAAGAATCTGCAGACCAAAATGAAAACAAGCACACACAAAAAGAAAACAGCACTAAAGATTCAAGCAGGTTCAAATTCAGAAGGCAACCCAACCCAGTGTGACCTGCTGACTATTTTCTAGGACACTCAACATCGTCTTGGGGGGAAAAATCTTCTCGAATTGACATCTCCAGGACAAGACCAAAGCCCTCACTTACTTGTGTCTTCTTAATTTTCTGAGCATGAACTCCCTTTTCCGAGTTGCGAAGGTGTAACTTAAAATAATAATCCTTCGTGAAAGACACATCCACAGTTCTTCCACCGGTGCTGTCCTGCATCGAGTAAAGGAAATATTTAGCTGCAAAGAAAGGCAGAAAGCAATAAAGCAACAACACTACAATTCATTTACCTTTTATTAAAGTTTTTTTTTTTAGTTTTTTTAATAAAGGATAGGGAGAGAATGGGGAGAGATTCTCCAAACAGAAAGAGGGAAGGGAAACTTCCCCGTTTCTATTGGGATGCAACTTACCTGTCGTCGCCATTCCTAGCTCCCAAGTGACTGCAGAAGTATATTTTGCCGAGATTCCCAGAATTCTCTCCCTAACATGAAGTCAGTGGCTGTATGCTTCTAAGTGGCTCGGAGCCACGCTCCCCAGCATGCACGCACACACACACACACACACACACACACACACACACACACACACACACACACACACACACACACACACACACACACACACACACACATCTCTTTGCTGAGCCTCACACAAGTTGCTCCCAAGTATTTCCAAAGAGGAACTTGGCCACAAAATCCAGAGCAGCCAAGCACCATCCCTGCACAGGATGGCTTTGGTTCGCCTCAACCTTCTTTATAAGAAAACCCGTCAAGAGACCTGTGATGCTCCAAGAACTGCCAATTTTTCATGCATCTTAAACTTTGCTAAACTTCCCCTCTTCCTGTTCCTTCTGGTGGTTGTGCTCCCTCTTGGGGGGGGGTTCTTTTTCTCCTTAGGGTTACATTGTGCCTTCCCTGGCCATGTCTTTCTACTCCCCCCCCCCGGCAAGGTCTTGACCAAGGGAAATGGGTGGCAGCGAAGTAGGCCAGGGGGACACACACACACACACACACACACACACACACACACACACACACACACACACACACAAACGGCTGTCACCCAGTGCCAAGTTCAAATTTGCAGCTGCCATGGCAGAGAAAACAAAAACACAGCTTGATCCGAGAAGAGAGAGTTTTACAAAAAGAAAAAGAAGACACTCTTAAAAATTTTCTTTTGGATTTTCTGGCTCTGCAGGAAGGGAAGGTTCTTGTCTCTCAAAGTTTTGGCATGGCCACTTTTGATTTCTCTGGCTGGACATCCCCCCAAATAAACAAATAAACAAACCACAACACATAGAGACCGTTAGAAGCATCTGCACACTGTGGTTGCCTAGAGCAAGACACGGGGGGGGGGAGCCAAATACAGGAGGACGGGGGTCCTCTCTTGATACCTCCCCCTCCCCCAGTACACCATGGGGCGGGGGGGGATTCCCAAGGCCCAAAGAATTATCCTTCCAAACCGAAAAGGTTTTGGGTTCGGAATATGCACTACAAAGAGACTTCTTGTTTTGATTAATTTTTTAAAAGATGGGCTCTCGAAAGGAGATGGTTTTGATTCAGTTCTTTTGATGGCTTTTTGGAAAGGGACGGTCATTAAAATCTCTCTCCTTCCTAGTGGCAAGGCTGAGACTCCCACCGGATTCAAAGGGCACACGTGTGAATGTGCCCCTGTCGACATCCATTTCCTAAGTTCAACCTGCTTTTAGTGGATTCCTTCTAACTATACCTAGCTCCATACTAAGGTAGGTGGGAGGGGCTGTATTTGGGAGGGGAGAGAAATGATGACCAGGGCTTCAACCACATCAATCAGATTGAATTGGGAGGGGGGCTGTTTTAGGAACTTTCAAGAGGTTCCCCCCTCCTCCCCCCCCCAAAAAAGCCCTCAACAAAATAAAATAAAAATGCAGAAAAGGAGGCAGAAGACAAATGCACGCAAACAACTAGCAACATGCAGGTCAGTTAAGCCAGAATGCTCTGTTATTTTCACTGCACAATCTACACCCCAGGTTTACTCAAGAGTTATCCTCATCGTCTTTTTCAAGACTTTGTCTGTAAGGACAACTAATCGCTTCAAGTTTACAAGGCATCCTTCTCGATACTCTAAATATTTTATTTCCACGTCTTTTCATAAAACATGGGGCTTATTTGTTCTCTGTGTGTGTGTTTTGTAATAACAAATAATATTTTTTAAAGATAGGACAAACTTATTTACAGAGATCCCTAATGCTCTGCTCATTTGTACCTGTAATTATTCTGGATTTTTTCCAACATTCCATATAAACTCACAACCCTATAAAGGAACAGTGGGGTGGTGAAGGAAAACCCCAAGGAACACCAATTATGGATCACAGTTCTTTTAAAACCTCTTTTTTCCAGTCTACCCAGAGAAGATGTCCATTACAATGGATCCTTTCAACGGCATGAATGTTAGCAATAAAGAAATATACTAAATATCTTCTCCCAAACCATGTCTCCTCGGGGTCCCCTCTCTCCATATGCACACACAAGGAATTCAACAACCCCTCACAATAAAAACACACTTGCACACAATATTTTGAGCTCTGTACATTATTTCCGCAAGTTTTTTTTTTAAAAAATGGGTGTTTCTGCAATTTTTTTTAAATTGTACATTTCACATATTTCACACCATTCAAGTGATCACTCCGTTCTGTGTAAAATTCCACTCCAATTCAAGAGCCTAACTGCCAATTAATCTTATTTAGGATAGAGAGGAAGGCAAGGCACATAAAAATGGAGGTTGAATTTGTGGAGACCAACTTGGTCACAGGAAGTACACACACACACACACACACACACACACACACACACACACACACACACACACACACACACACAAAAGCCTCATACCCATGCGCACACATTCATAGAAAGATGGTTCAATTTACCTTTTGGCGCTCACGGACGGTCGTGCCTGTTGTTGAAGTCCAAGGGATCCAGCGCGTGATTGGAAAATGTGAAACTAAACTGTAAAATAGAACGGGATCCACAGAGCGACGACCACAGTGTGGTTGTGTGCAAAGGGAACAAGCATTCCTCTCACGTGGGGGAAGAAGTCTCTACATTGCAGGATTCTTCCTTTCCCATCGTGTACGATTCAAAGCCTCCTAAAACCCTAAATTGAAAGGTACAATGCCATCGCTCCATCAGGGACATAGGCAGGGGTGACGGAGAACTCAGTGCAGAATAAAATCTGGATGGCATTTTCTGAAGGCTAAATTATCCAAAACACTGATAGAATTAACGAAGAAGAGGGAGGGAGAGGAGAAGAAAAGACATTGAAAGAAAATGATTCTGTTGATGTTCTTTCCAAAACAATAAACTTTTTAATGCTAAAGCAGTTATATAACCAAAAGCTGTACAGAGTTTGTCTGATTTTTTTTCCTTTTGTTAGAAAACAAAAATTCTTTTTGTGTGTGTGTGTGGGTTTCCTCTTTTTTCTTTTCTTTTTTTTTCCTCATAAATATGGTTCGGTTCCCAGCACTAATTTCGATAATTAAATTACAAATGATAAATATGGCATCATGGATATGTATTTACAAAATAAAAAATAAAAAGAAAGTTATTACAAAAAGGCAACAGTTTATACTAAACTGCCAGGAGTCAGGCCAGATTAATATCACATTTCCACCCACCCACCCATCCTTAAAAATATACTTAATGACATCCCTTTTCCCAATCAGACAAAATACATTCACAAATGTAATGTGGTTTTTTTGTTTTAAAGAAAGAAAGGAGAAGAACAGACAGAGCAAGAGAGGAGAGAGAAAAGACAAAAGGAAGGAAGGGAGGGAGGGAGGAAGGAAGGAAGGAAGGAAGAAAGAAAGAAAGAAAGAAAGAAAGAAAGAAAGAAAGAAAGAAAGAAAGAAAGAAAGAAAGAAAGAAAGAAAGAAAGAAAGAAAGAAAGAAAGAAAGAAAGAATAGACTTCAAGACAATACAGGACTTTGGCAAGTTTTAAGACTGTGGGTTTTTTTTTGTTTCTGTTTATCTTATTTTGAATAATTACAACTAAGGCCAAGGGGAAATGCCAATTTGATTTTTTAAAAAACCATCCCATTAAAATAGGAGGGATTCTGTGGGAGAGGTACAAAATATCCACTTAAGTCAAACAACAGAGCCCAAAATGGGAAATGAAAGGAGGTGGGACTGAGTGATGAACTGAAAGAGGGTGGGATTTTTTAAAGGGGGAAAAATCTGAAATAAAAAGATGCTGAAGGGAGGGATTTCTTTAAAAAAAAATCTAATCCTGAGAAAAATAGACATAATTAAACTCAGCTTCCAGCACTTAGGGGAACAGATGAGAAAACGACCCTCCCCATATACAAATGTCCCACTTTTTTTAAAAAAACTCCTCCTCTTTCAAGGTTTTGTCCTGTAAACTCCAATGGTAGGCCCCGTCGATACATGGGGGTGTCCTTTGAGACCACGCAGGAATTTTGTTTCGGTCCAGTCTGAGTCCGATCCATTTCCGGGGTGGGGGGAGACCGTGGGGTTTGTCGTCCAAAGGGTCAGACGTACCACTCGTTAAAGTTGGGGGGGAGTCCCGATTGGTGGCTCCCAGCATTGGCAGTCTGAACCGTGGGGGTCCCGGCTTTGGCCGAGGAGGAGGAGTTGGAGGAGTCCTTGCTGGCGTTGGAAGAGATGGCCGGCGGGGTGGAGGATTCGTAACCGGAGCTAGCTGCTGGGGAGGACTCTGACCCCTGGGTTTCGTGGACCTGTAAAGAAAAAAGCCAGGGAGAGATTGAAAGTGAGTCTCACTCATAGCTAAGAACAAGGAGGGCAGCTGAAGCTTTCGGGTGGAGGGGGTGTTGCCAGGCAGATGAGCTTGATGGAGACAGGAAGTAGGAGGGGGGGTCACTCAGCCTACCACAGCCCCAAGCTCAAGGTTATATACCATGTATCCATTTATGCATGCAGATCTGTGTATTATTGATTCATTTGGAAGTCAGGAATGAAGAAACAGAAAATGTCACCCAGTTAAGCCCAGATGAATCTGGGGTCTCTCTTAAGCAAGGACAGAAACCATACATTTCCCAAAGGGGGTGGAAGATTATAATGCATCAGCTTGATATAGGTTTAGTTGGAATTGGAATAAATCTCCCTCCAAGATTTACCACTCATAAATGAGTAGGATCTTTAAAAAAAAACTTTAGCTCTGTTTGCATCCATGTGTCCCAAAAATGTCTGACCGAAGGCACACATGTTTTCTCAACTGCCTTTTCAAGCATGAATTGCTTCATTCCTGGACTTGGACAACAGCAACACAGGGCAAAATTTTGTTTTAAAAGGGGGGGGACTTGAGCCAAACAGCTGAAACTGAAACAAATCCTTCCACTTGGCCAGAATCCTTCAGAAAATAAGTGACTTTTTAATTTTCATTTCCTTAGTGCATAGATGACTCTTAAATGCCACCTCTCCAAGACCAAACATTATTTAAATAATCTAAGGGGGGCTATTTCGTTCACAGAGCATCCAATTTCTCACATGTTCAAACTAAAAAATTCAGATGTGTACGTGCAATGAGTGCACAGAAATGCATACCCATGTGTAAGTGTGAAACACGAGGCACACTTAACAATATACAGTACTCTCTCACACAAATAAATATTCATATATAAACTTCATGGAACTGTTTGGCTAGGTGCCCATATAATTTGATCAGACAGAGAGAACTGCATCACTAGGCAAGCTGATCTAACTTTAAATGACTGTTTGCACAACCACATCCAAAATGAATCAATACATTTATAACCATACCAATTGCTATAACTGCAATGTAACCTTGTGGATGGGCAGACCCATCCCCCCTCCCTTGTTCATCTAAGGAACCGGGGATTTACACTCATGGATCTACTTGGGCAGAAACATCCACACAGTGTGGGCAGATGGTGGGAGCTCCCAAAAACAGAAAGAGAGGGGTATCCAGAGAACTCGGCTGACTCCTTCCTTACCTTCATGTGCTTCCGTAAGGAACTCGGGTGGGTGTAGGACTTGTCGCAGACTTTGCAGATATAGGGTTTGTCTGATGTGTGGACATGCATGTGTTTCTTTCTGTCGCTGCTGTTTGCAAAGCGGCGGTCACAGCCTTCGAATTCACACTTAAAGGGCTTCTCACCTGCCAGCGGGCATAAAATGAAAAATGAAATAAAAATCAGAGAGGGTTTTGAGGAGGGCTGGGCCTTCGGTCGGGAAGAGACCAAAGGAATCTGGCTGCATTATGCCCCTGCTTCTCTTCCGTCCACCCTAGCAATGCACTTCTCTGCCTACAATTCAACAATTCTACCCAGTGTGCAACATCAGGGGTCTCCCCCACCCCACCCCGTCTGTTTATGCTTCTGCATAGCTTCTAAAGGCCCCACCTCAAGCAGAAGGAATCAACAGGCAATGAATCTGTGCTGCTACCTCCCAGCTCCATCCAAAGGGCGCAGTTTATGGCTTTAAATTTGTGTCTTTCAAATGCAAAGGTTAGGAAGAAAGGAAGGGGGCAGATTTGAGTAGGGGAAAAGGTGGGGGAGTGGAGAGAAGAACAGCCAGGAGAAAGAAACTTCCCCTGAAGGTAAAATCTAGCCCTCCAGGGCAGCTGATTTGGTGTTTTCCCTTAAATTCTTTGCTACTTGATTGTAGAGGAACTGGATTGAACAGGGAACAATTTAAGAAAGGGGGGTGAAATTAGGAAGAACAAAAAGTATCACAGATTTAATTAGAAGATGTGCCAATCAAGACCTTAAAGGGGGGAAGGCCAAAGAGAAAGGAGGGCGGAAGTAAGAGAAAATTAGGTGCTATTTGCATTTCTATCGTTTCCACCGCAGAATGTCTGCAGCAAACGAAAGTCTCTGGCGAAAAGCCATCCACAGACGTCCTGCACAAGCCGTGATTTGGGTTTCTCCCCCTATTAAGCCACGGAGACCCGGAGGGGGAGGGAGGGGGTAGGAGAGTTAACTCGACGAGGGTGGGGGGGGAGGAGGCAGAGGATGGACAAGCGGGGTCTCCTTCAGGCTGGCAGGAACTTTGAAACGAAATGGGAAACAGAATCAGAGTGGGCGCTCCCCCACCCCACCCGCCCGCCCTCCAGGAAAAAATATATATTAAAAAGGAATACTATTTGACTTCTGGCGAATTTGATAAGCCTTCCCCGAGCCCAAGGAACCCCGCGGTAATTGACGAGCCCGGATCCTTAGGAAAGTAAATTCATTTTAAACGTCGAAGGAAGGAGAAACAGAGATCAATCGTTTCTTTACTTTTACGGCTGATTTCTTTCTTTCTTTCTTTCTTTCTTTCTTTCTTTCTTTCTTTCTTTCTTTCTTTCTTTCTTTCTTTCTTTCTTTCTTTCTTTCTTTTACACCGGCCCTACCCTTCAGCGTCGATCCTCTAATCCCCCAAAAAAAAATCACACACGACCCACCCTTTCGCTTTAACCCCCCCCAACACACATACACGCGTACACACCCACAACCTCGAGCTCTATCAACTTTTCCTCTCTTTCACGGCTCTCCCGACCCCGAGTCGTTTGGAAGAATTAAAAAACAAAAAAGATTTTACATAATCCGAAACCGGGTGTTTTTGTTCGCAAGGAGCCAGGGTGTCCCCACCCACCCGCACATACTCAGAGAAAGAGAGAGAGAGACGCACACCGTCGGCCGAGCCACGCGCCTTTACCTGTGTGCGTCCTTTTGTGGATCTTGAGGTTCTCGGAGCGGGCGAAGATTTTCCCGCATCCCGGGAAGGGGCAAGGGAAAGGTTTCTCGCCCGTGTGGACTCGGATGTGGTTGACCAGCTTGTATTTCGCCTTGAAGGACTTCCCTTCGCGCGGACAGTCCTCCCAGTAACAGATGTGGTTGTTTTGCTCCGGGCCCCCGACGTGCTCCATGGTGACGTGGGTCACCAGCTCGTGCATGGTGCTGAAAGTCCGCTCGCAGCTTCTCTTGGCCCGGACGGACGGCGGCGGCGGAGGAGGAGGAGGATGTGGCGGCGGCGGCGGCGGCTGGACGGCGTCCGCCGGGTCGAGCCACTTGCACGCCAGCTCCTGCTTGATCGGCTGCCGCATGTAGCGGAAAAAAGCCCCGGCGCCGTGATGGTGGTGGTGGTGGTGGTGGGGATGATGATGGTGAGCCGCCGCTGCTGCCGCCGCCGCCGCCACGTTAACGCCCCCGACGTTCACATTCATGGGGTTGTAGTTGTGGAACTGAGCCGGGCCCCCGCCGTAAGGATCCGCCCGGGGGCTGGAGACTCCCCGGTAAGTCTCGGGCCGCCCGAACAAGTCCCCGCGCAAACCCAGCGCCATCTGCCCGTTCTCCACGTGGCCGGCCGTCGGGGACGGGTGGCTCGGCGTCTGCTCGTGCAAGCCCGGGAAGAGCAAGTAGCCCGAGCTGTCGGGCATCCCCGGAGGAGGCGGGTGGAGCCCTCCGGCCGGGCTGCCGCTGAAAAGGCCGTGCTGGGCCGCCGCCGCCGATCCGCCCGGGGCCGCGTCTCCGAGCGCCGAGCCTCCGCGGTTGCGAAAGAGAAAGTCCCGCGTGGAGTTGAAGGCGGCGGCGGCGGCGGCGGCGGCGGCGTACGAGGAAGGCACCTGGCCCGGGTGGGGCGTCGGGGGATGATGGTGGTGGTGGTGGTGGGCGCCCGGGTGCGGGTGCGGGTGATGCGGCGGGTGCGGGTAGCCGGACGCCTGCGGCGTGAACGCCGAGCCTTGCCCGGACGCCAGCTCGTGCGCCGCCGGGCTGAGCTTGAAGGACGAGTCCCCGAAAGGGTGGTTGAGTCCCATGGCGGCGGCGACCGCGGCGTCGCGGTTGGCCACGTCGTGCGGGTGGTGGCGAGCCGCTCCGAAGCCGCCGACGCCCAGCGCCGGGAACTGCGGCCCGCCGTCTAATAACATGGTCATGGCCCGCCTGGAGGAAGCGGCCGCGGAGGAAAGCGGCGGAAGCGGGGCGAAGGAGAGGACCAGGCAGCGGGGACCCCCGCCGACGGCGATCTATTGACCCGCGTCCTTTCCGCGCCCTCCACGGCTTTCCAGCAGCGGCCACCACCACCAGGCGAGCCACCAAGCGGTGTCCCCCCCCCCCCGCCGCCGCCGCCGCCGCCCTAACCCCAACCCACCCCCGCGCTTTTTTTTTCTCCGCTTGCTCCCTCTCTCTCTCTCTCTCTCTCTCTCTGCGGGTCTCGGTCTCTCTCTCTCTTGCCGCAGCCGCCGCCCCCCACCTCCCCACCGTCCAGATCAGCCCCACACAATGGAGCGCCAGGCAGGGGGGCCGCTTTCACGCCGGCGCCCGAGCTCTTTCCCCCTCACCCCACCCCGAGATGGGAAAGGAAGGAATGGGGCTTAGGGGATGAGCGAGAGCGAGGGGAAAAGCGGAGACCCAGGGTGGAGTGGGGGAGGCAGGCAGGCAGGCAGGAATAAACACCCAACCAGCAAAAACAACAGCAACAAACCGGCGACCCCCTCCTCCTCCCCCGAACCCCACCCACTCTGGCACTGGAGGGCCAAGGCGCCCCCTCTGCCCCCCAAGCGCGCCAAGGGGCCCGGGCAATGCAAACCCCCCCGCCAAAAAGGAGGGGATCCCCGCTGCCTCTTCCTTCTCCTGCGTGCCAGGAGGGTGCCCTCCGCTCCCACTGAACGGCGTCCTTGGACTGGCTCAACTCCGGCGTTCCTCCTTCCTAACACAGATGGAGGAGGGAAGGGGCCAAAGAGGCAGGGGGTGGAGTGGGGGGGGGAGAGAAGAGATGGATGGATGGAAAGGGGAGGGGAGGGGAGGGGGGACCAGAGAGAGAGAGAGAGAGAGAGAGAGAGACCGTCCAACTCTGGAAGGCAGCCTCTCGCCAAGCCAATGGGGAGCCGCCGGGCGAGCCGTCACCTGACCCCCAGCCCGCCCGCCCATTGGTCCCGAGCCGGGTGATGGACAGCGTTTCACATTGAATATGGCAGCTCACTTTAAGCCCCGCGCTCTGATTGGCCGGGATGGGTTTAGTGAGGCGCAGGTAAGGTGAAAGGCTGCCCGCCGATCCTCTCTCTCCCCCCCTTTTCAAAAATGTTTTTGTTTACTGGAGATGCACAATTGGGGGTGGGTGGGGTGGAGAACTGGAGGAGGGGGGCCCTTTAGGGCGTGGAGAGGGGGGGAGGCGAAGGGATGATGATGGGGTATTTTGGGGGCGAGGGGGGACTGTGGCTTACTTTTCAGAGAGAGAGAGAGAGAGAGATGGTGCGCGTCCCGTTGGGATCCATAACCCCCACACACACACACTTTGAAGAAGAAAACTTCCCCAGCCCTTTGATGCTACCCGTAGCTCATCGCCATCCCAGAAAAGATCGTCTCCCTCTCTTCGTTCCCCGTCCAAATCGTTTCCGTTCGCCTGGCTCCGTCGCTCGCCGGCTGGGGAACTAAAACCGCTCTCCCGAATTGAAAAGCCCGACGGGTGTCCGAGGGAGTTCAGGGCGAGCGAGAGCGCCGGGATAGGGGTAGGGGTTAGGGTTAGGGGTGGTGGTGGTGGTGGTGGTGGTGGGAGTGGGTGCCTCTGAATTTCAAGACAAGATAAACTTTAAAGGCCAGGCAAGACGGAGCGACGGCTGACCCTGAGCCGGTTTCTTCTCTCCGGCCCGCGCCTGCCCCCATCTCCGTGGCGAGATCTCACCACCCCACACACACACACACACACACACACACACACACACACACACGCACAGGTTTTTCTGGTATTTTTCGAGACAGAGAGAGAGAGCGCACACACACACCCCGAGACGAGCCCACCACCACCACCACCACCCCGCACCCCAGCTTAAAATACAAATAAAATGAAAAATCGGGTTTTTTAAAAAAATGTAAAATGAGTGAAGTATTTAACCAGCGTCAAAACCGTACACACAGAGAAAAAAAAAACCTAAGTTTTGTTTTGTTTTGAAGGAAAGAATAAAAAAGACGCAAGGAGGCTGCCTGGTTAGAAGTATTAGGAGTGCGGTTGAGTGTATATTCGGAATATGCATTCGCGGGGTGGGGGGTTTTTCTTCTTTTCTTTTCTTTCTTTCTTTCTTTCTTTCTTTCTTTCTTTCTTTCTTTCTTTCTTTCTTCTTCTTCTTCTTCTTTTTTGACTCGCCGCTCCCAAACTTCCTCGTTTTTCTCCGTGTGCCTCTGAGTAAAACACAGCAAAACCTGCAGATTTTTCTTTTCTTCCTTTTCGCTCCTCTTTCTCTCTGCGCCACCCCCTCCTTTCCAGGGTCTGTCTCATCTGGGCCTCGAGCAAGGGGGGAGGGGGAGGCGAGAAAAACAGTGCCCGTGCAGTCCTACTCAGAAGTAGGCCCATGGGGTTCGGAGGAAGGCAGCCCTTCCTGGAAAGTGTTGGTTCGGTAGCGATCTTGCGCGCGATCTCCAAGCTTTTGGAACTGGTGGAGGCGACGGGAAATACGTTTCTGCTCCATGGACAGCCGGGGGTTAAAAAAAATGAAGTTTTTTTAAAAGGGAAAAATATTCTATACAGTATATATATATACACACTGTATATAATATTTCCCCTTTTAAAAAAATGATACAATTATTTAATGCCGAGGGATAAATATCCTTAAACTGCCATCCGGAATCCCTTTCTCTCTCTCTCCGCCTCCCCTCTCCTCACCCCCTGCCCGGCAATCCCTATAAATCCACTCATTTTCTCGTTCTGGAAAGCATTTGCAAAGAACGATGGGGGGGTGGGAAAGCCGAACCGGTGTGGAAAAAAAGAAAAGGCCGCCGCGAGAAAGATGCCAGTAATTGTCCTATCTGAAGATCTGCGGAGCCGCCCGACTCTCTCCCCACTGAGGGCTTCTCGTAGGATTTGCCGGGCTGTCTCGGCAGGAAACCTACCATCTGATCAGGTTCAGAAGCTGGGGGCTTGGGGGTGGAGTGAGTGCTTCAAACGCTGCTTTATTTTTAAAAAGGGGGGGGGAGAGAAAATACTGCCCCCTTTTTCACATCCTCTACTCCACCCCGGTGAGCCCCAGGCACGTCCTTTATTTTAGAGTTTGAACCTAAAAAAGAAAAAGAGACCCTCAGAGACAGCCAGAGAGGGAGGAATTTAAGAGAGAGACATATATATATAACTTGGTTTATATATATATATATATATATATATATATATATATATATATATATATAGGATTTCACAGCCTTAGTTTCAGGATTTCACAGCCTACCGGTTGCAAGCCCCCGAGCCCCCCCCCCCGTCCTCCCTACGTCCCTCCAAGATCAAGGCCCGGATTGCCGCCAAGGTGAGTCTCGAACTTGTGAGTTGGCGCGTGTTTGCTTGCTGACGTTCCTCACCCGCTCCGCCTCCGCCCCCCCCCGCGCGCCAAGCCTTTCCGAGCTGGTGTTTTTCACGGCGGGAAAGAAGCCCCCACGGAAAGGGTCGCCGTCGGCGTTGCGGGAGAAGCGTTGTATTTATACCTTCCGTGAGAGAGATGCCAAGGGGGTGGCGAGGGAATAGAGATACGGGGGTGTGTGTGTGCCATCTTTCAAGTCTCCTTTAGAGAATTTGGGGGGGGGAGCAAGAGAGCAGAGAGGCTTGGGTGATGCCCGGTCACGGGACAAGCCCGGGGTAGCTGGCTCGCCCTGCTTCCCTCCCGAGGGCCCGAGAACGGGTTTCGGTGAGACTTCCTGGTCCAGAGGCCAGAAACCGGGACGAGAACACCCGAGGGATGGTGCCCTGCCGGCCACGGGGGCCAAAAAGAGGCTTTTCCCCTTGACGGCAATAAACTGGGAGTTTGTGCTCAAATGTTCGGGAAATTCCCTTCTCTGGGGGTTACTCAAGGTCGTGGAAGAAAATGACAAACCAAGAGATACGCCCCCTCCCTTACTTTTTATCAAGGGTCTCTGCTTCCAATTCTCCATTCTTTCTTTCTTTCTTTCTTTCTTTCTTTCTTTCTTTCTTTCTTTCTTTCTTTCTTTCTTTCTTTCTTTCTTTCTTTCTTTCTTTCTTTCTTCCTTCCTTCCTTCCTTCCTTCCTTCCTTCCTTCCTCCCCCCCCGTCCTCCTGACGGACACCAGCCTGATCATCCGCCTCTACCTGGGCCTTCGGGTCCCGCCCGTCCAGGCCTGGGGACCCGATCACTAATTACCTCCAGCACGTGTTCCGTTGTCTCCGTAACAAAACAACCCAAGAGGGGGAGAAAGGGGGCGTAATTCAATTAGATCCTCCACGGGGGCCTTGGGTGAAGGGGCGTCTGTGAAGCAGGGGCTTGGGGCAAGCAGGAGCGACTGACCTTTGGTTGGGCAAAAGGCCGCCCCGTCCGTCCTCGCCCCCATTGTCTTGGCCTGAGCGGGACGAGGGGCGACTGACTCAGGAGCGCGGGCCGGGGCTACAAGTTGCTTTGGCGAGCAAACCAACCTCGTCGAGAAAGGGGTTTCTCCCTCCTTTTTCCCGCCTCATCTAGTGCCTTTTTTTTACCCTTTGCTTGGGGGGGGCACCACAACACACACCCTTCTGTGTATGTATTTTACGCACGCCCATACAGGCCCATATGTATTAGGCACAGGCTCAGAGCCCTAAATTTCATGCGTGACTCTGTTGGCTGTCATTTGGTCCCTGGTTCTTCACCAGCACATCCGTGAGGGATGAACGGCGTGGTTTCTGCGTGGTTTCCAGGGTGGGACTTCCGTGGAGCGTTTGATGCTTTAAAATTCGTGGGAGCGGCGCTCGTCTGATTTTAAGGGGCGTGGGAAGGGGACACCTTCTGGGGCTGCGCAGGTACACACCCACTCACAAACCCGGAAACTACGTCCCGTTCCGATGTGTTCTCTAGCGAGGGCCAACGCCTTTCAAAGATTTGCCATCGCCAGGTTTTTAGAGAGGAGACCTCTAGCTAACAGATCGGCGCCCTCCTTGAAGTCCTGGGCCAAATGTTACAGCGGTGAAGTGTGGGTTTTCCTGTTTGGCCATTCAAAAGGTGTATTTTTTATTTTTTTATTTTTAGGGAGGGGGTTTAAGGCGAATTAACACTTCCCAGGGAAGAAGGGTGTTTTTTTTTTTGTTTTTGGTTTTTTTTTTTTTTTTTACACGTGAAAAAACAAATGAACCCATAGACCGCATTATTTGGCTGAGACAGACAGAGAGAAAGAGAGAGAGAGAATACAAATAACGGCTCCTTATTAGAAAGCTAGGCGCTCTCCCGAGAAGGGTGTGGAGTTGTTTCAAATTGGAGAGGGGGTGGCGGAAATAGATTGCAGGTTTAAAACAACGGATCGCCGCGGCTTGGAACTGTTTTATGGCTGAGAAAGAGGAGGAGGGGGGAGGGAGGGCGGAGGGAGGGGCGGAGGAGATAAACTTGACATAGTGGAGTCTATTTGTAGATTAGGCGGCATAAATTAACCTATAAATCTTTTTTATACATCTTCTTCCCACCCACCCACCCACAGACACACACACCCCCTCCGCCGCCCTTCCGCATCTGTTCCGTCGAGAACTTCTGTACGTCAGCTGCGGAAATATTATATGGAGACACAAGGAAGGGTCTGAACAGTTTGCACCTCCTTCCGTCGCCCTGTCGCCCTTTTAAACGGAGCCCTACGAAACGGCTTCGGCAAACGTCTCTTTTCAAGGGTGGGGTGGTTACACAAACCCACAAAACACCACCAAGCCATGGAGGATGGCTCGAAGAAAAGGGAGTCTCTCGCCCTGCAGCCTCCGACGGGGCTGCTTCGTCCCTCGGTTGTGTCTCCTGCCCAGAACGAAAACAGTCCGCGTTACACGGCCTTGGCTTTCGTCTGCTTTGATCTCCGTTTTTTCTCGGGCTCGTTCCGGCCAGAAGGAGCCCCTGTTTGAAGGCCCACCTGCTCGGGTTGCCAGGCCTGGGACGCCGACGTGCTTTCCCCACCCTCCTCACCTTCACCCCCACCCACCCACTCACCCACTCCGGGCTGGATCGGGTCCCGATCCTATTTAGATAGGCGGCGCTTTAATATTTAACTAATATTAGGAAGTGGGCTTTTGTTGCGGATCGCAGCGGTGGGAGCGGGGGCATTCGATATTCTCCCTCTTTGTATATGTCTGCGTTTCTGCCTTTTGCATCCTACAGGGTCAGCGATCCAGGGGAGATAGGAAAAAACCTTTTTAAAAACAAAGCACGCGTCCGTACTTGGAAACAAATCGGGGGGAAAGTCGAAGGCTCGGGAGGCGGGCGCAGGTTTGCGCAGGGCCGCGCGGAAGAAGTCGAAGGCAAAGGCCGCTTCAGACTTCCTCTGGATGGATATATATATTTTTTGCTTCACCCCACACTGTACCCAAACACGGCTTTTCCATCTTCCTGATTCAGTTCCAGAAAATAATCTATCCCAAATTTAGAAGCTAGGAGAGAAATCTTTCTCCATCTCTCCTCTCTGGCCGGCCTTTGGCGGTTTCTCTTTAAAACCGGACGACGTCGTTAACAACGTATCTCGCTCCATGTCTTCCAGAGCAAAGCAAATCCTGGCCCGGCCAAGCCTCCAAACGTAGGCTCACCCTCATGGAAACCTGTGGAGTGATTTAACAGCAAGAGTACTGTACATCCATTAGCAAAAGCTCTTCGCTAACGGAGCAAAGGCGATCCGTTCTAGACAATGTCACTTGTCTAGCCTCGGTCTTCTCTCGGTTTTATCTCAGGGCTTCTGCTGGTGACCTTCCCCGTTACTGGCCGCCCAGAACTTTCGTTCCTAGAGCGCCGTTCCAAGCCACAAAGTTGTTTTCCTGGTATCAAAAGGGAAAAGGGAAGAGCTTCAAAAAAGTTGAGTTAGCGGAACGGGTGCGAATCCTGCACTACTAGGTCATACATCTCAGGCCATATCCACGGGGCCAGTGCTTCCGGTCAGCTCGCGGGCCGGAAAAAAAGAAATTCCCGGTGGCTTCCAGGACATAAGTTTACTGGCCTGCCCTCGGCCTCTTATGCGGTGCCGGGCGTCAGGAAAGGCAGCCCGCATAAAAGCGGGAGAGCCGCCTGCATGGAAGTGTTTTGAGACAGCTGTAAGTAAGGATCAAGTCTAGACTCGGACATCGGGGGAGAAAAGCAGGCGGGGGGAGGGGTAAAACATAAAAGCAGGAACGGAAGAGAGGAGCGCTTGGGAAGGTGAGAACAGAGGGTAAGGGGAAAGGGGGCTTATTTTTCTTTTTAAATTAACAGTGAGGATGCGTGAGACCCAGTTCTAGAGGACAATAAACACAGAGGGAAGGCCGAGTCCCGGGTGGCGTGTCAGGAAGATCTAGAGCGAAAGGTCTTAGAACAGAGTAAAAAGGGCTGCAGGAGCAGGAGAAACATTGAGGTATTGAGAGGTTCTTACGAACAAGGTGAACTGGGGGCTGACAGTGAACTTGGGGTTTTTTTCCCCCGGATGTGGATCCAAGTTTTGCCGATCGATCATTCAGGTGTAACTTCTCAATACAGGCTGGGATTAAAAAGGGAGACGTCCCGGTCTTCTCGAGGAACCGGGCGCATTGGAATTATTTATTGGCATCGTCAAAAAGGGTCCAGAGAAACCAACACTCGGGTGCAGGGGGTTTTCGCTCTTGGTGATCCGGCAGCTTTAACAGAAGATCGCTAACTTGATTGTAAAAAAATCAAAGGCTGTCTCTCTCTCTCTCTCTCTCACACACACACACACACACACACTCTTCTGGTCATATCACCATTAGGCCTCTCTGCCCATCCACACGCAGGCACGTGTACGCGGAACAAGAAAACGTACGGTACTTCCCTTGATTCCTACGACGCCCCTAGACACGTTTGATGCCCTCACGTTTATACGACACATTTACGTCCGGGGTTTTGGACAGACCCGCTGACACTATGATTTGCACGTAGGCCCGACTCAAATGCTGTTTGCTTCCGCTCCTATGTAGAATTATCCTCAGCGATCGAAGCGGCCTCCGAGGGTCTCGAGAAGGGTCCGATCTTAAAACCAAGTTTACAAATTAAATGATTTGATAGGGAAGGCCCACGCCGTCGTCGGTCTGTGTTTTAATTCTGAGGGGGATGCACGGCTATAAAGCGGTTAAAGGCGGCCGGACAGAGAGGCGGACGGGTATATCAATTTAAAATTAACATATGACTTGTTAATTCCTGCCCACCCCCCACCCCCTGGTTCCTGTGAACCAGCTCCGATGAACCGACCGGTGTTGTTTGCGAATGCGCTGAAACGGGCAAGGCGATGTTTCTGGAATAAGAACCAAGGGCAGAGATGTCATCGACCCAACCTGTTTAAGAGACAGCCTCCATTTGGAGGGAAGGGGGGATGATGATGAATATGCCGGACTAGGACTCTGTACATGACCTCTCTCTAACCGAGCCATGGTGAGATGGGTGTTTTCTCATCTTCAAAGCTAAACTTCTAAGCGGAGGGTTCAGACGTTTGGGGCCTTCTAAGTTGCGCCAGTGGCATCAGGTCTAAGTTTAACCGAATGAATCTCAAATGTATGGGAGAGAGAGTTGGCTGTGGCTCTGTTTATATCCAGCAATATTACAGACGTACGTATATATTTATTTGTTTATTTATATTATTATATACCTTACATCCTTTGCTCAGATCTTTGTGGGGAGGGGATCATGTGATTTATAAGAAAAGCTAAATCTAGCGTTTGCAAGGAGAGAAGGGGTAAAAATAAAGCCGACACCATAAAAGCGATTGTCAGAAATGGCCCGAGTTTTCTCCCCCCCTGGGACTGCGGACGATTGGATTTCATAATGAGGATAATAAAACGATTCAAAACGACATTTTATTTTTATGGTGATGATTGATCATCCGTGATGCTAAGACAGTGCAGAAACGTAGACGTTTTTTGGCAGGGAGTGTTGTTTATCAGCATCCCATTGAGCCCCGGACGACAAGAAAAACAAATACTACACTGTCTTCCCATATTTGCTGATATATCCCCATCACATAAGCAGCCATATCTCTCCAGATATTCTTTTTTTTTGCCAGTACTTTGAGGGTTCACACACACACACACACACACACACACACCTCTGAAGGCCTTCCTAGGTGCCCACCCACACCACATTAAGGTATTCAATGCCCGTTAGGTCTAATCAATTTTCAAAGAATATTATATTAGCTTGTATTTTATTATAAGCCTAACCTTCTCTTCCTAAAAAAAAAAATAAATAAAAACAAGAAGGGAAGTAGAACAGGAAAACAGAGCTTCCTCCAGCTCAGAAAAAAAAAATCTATTTATTGCTCCTGAAAATAACAGGGCCAATTCCCTCCAAGGAATCCCATAGACATAGATAAAAATGTGCATGTCTTTCTAAATACAGTTATGGACACAGATATAGGGATACTGAAATAATTCTGCAGGGAAACCCCATACAGTGGGCCCTTGTATAACAAACAGTTTGTAATACATAAAATTTGCACAACATAAAAATTTTGCTTAACAGAATCCCCTATAGGGCGAATCTGTACAACATAAAATGGGATCACTTTGTTTTCAATGCATTCCTATGGGAAATTTGTATAAAGGAAAATTTGCTTAACAGAATTTCATTTGGAACGAATTAATTCCTTTATACAAGGTACCACTGTGTGTGTATACACACACACACACACACACACGCACGCACGCACGCACGCACGCACGCACACACACACACACACACACACACACACATTGTGTACAATTCTAATTTTGAGCATCGAACTATACGCAATAGGGCAGAAGATGCAAAATTGTAACGTGTTTATAACATGTTAATAAGGATAAGGATGCATTAAAGTGCCACCCCTCTGCCAAGACCCCATATTCCCTTCTCCCATCTACCCTATCCTTGTTCCTTATTACAAAATAATAAGAAGAAAAGAACAATTCTAACTTTCGAAAAATCGCGAAAAGTAATCGATTGGGCCAGAGCCTCTAAAAATCTTGTTTCACGTCTATTAGAAATTGTGAGTTTTGTGTGTATGGCCAGCCTCCTAGCCTGAAAGCACAAATCTGACGTATGTTTATTTAGTTCCTCGGGAGCAATCCGTCTGCCTAGCTAACTCGCTGTCTGCCGAGCTAACTAAACAGCGGCCAGGTTGCGGCTTCAGCCCCATCATAAGCTATCATTCTGCCTCAAATGTCTCTCTCTAGAAGTCGCCACGTCAAAACGGAACGATCCCTGTTTACACCGCGGGTCTCCCTCTCTTTCCTGCTCAGAGCGCGCGAGCGGTGCCTGCCACAGCCGGCGGTGTTTGTGTGGGTACACAACGGAGCCTTCCACCAGAAATTGGCCCATCCATCCCGTTCAGGCGCAAAGGCACCGATAACGCAACAGGGGCTACAACCCCGGATCGCTCTAAAGCGGAGCACCTTTACGGTGGGGTCCGTTGGGGCCGTGGATTCCTTGGATTTATGTTCATCTGTCTTTCTTTCCTCTTTCCTGGGGGGGGGGGGGACGCACGGGGGGGGGCAGAAAGCGTGCGGATGAGCGACCGAGGGAGTAAATGAAATCATCGCCAATAGACATTGATTCTAGGCTTATTTTTTTTTTGCTTTTAAATCTGCCCAAACCAATCGGGCTGCCCCCGACCACGAAGCAGGTCGTCCCTTCCTTTTCGGAGCTGATTTGGGGGGTGGGGGGGGTCTGAGGGGACGGAGGAGGAAAGAGCGGAGAATGATAAGCGGGTGGAAGAGACGAGGAAGGAAAGAGAGTGGCGAATATCTCAATCAGGAAGGAGGTGACCTGTGACCCGGAGGGTGGCTTTATTGTCCCCCTCTTTTGGCGTGGGACACACCCTGCATTGACCCTTTCTGCCTGATTGAGCCCTCGGGGGCAACCGAAGCAAACAAACCCTCAGAAGGCATGCGAGGGTTGGCGAGGGAAAAGTCGCCCGCCTTCCTGCCGGATCAGCTGGGAAGCCAAAAAATAAATGAAAAAAATAAAAAGGTGGGGGAGCGATTTCTGTCCTGGGTCTGGACAGAAAGGAGTGGAATTCCGGTTTTGCTTTTGAAAAAGACTTCTTCCCAACCGGCGCGCAAGCGGGCGTCCAAGGCGAAAGAAGACCAGGGGCGGCCGAGACTGGGGGAGAGGGGGGGGCGGACTCCAGCAACCCTGGGTTAGAGAAGGAAGGGGAAAAAATCGAAAAAGAAGCACCAGATCCCCAGCCGACTTCAAGAGACGGCAGGTATCTCATTCCCATAGGAGAGGACGGGTCCCCTTAACTCGGCCCCAGCCGCGCCCTGGTCCCAAAGTTTCAAACGGGAACCTCGTGAGTCTCTTTTTGCGCAACTTTCGCTTTCTGGACGGTGGCTTTCGGTTTCTAGCTCTCCATTCAGGAGGGGAATGGAGAGGAGAGCATGGTGGCTCCATTTAAGCAGACAGGGCTGGAGATTCTTGTTATTGGCTCAGAAGCACTCCATTCATAAATATACCAGGTAGTTTTTGCCCAAATCTGGACCTGATTTTCAGCCCTTGAGCTCTAGAGATGGAGGAAATGCCAGGATTCCTCCTGATTTATTTTAAAAGTGGACAAAAGCATGCCTTTGTAATTTTGGTTATTTCATGTCTCCCTGCTTTTATACCAGCCCTCTCTGCTGGCCTTCAACACCTCTGAAATGGACTCCTCTGCAGTCCAAGATAGAGACCAACACCTCTTTTATTACCTTCCACTAGGGAGTGTATACATTTGTGCTTGAGAATGACCACTCTCCTAGCTTCCTGGGGAATCTGGGAATCGTAGTCCCAAACCCACAACACTGCACACCTCTATATCCAGATATGCCTGGGGCATTTATGGTGAACTTGGGGAAAGGGGCACATTAAAGAAAGAGGAACACCCCCCATACATTTTGCTCTCTCCCCGAGGTGTCTCTGTTTCACAGGCCCAGCCCAAGTTCTGCTGTGGCCTGAAGCACGGCTGCTCATGTTTCCATTGGCCAAGAGAAAATTCCTTGCACCCTGGATTAGGCACAGTATTTCCGCAGCTGTTAGAGCAGATCCTGTAAATGTCTCTCCCCGCCAATCTTGCATTAAAAATAAAACGATAACAAATGGCAGGGGGAGACAATATGGTAAAACATTTTTTCTTATGTGCTTCAGATGTATGGCAACTTATATGAGATGTTCCGGGAAGTGGTTTACCATTGAAACCTCCGCAATGAGTTTCCACAGCCAAGGCGGGTTTTGAACTTGGGTCGGCTGAGTCGTAGTCCAACACTGCATCCACTAATCCACACTGGTTCATGGCCATAGAGGCCAATGCTAAAGGTTCTAGGACCTTAACATTCAAAATCCTGGAGGGACATGTGTGTGTGTGTTGTCGTTACAGTCGTGACCGACTCTTGTGTCCATGGAGTTTTCTTGGCAGGAATACTGGAGTGGCTTGCCAGTTCCTATTCCAGGTGCCTACAGCACCTGGTATTCCCTGGTGGTCACCCATCCAAGTACTAACCAGGGCCGACCCTGCTTAGCTTCTGAAATCAAGCGAGATTGGATGTGCTTAGGGCATATAGGCAGCTCTGGAAGGACATAGAAATGTGTATTATTGCTTAGGGATGGGAGATATGCCTATAAATCTGAGATACAGGATTTGATTACTACAGTATACCCAAAAAACATAGGCAACAGTACAAGAACTGAATGTCTTACAGACCTATAAAAATAGAGAGAACTGGTATAGCCTGAGCTTTTGTGGACTGCAACCTTCTTCCTTAGATGCACAGAAGATAAAGTTTCCAGCATAAATGCGTAGAGCAAACATTTGCAGGTGATATAGGTACCGGGAGGTCATACACTCTGTGTGTCTGGAGAAGCAGATATAGAACATCTCCTTCCAAGGAGGACTGCCCATCCTGCCTGTGGATCTCAGGCTGTGTGGCAGAGGATGCTAGACTCAAGGGAGGCTGGGAAGGAGAAAACACAGCCTTCTCGGTGGTGGCTCCTATGCTGTGGAATAAACTGCCACCTGAGGTTCAGCTGACACCCACCCCCCGCCGATCCCTGGAGATTTTTAAGAACTTTCTAAAAACTTTCTTGTCACAGCAGGCTTCCTAAATCATGTCCTCTAGAATGTATGTATAACAGCTAAAGCCACCCAACTGATTTTAAACTTTGATTCACTTTCATTTTTAAAATTTAATTGACATTGTATGTTTTAGAGTTTGTTTGGTTTTTTTTTTTTTTTTTAGCATCATGCACCACCCAGAGAGACCATCAGTCAGACGGGTGGCTAAGAAGATAATAAATAAATAAATAAATAAATAAATAAATAAATAAATAAATAAATAAATAAATAAATAAATAACAATAAGTATTGTAAATTAAATTAAATTAAATAAATAAATAAATAAAAAATAAATAAATAAATAAATAAATGCCACTGAACTTCATGCTATAATAAATTGGAATGTTTTAAAGGGTCCATAAAGCTCTTTAGTTATTTTGCTCTACTAGACCAGCACAATTTCCTTTGAAAACTGGGAGGGGAGGACAGTCTAACAGTACAGTTACTGAAAATAAACACGTGTAAGAAAATATTATTTTATTTGGTTTGAGGGCTCCAGTTTTGAACTGGGTTGTAAATCCTGAATGTTCTGAGGATTTAGGATTTAAATCTGGGGTTGTTTGCTTAGAATTGCAGTGGATGTAACGGAGAGCACATGGAGACTCTACCCTATTAGTTTCAATGGGAAATTCCAGTCCTCCCCTTTTAAGGTCTAACATCTGGACTAGTTTAAGGCTCTGGCATTTAAGACCCTCTTGGTTGGGCTGGAACCAAAGGCAGCTGTTTCACAGCCTCACCCAATGTATGGGTGCATTTCTCTGTATGCACTTCTGTGCGTTTGGAAACGCATACCCAAGGAAACCAAAAGATGCCTCTGAACATCAAGACTGCTTTTGTTGCCTATGGGACGCAAACCACAGACCACCCATTCTGCATTTCACATGCATATAATTTCCCCAGCACAGGCATTCAGAGGCTCAAGCCCTACTGCCTGGTCCTAAATCAGGAGCTGCTGCAACTACGCAGTTTGGTATCCTAAACACAAATGCACACACACAAATAAAACTTTGGACCATACTCTAGTGCAGAGAAGGAGCCTATGTCAGAGTAAGATGGACAAGATATGTTTTGTCCCATCGTTGGAGTCTTTGGGGTGGGGGTGGGGTGGAAAACCCTCCTCTTTCTAAAGACTTTAACTGTGGCAGCCCATGTGTGTGTGTGTGTGTGGTGTTGTTACAGTCGTGACCGACTCTTCGTGACTCCATGTCCATGGAGTTTTCTTGGCAGGAATACTGGAGTGGCTTGCCAGTTCCTACTCCAGGCGCTTACAGCCCCTGGTATTCCCTGGTGGTCTCCCATCCAAGTACTAACCAGGCTGACCCTGCTTAGCTTCCGAAATCAGGCGAGATCGGATGTGCTTGGGGCATCTAGGCAGCCCATAAAACCGTGGAAAATCTCCACTAAAATTTGAGCAGCATCTAAAAATGCCCATCTAGGGATGCTTTTGTTACTCTGTTTTCTCTCCTCTTTTGCTCCAAGGAACACCCCCATCTCCAATCCTCCTGACTTCAACATCAAAGGAGTCCAAGATAGCATTGTTCTCCACCAAAGTTTCTTCCAGCATCTGGTGGCCTTTGCAGGAGGTTTTGGGATAAATGAGAATTTGGCACCCTAAATGAGTTCCCATGGTCCAGTGGGGATTTGAACCCATGTCTTTGGGGTCCTACTCCACTTACACCACTCTCAATTTTGGGCCACCAACTAGCACAGCACCAGGCTAATTTGGGGAACTCTCTGAAACCTTTCTGTGCTGAGCCGATGGGAAGTTTGTGAATGTTGGGACTGAGTGAAGGATATATCAACCTTTGGACTTTTTAAGGCCTTATATCAGGCATGTCCAAAGTTCAATCCTCCTGATGTTTTGGACCACAACTCCCAGAATTCCAAGCCTGTATTGCCAAAGACAAAGGACTGTGGGAGTTGTGGTCCAAAACATCTGGAGGGCTGAAGTTCCATCTGTTTCAAAGTTACTCTGTGTGATTCTGGACTTTCCTGGTCTAAGAACTCCATGCTATAATGGTTCAACAGTAGGCCAATGGCAGCCATGTCTCTAAAGAATCATAGAGACAATATGAGAATACAAGAGGCCTTTTGTATCAGATACAGACAAGGGGCAGGGTACAGAGATCACATTACACACCTATTAAAACAGCTCCACTGGCTGCCAGTCAGCTATCGAGCACAATTCAAGGTGCTGGCCTTGACCTACAAAGCACTGTACAACCTGGGTCCTAGCTCCCTCAAAGATCAAATCTCACAGTATGAACTGACTGGGTGTTAAGGTTTTCTGGAGAGGGCCTTCTCTCCATCCCGCCACCCTCACAGGTATCTTGACTGCTGTGCCCAGACTCAGGAACTCCCTCCCTCTAGAGGCCAGGACTGCCTCAGCTCTGTTGTCCTTCCGGAAACAGGCAAAGACCTTTCTCTTCAGGCAAGCTTTCTCTGAAAGATGGTCTATCTATTATGTGTCTTTTATATGAAGCTATGGGTTCACATAGACTTTGTGTTTATGACGACTTATAACTATGTTGCTTTAATGTAAAGTTTGTCTATTAATGCTCTAAGATGTCCTTCCATTCTTTGTTCTCAAATACTTGAACATGTCTTAATTGTACTGGAATGTATATTGTCCCTCATTACTTGGGTCCTTTTCCAAGGAGAAAGGTGGGGTAAAAATACTCTAAAATAAATAAATAATCAAGGCACTAAACTCTGGGCCATAAACTGTTCCTCTAATATTTCCCAGGGTTCCTTGACCATGACGTCATTGTGTAGATAGCTCTGCAACATTTGTAAAATGCCTTCCCCAGTCTAAAAGACTGAGGCACCTCAACAAAGGTTTGATGGATTATGAACCAGCCAATTTTGGCCCATATCAGTGGAGGACAAGAACTGGAACTGCAGAGCCCACCACCAAGCCACAGAGGCTGGGAGTTCAATTCTCCATAGGGCCTCCTTGACAGGTTCTGGGCACAGTGAGCCAATGCATCCCTTCCAGCTGTGCAGTTCCAAGCTTATTTTTTTATGTAATACCTGCCTCAAGTTTTACTCGTTATGGAGGACCCCAAATTGAATGGTCATGCCTTTTTTTTCTGGGAGCTCTGCAGCTTTCCCGGGCCACAGATGCTACCTCGTGTCTTGAGAGGCCCAGTGGGAATTGAACTCTCAACCTCTAAGTTCTGCCCCTAACTCAGAGAGCGATCCTGCCACCACAAGGCTTAGTCACTAGAAAGGCAAGGTTTTAAGCCACAATCTGCAGATATTTGGGGTGCCTGCCATTGTAATTTGAGTTCTACCCACCCACCCACCCAAAAAACCTTTTTGATAAAGATTTATCTTATCTTATCTTATCTTATCTTATCTTATCTTATCTTATCTTATCTTATTTGGCTCTCTGGCTGAGAGAGGTTCCCTGTCTCTTAGCCAGAGGGAGTTCTTTGAGGAACTCTCCTGCTTCCCAGGAATCTGTAAGGAGACCATAAAGTCAAATAATCCCTTTCACTGGTGAGTATCAGGACAATTCTGCCAAGAGGCCGAGCGATCATGAAGATCCCATACAACTGGGGTTCCCAAACTTGCATCCCCAGATATTCACAAACTACGACTCCCAGAAATCCTGGCAAGAGCAGGTGGTGGCAAAGGCTTCTGGGAGTTGCAGTCCAAGAGCATCTGAAGTTTAAAGGTTGAGAACCCTGATATATACAGCCAGGGTGAAAGGTAAAATTGATGGCAAACCAACCCTCCTGCTCTTCATGGTATTCATCTTATTTATTGGGGTAGAAGCATCCAGTGCCGCCGCCACCACATCTGGCTGGGGCAAGTCCCGGTGTCGTGTGAGGATGTACCTGCGCAACTGAGGGTGCTCTCTTGAGACAGGTATTTCTTCCATTGCAAGAGCTTGAATCCTGTCATGTTCCCTGCTGTCTGAACACTTTGCCAGGGTCCCAGCTGATTTCCTCCCTTCCTTTGGAATTCCTGCACCCATCCTGCACAAATCCCTTTTAAAAGATGAGTGGGGGAAATCTCCCCTGCTGAAGTCATCGGCAAAAATTACTGATGTATGCAGATCACGTCCTGGGCTGCATTTACAGATACAATTGTACAATACTGCTGCTAATGGAGAGGTAAACTTGCATTTTTCAGGTTATTTTTCTATTTTTTAAAAAATCATGGACAAATTGGTACATATTATATTTATGTATTCTAAGTATTAAAATTGCAAGCTCTCTATATGAATCAACCTTTAAAACCACAATCATTCATTCAGCATGAATTCTCTCATGAACATCCCTGGCAGAAAATTTCAAACATCAAACTGTTGGGAAAAAAGCCTTCCAGATAGCATATAAAGGTCTTATCTAGTGACGAAAGCGAGGAAGATTTACCTTGGGAATGAATGTCAAAATAGGTCTGTCATGGCACTGAATGCCTTTAACTTTCATGGACGTGAGTGAGAAAGTGTGTGCTAAAAAATTATCTTGGGATTCACAGTTATGTAGCCAAATACAAAGAATATGGCAGTTGATTTCCTTCACAATTAGCATTGCTGTACCCCATCGGATAAGAAACAGGTTGCTTTATTATTTATTTTTAGACAACATTTCAAATGCTTAAGCTGTCATCCTTTGTGCCTCTGTACAGAAAATGACAAAGCTAGACTACTGCCAGATAACTTGCCTGGGGCTTTCCTTGTTGACTTTGCAGAAGGTGATGCATCAGGTTCTAGGGTGAATTGCTGGCAGTCTTCTTGTTTTCTGTGAATAATGCAAGATTATGGATTTGAAGCATAGCTGCTGAAATAACCATGCCTCCGCATTATTGTGTGAGAGCCCTTGGACAAAAAGCAAAACTAGAGAACCTTTTCTGCCCTGCTTGATCCTATTTGATTACAGGAGCTAAACTGGATTGGGGCTGGTTAATTTCTGGATGGGAAACCACCATGTATCTCCAAGTAAAGATGAGTTGGAAATTTGATCTTGAAACCCTGGGGAGGCAGTGACAGTCAGAGTTGACAATGAAGGGTTAGAGAGAACTCTGTCTGAATCGAGATATGCCGGTTTCAGATTAAATGTAGGCTTTTAGGATTGATCCCACACCCCTCGGGAATTCCTTCTTCTGAGAATCGCCAGGGCATATTTATTCTTTTGGTGATCAAGTCAGGCGGTTCCTTGGCTGACTTGGTTTTTTAAATGTGCCTGAAGTCCTTGGAACTCTTGGCGTTACTCCTCCAGGGAACTTTCAGAGGGGCTGATTGCATCGGGGGAAACTAATAGTGCAGTTAATCCACTTTTAGTTCTTCTTTCAACAGAGCCTTTAAAACGGATGGGACTCAGAGAAAGGAAGAGTTTTAAAAATCCCTATTCATTTTGACAGACCCCTTCTGCTTGAGATGAAAACCATTTTAACACTGAAGTCTTGGGATCCTTAGATTTTTGCTTATTGACCCAACTCCGAGAAAGCGATTAAACTAAAATATATGTGCTTATTTTGTTTCCATTTTATAGCACACTCCTTCCTCTAATGAGCTCAAAGTAGAGGGAGAGGGGGTTTCTCCACCAACCCCTTTTGGCTCAGCTGGGGTGGGTGGGGGAACGTGACTCTTCACTGGTGTTTCAGACTAACCTCAGTGAGTTTTACGGAGGCTCTTCACGGTCGGGATCCAGCGCGCTAACCATTACACCGCACTGCCTCTTCCACTTTAAAAATAAAGTATGTTTCATTAAGGACAGCCCTATCCTTCCCTCCCTTCTCAGTCTCTTCTCGCTCTCTTTCACACAGTCCGTAGAGCTGTTGTTTCTGATTTAGGGTGACCCTGTGGGTGAACACTCTCGAAAATATCCTGTCCTCAACACTCATGCTCAGCGCTTGCAATCTCAAGCCTGTGGCTTCCTTTAGTGAGTCATCCAGCCTTGGGTCTTCCTCTTTTCCTTCTGACTTCCGTCTTTCCAGAGAGTCATTCTCTTAGGCAGGGGACCCCGACTTCTCCTGAAGTGCCCGAAGTAGGGCAGGTTGGTCCCCAACATTTTTTTGCTTCCCGAAATAGTTCAGGCTTGGTTTCATCTGGGACTAGCCAGAACGAAAGGCCTAGTGGTGGCGAACCTTTGGCCCTCCAGATGTTTTGGACCACAAATCCCACAGTCCTTTGTCATTGGCAATACAGGCTTGGAATTCCGGGAGTTGTGGTCCAAAACATCTGGAGTGCCGAAGGTTCGCCACTACTAATAGCCGGTGCCACATGCTCGCCTCGACTTCCATAGGACCCCAGGGTCCTGTTTGAGGATTTCCACCGGCTCCACTAATAAGACCGCAAAGGCTGACTCTCTTCTGGGAAAGGGTTTTGGTTGCAACCAGCAGCGCAACAGGCACCTGGGCGCAAACTTTACTTGCTCACTTCCCCACCTCACCCGACACACACACACACACCGGAAGACCCATAAACCTGTTAACTGAGAAGCCGTCGCAAACTAGAATACTGTATCGTCCTGAGGTCGAGAGAATGTCTAGAGAAAGGGGTGACCCGCCGGCTTGAATCCACCCTGAAGGAGCTGTTAGAAAAGAACGCAGGTAACAGAGGAGAAGGTGGTGTTTCTCCCACCAGGAAGACCTCGGACGCTGAGTCCAAGGCTCTGAGGGAAGGGGGTGCTGGTCTGATGATGTTGTGGGCTCTTCCCCGCCTGCCGATAGCCGTCGGTTGAGCTCATTCTCCAAGCTCGCGGGCCCGTGTGTCGCCGCGCCCCCAAATGCTCCCCCCAAAACGGCGTGAACGATGAGCTCCGCTAGGACTTTGCCCAACCCGGCCATCCTCTTCCGCGCACGCCCAACTTTCCTAAGTCCAAAGAAAGAGGGCGGAAGGCCCCTAAAGCTCAGCGATTTTTGGCACCGGGTTGAGGCACCAGAGATATTGGGGGTTCGATGCCCCCACCCCACGGGCGTCCCTGACAGGGGCCGGACACCAGGATCCACCCGGACCCTTCGAGCTCTGCAGTCCCGAGATGATACCTGGTATTAATTTAATAACAGCGCGACATTCCTCACACAGAAAATCTGAGGTTCAGCCGGGGCCATCTCCAGGCAGGGTTTTGAAAATGGATTTACCTTAATTATATTTCTGTCCCTAAGGAACTGGGAAGGGAGCTGACTGAAAACAGATTGAAAAGGCCATTAAAACAGATTGAGAAGGAGTGAAAATAAATTAGAAGGAAAACGAACAATGGAGCGGCGGAAAGGTCGTGACGATCTACTCGCTCCCACCCCAGGACCATCGTTTCTGCTATTGCGCACAAGCTCTGGATTTGGGTAGAATCTCTGACGGAATCCAAGAAGCTGTTTCTAGGAAATCAGGCAGACTGGAAGGCTCTGCCTTGATTATCTGCATGGTTTTTCCCCTACGTCCCTGTTTAAAGCCGCCTCTTTATTATAAAACGGGGCTTTAAAGGTTATTTCTATCCAAGGGGACGCGGGAAGGGATATACTAGTATAGGTAGATCCTGTGTTTGTACCGGAGATTAGAAACAGTATTTGGGGTGTCTCCTTTCAGATATCCATTCAGCCGGCCATGGCAGCTGGGGGATTCTGGGTAGTGTAGTCCAGGGAAAGTACCACACTCAGGTTTGTAGGGGGAAAGTCGCGAGGTTTGGGGGTCTTCAGATAGGGATGGTGTCCGAAAATCCTACAAAGAGGTCACCACTCTGCGGAGCCGGATGGATGTGCAGTTTGCGCACAAACATCACTTAACAGGTGAAATTGTATAAATAAAAACCCCAGAGTCCCCAAAAGCAGGCAGGATGCCTTTAGCAATCCAGTTTAGGTGGACGTTGAGTCATGGCAACTGGTCTTCTTTTCTCTTGAGGTCCGGTTGCCATGACTCAACTTCCAGAGAAACTCACCTGGATGACTGAGAACCTTCACAGACAAATCCATCTTAGGCATTTAAGAGCTGCCTGAACGGGTGAAAATTCAACAGGTGCAGCCTCACCTTCCCCGCCCTCCTGGCCAAGAGGAGGCGGTTGCCTGCCTTTTGGCAACCCTCACCTGGGTCCCTCCCGTTTAAGTTTTTAGCATTTTTAAAAATGTAAACTGCCCCCGGTGCCTTGGCAGCCAAGCAATCAGACAATCAGACAGGCAGCCAAGCTGTTGCTATATCCAGAGGCGAAAATAACAGGGGTAGTGATTGCTGTGTACAATTGCCTGCTTGCTTGTTTGTTTGTGGGTATTAGGACGTTTTAAGTCTCTCTGAGCTGGCTAGTTTCACCCACACTCAGGTCGTTGTATCATAACCGGTCAATTTCTGGCCATACCGCCTGCCCTGGAGACAGAAGCTGCGAACACCGTCTTCAGCCTTAGTCCTTCACAATCCAAGCCTCCTCGACATATACTCTGTGCCCGAAGGAAAAAGTACTAGAAATTGCAGAGAACCGATCTGACTGACCTACTAGTCGGATCATCCTTATGAACACCTGGGGAACATGTCTACCTTGCCTACTTGATACTGGATGGTCTCGGAGGCTTCCTGCGTTTCTGCCTTGCAGTCTTTCCTTCTGTGGATTCCCGGTTCCTCCTTTTTATTCGATGTAGAGAGTTCTCTCCCCTTCTAGCCACCGACAAGTAGGTGCTTGGGTCGGGTTTGCCGAGTGTTGACCCAGAGTGTGTTCTGTACAAGGCCTTGGGCGAGTTAGTTTTACCTTTGTTTTTCCCCATCCTCCTCCAACCCTCCCCAGTTCCTTTCTAGGGAGATTTGAGAATAAGATTTGTAGGGCTTCGCCAGTTTAGATGCATATGCTTAAAAACGGGAACCAGAAAACAGAAGCTTAAAAGTGGACCAGCTGCGTCCCGTGTCGGAGCAGAAACCTGATGGAGAAAACGCCCTTCCCGGAGTTTACCTGTTGGTTTTCACTACACCTGCGCTGGAAGTCAAGGACGGTTCACACGCCGAAGTGAACCGCGCGGTTTCTCACCATGGGCTCTTTCCCACGTTCCCAACTGTCGTGTTTACTCTCCCCGTGAGAGCAGGTTGGGGACAAGGAGAGCTGAAATATGCAGAATAACTCCTCAGAGGGCAATGATTCACGTTGGCCGTTTCACACACGCAAGGGAGGTAGTATTCACACGTACAAAAAGGAAATAAAAAAGGGGACCCTCGAAACCTGTCTTGGCCCTTATGTTTTCAAGCGAACAGGTTTCCGAACCCGCCAGCTTTATCTGGTGGCCATCACCTGAAAACCAGGTGCTGCCATCTTAAACGAGCAAGGCACCAGTCTCTGAAGTTAAGCTGAAATTATTTCTGCTGGATTCCTCCTCTCCTCCACCAACCCCTCCGCTTTTCGCGATGGCTTCTTTTTAAAAAAAAAAAAATTGGTCGTGCCTGCCTGTGTGTTTGTGATTTTCCTTCTGATGCATTATTTGTTGTAACACAGACATAACATGACACAATATTAACTTCGCTCGTGTCTGCTTTAGCGTGTTTACCTCCAAAAACTAGGGTAAGGACGCTTAAGGAGGGGGTCTCCGTGTTCTGGCTCCCCTCCCCTCCCGCCTCCTTCTATCACTCCTCCTGAAAATACCTACCAAATAATTCAGCAGACACGAACACACACACACACACACAAAAAAAAAAAACCCTTAAGGAAGGCAGCCGGCTTCGAAATAATCAGAGGGAGGAAACCTTTCAGAAACGACCTGTGTTTGGGGAGTTGAAGAATGAAAGAGATCTCACGGGAAGGAGGGTGGGATCCCCCACCCATGACGGTTGGGGGATCCCACCCCACCTATTCTGATGTGTTCGGTCGGTCCCAGCCGAACAAACTCTTTCATAAGGAGCCGTGAATTCTGTGTTTCACTCCTTCTACAAACGATTCCGGGTTCACTGACGTCATCTCGCAGCTCCCGTTCCTCCCCCCCTCCCCCTCTTAAAGAATGCGGATCAGGCTCTTTCGGAATAAATCGGAACGACATCGATCCGCAGCAACCCGAAACGAAGCGATCCCCCCACCTTCTCGTTTTATAATTCGGATTGCAGGGGCTCCGTTCTACACTTGACTCGGTGATTCCTCCGCCGGGGTGTTTGAGGCCCGTGGGTTTGGGTTTGCTTCTGTTTCGGCTTTGGAACCGAAACAAAATTGGGACCCACAGAACCGCGGTACAGAAATACGAAGGCTCCCCCTCCCTGGTCCGTTTCCCTGGAAGTCATCTGCCTTGAATTCCAAGGGGCTTCCTTCAGAGCAGATGTGCCGCCAAGGGGCCTGTAGTCCAGGAAAAGACCGAACCATTGGGTGGAACAGGAATAGGGAGAATAAAGGATGGATGGAGAGGGGAGCAAAGATAAGAGTGGATTTCAAAAAAGAAGGAAAAAGGGGAATGGGGCGAACTTCAGCTTTGGAAAGGAATTTTAAACCTCTGTGAGGCTTCCCAGCTACAGATGCAGCTGGGGGAATTCTTTTTCTGATGCCAAAAGTCAACCCGCCAGTTCTACTGCGCTGGGTCGGTAAATGATCATTAACGCGGCTGCACAGGAAATAACCTTTTTCTTTTTTGTTTCACATCTCTTCCCCCCGCGCGCGCCGCCTCAAAGGGGGAGAAGAAACCTCCCATTGAGCTCCACGGCGGATATTTTTGACTGCCCCTTCGCACCCCTGCTTGAATTAATTCTTGAAAGAACATAGAGAGCAAAGGACTCGGATTTTACCCTTTTAAAAAAGGGAGAAGAAATATTTATGGGGAAAGAGCTTTCTTTATTTGCCGGTTCAGTCTTCTCTGTAACAGGTTGCTGTCTCCTTCTGCCTGCTTTGCTCCCTTTTCAGAATGGATCTCCCCTACTCGGTTTACCTTCCCCAAATGGGCGTTAAAGGACTCACGGATGCCCGAGATGGCTTCTGGGATGGATTAGGGCTCTCTCTCGCCCATGGTTTTATTTCAAAGGCATTTTATTTATTTATTTATTTCAAATATCCTTTGAAATTAAAATATCTCTTGGATCTGGAAAATCAAAGAGGAAGGAATTCTCCTAATATTGTCCTTCCAGGCATAACACACACCGTTGGCAGATCTGATTATTTTAATCGCACTTAATTCAGTTCTGGATCTGGAGTGTTAATGAATACAAAATAAATAACTTCTGGATCTTTACTTTTTCCATGTTTAGGGACTGATTTCCTTTTTTTATGTCCCCTTTCCCCTTCCAGCTTGTCCCTCGCCTTCCCAATTGATTTCTTCTACTGTTTATTTTCACTTTTCTCTCTCTCTCTCCATTGAATTTCCATTATTTCTTCACTTCCTTGCCCCCCTTTCTGTCCTTCCCTTCGACTTCCTTCCTTAGGGTTTTTTTAATCTTATCTGTTTATTTACTTTAAACATTTTTACCCCGCCTTTCTCCTTAAAAAAGACCCGAGGCGGTTTACACCATTAAAAGAAATGGTTTCAGGTAAAGGGCAGACACAGGAAAGCGTTGTAAAATCGGGCATCCTTCCATTAGGGTTGGCATGGGTGGTTGGGAGGATGGAACACTTTCAATGGAACACCTCCGGCATCTCTGGCCTGAGTTTCCGAACACCTTTGGTCTTGGGAAGCAATTGCCCTGGAGACGAAAACGGTCAGATGAAATCCAATCCGAATCAGGTTCGGAGCTCTAGGAACAACCAAGGAAACGCACGCGTGCTTCATTGTGCAGAGCAACGATTGTCTGATGCCCTGGGATGGAACAGGGCCCTCCGTATCCTTGGGGAAGAGGGTCAAGCAGCCCACCTTCAGAAAAGAGGCTCCTACTAAATCGAGGAGTGGGTCCCCCCCCCCGCTGTCTGGCTCCCAGAATTTCCAGGGAATTGATTGCGCTATCCTATTCTTCAGGCGGAGACAACTGAGCAAAACCATAGATAGATAGATAGATAGATAGATAGATAGATAGATAGATAGATAGATAGATAGATAGATAGATAGATAGATAGATAGATAGATAGATAGATAATATACACAAGTGTTTGTGCTGAACAGACAGACAGATAGATAGATAGACCGAAAGAAAGTATACACGTGTGTGTGTGTGTGTGTGTGTGTGTGTGTGTGTGTGTACTGGATGGATGGAGAGAGAGAGAGAGAGAGAGAGAGAGAGAGAGAGAGAGAGAGAGAGAGAGAGAGAGAGAGAGAATACACGTGTATGTACTAAGACAAAAAGACAGACAGTATACGTGTGTGTGCACAAGATAGGTAGGTAGGTAGGTAGGTAGGTAGGTAGGTAGGTAGGTAGGTAGGTAGGTAGGTAGGTAGGTAAATATACACACGTGTGTGTGCTGAACAGACAGACAGATAAAGAAAGTATACACGTGTGTGTGTGTGTGTGTGTGTGTGTGTGTGTGTGTGTGTGTGTGTGTGTGTGTGTGTGTGTGTGTGTGTGTGTGTGTACTGGATGGATGGATGTATGAGAGAGAGAGAGAGAGAGAGAGAGAGAGAGAGAGAGAGAGAGAGAGAATACACGTGTGTGTACTAAGACAGACAGACAGACAGTATAGTGTGTGTGCACCAGGTAGGTAGGTAGGTAGGTAGATCTTTTCTAAATTAGAGTCCTTTCCAAGGAACGAGCGGATATAAAAGCAGAGAGCATCACCACTGAGCAGCTCTACGTGTCCCCCCCCCTTCTCTTTTTGAAGCACTCCCCCCCCCCATCACCTCCTTTCTATTTGGAGAGGAGTCCTGTGTCACTCAGAAGACGCCAGCAAAAAGAACAGTAACCATCGCAGCAGCCCTCCCCGCGGCGGGCAAACCGTCTTGCTCCTCAGTCTCAAGGGGGATTTTTAAAAATCGTCATCATCATCCCGTGGCCCCTTAACACTTGAAGGCGTTTTTATGAGAGCAGGATTTGGGGCTGGCGGGCGGGGGGCAACGGTCCCAACCTCAGGATGGCCCCGGGATCTCCTTCAGGTTGGGGGCTATTGGGGGCTATTTTCCAGCGCCGGTAGGAACCGCCTGTTGTTCCCGGGGACTGGCCACCCTCCGCCTTTCGTGGGTCCCGCCTACGGTTTCTCTAAGCCCAGGGCGCACAAGGGGTGTTTCCAACTTCTTTCCACGTGCAGTGGGGGTGGCAGAGACGGGAGGGTGTTTCTAATGGGAACCATAATAAAACAAAAGACACCTTTCAGGTGAAAACAAGCCGCGCCACACCAAAAGGAGGTGTGTGTGTGTCCCCCCCCCCTTGCAGGAAGCGACGTCTGGAAGATTGGCAGAGTCGAGAACAGTTGCCTATTTATTTATTTATCTCGCGTCGACTTCTGTTCAAAGCTTGGTCCCATTTCAAGATGATAGATAATACGCAAACCCAGAAAATTGGAGCAGGGGCAAGAGGCGGTGGGGGGAGGCGAGAGGGACGGGACAAGAAACGCAGGCAGAAAACGCAGATGAAAAAGAGGAGGCCATCACACGATACAGGAGCTTTCATGGATCAAAACGCCCCTTCGTCAGCTGGCTCCACCCTGAAGACTCTAGGACCCAGAAGTTCCTAGTATAGTGGGTTTCGCCAGGGAAATGACTCTTAAATCCCCTTAAAAATAACATCAGGAAATTTTTTAAAAAAAAGCAGCTCGTTCAGGTTTCCCTCTTGCTCCGAACCACCACAAGACAAATAAAAGCATTGCAAAGCTCTACTAGTTGCCCCGCCTTCAACATTAGATGTTGCTTCCTTCTTCTTAAACGGCCAATATTATTCCTCAGCATTCCCCCGCTGCCCTTGCAAGATGATACAAACTTCTCTACTCAAAATAATAATAATAATAATAATAATAATAATAATAATAATAATAATAATAATAATAATAATAATAATAATAATCCCCCTTTCTCACGTCCTTCGCCCAGTTCGACGGCTTTCTCCTCCACCCCAAAAAACAGAAGGGGGGGAAGAAGAGGGGTATTCCCCCAAAAAAAAATTCAAGGCGTTGTCTCCCAACCTAGGAAAGCACCGTTGCTTTAATTTTAAAAGGTTTTGGCGTCGGAGAGAGTGGAAGCGAGAAAGAGAGAGAGAGAGAAAGATTGAGACGGGGAGAGCAGGGGCTGGGTGATGCAGACGCCGGATAAAAGGCGACAGCTCAGAATAAACTAATTAAAACATTGTGTTGGGCCACATCGGGCTTCTCTTTTTTTGATCTTCCTTGTGTTTTAAAGAAATGTCAGCCTCACTAGAAAGCCACCGCGGGGGGAAGAAGGAACCCCCCCTCCCATTCCAGTTTTCTTTTTCTCTTCCCCCTCCCTCCCTCCCTCCTTCCCTCCCCCCTTTTTTTCCTAGAAGGCGCGGCGCTTTTCAAAGGCAAACGCCGGGCGCGTATTTGCCCAAAGATGCCCCGCTGGGACGGCTGGCGTAGCTCTTCTTTGCCGAACTAAGCTGCTGTCCATCAAGGGCCGCCTCAGCCAATCCGCGCCCTCCGCTCTGCCTAGCCACCCTCCCTGCTGTGCTTTTATGGAACACGCCGCAGCCTGTTTAGAGAGAGAGAGGCTCCGATCTCGCTCCCCCACACACACACACCCCAACCCCATCACCATCACTACCACCACCTCCCGCAGCCTCCACCTTCCGGGATGGCCAGACCCCAAAGACCCCTCGCACCTGTAAGGAGGGTTCAATGAGGAAGGCATGGCTCCTGGGCTTTAAAGAAACCCCACAATTTATTTATTTATTTATTTATTTATTTATTTTTATTCATCCATCCGTCCATCCATCCATCCATCCATCCATCCATCCATCCATCCATACATCCATCCATCCATCCATCCATCCATCCATCCATCCATCCATACACTTACCTGCTTGCTTGTCTACCTGCCTGCATGCATAGACACCCCAAGGTGGCTCACCATAGCAAAAAGGATGGCATTGAAAACATAAAAAGTTGAACATTTTGGGGAAAAAATCAACTTGTACAGTAATTAATATGTGATGAAATAATTAAAAGCGAGTAAACATTTAAAAACAGCCAAACTTTAGGAACAGCCCGAAAAACTCACAACAACTTTAGAAAGACATTCAGGGACTCAGTCATGATTGTCAAAAGATGGGTCTTCAGCTCTCCATGGAAGGGTAACAGGGAGGGGAGCAGCCTATCTATCTATCTATCTATCTATCTATCTATCTATCTATCTATCTATCTATCTATCTATCTATCTATCTATCTATCTATCTATCTATCTATCTATCTATCTATCTATCGGATGCTCATTGCACCGCTGGTGGGACTGCAATTTCTAAGCTTCTAGGGAGAGGGCAGGATGAAAAGAGGAGGAGGCAGAAAGTAATTAATCCGCTCCCATCAGGAAACCAGACAGCCATGTGGGGTTCTCTTTCTTTTTTCTTTTCCTTCTTTCTTTTTTCTCTCCCTCCCTCCAGTGACCAGGGTTGAGTATCCCTCCATGGCAGGGGAGGGGGAGGCAGGGGAGGAAAGGCAAAAGAGAGAGAGAAAGGGAGAGAGAGAAGGGGGGAGGGAGGGATGCCAAGATCCCACTGGCAAGCAATTTCTTTTAAAACCTGCCCAGCTTCTTCCAGGCCACAGGCCCATGGAGATGCTGGGAGATGCCAATGTCCACACCCCATGCCTGGCTTTCTATTGTGTTTGTGGGTTGTGTCGTTACAGTCATGACCGACTCTTTGTGACCCCATGTCCATGGAGTTTTCTTGGCAGGAGTACTGGAGTGGTTTGCTAGTTTAGGTCACAATAAACAGCAACCGTGCCCCTCTGCAGTTTTCCCCATCTCATCCTAAGGGCTGCAGTGGTGGTGGGGGGGGTAAAAGAGACGCAAGAGGCCTTTCTCTGCAGGCACACATCCATGCCACCCACCAAAGAAAAAAAGGGCAATGTCTGGATTTTGTGTTGGGACGGGTGGCAGGCGTTCCCCCCTCACTGTCTCCTCCCAGTCAGTGGTTAACATGTCTGGTGGCCATGAAATGGGCAGGAGACAGGGGTCAGAATTTGGAAGGTGACCGAGCCCACCCACCCCCTGAAGAACTGGAAATATCCAGGATAAGTAGTTGGAAGCCCCAAGACAACTGGCGACCAGGAATTGAAAATAAGACCAAAAGGGAAGGGAGCTCTGAAGCTGCAAGACCTTCAGGGACCTTCTATGAACAGAGAAGTCTCCAGGTTTTGGCCTTGGTACCTCTTTCTTTCTCCCCAGGACCTGCTCTTTCAGGATCTGGTGATAACCGCCAGAGACACAAATGCAGCCAGATGACAGGGTCCAAAAGACAGGGCCTGCTCTGCATTCTTGGCCTTCACCTGGCCCCTGGTGGACCACCAGTAGGGAAACCCCAAGGTTACTGGGGAGGCAGCCTTACAGGGGAGACATCTTTCAAAGCCAAGTTGGGTATATCCCTATACCTGCATTCTCATGGGGCATTTTTCCCCTCTCTAATTCCTGGCTTGATGCTGGAAAGTTCTGGCCAAGTTTGAAGAGTCAAAGAAAAAATCAAGACTAGGCTATAGGTGATACTTTTTTAGGCCACCAGTAAAAATCACTAATTGAAGAGTGAATAATAGAAAAATCAAGGCAGCTTAATGAGCAAGCAAGGGGAGAGCAGGGGAGAGATACCCGTTTATGGGGGAGGGAGATTTGTGTGTATGTAAACAAGAGGAAACATAAACTGAGAGGAAGAGAAACAGAAAATGGGAGAATGCAGGAGTACTCCAGGATCACTCAGCCCATTTCAAGGGTGGGGATTTGAACCTGGACCCAGTTCCCATCTCTCTGACCCCTACACTACACTGGAGCCTAATTTCCCAAGCAAGCTTATACATCAAATATACAGGGAAATTAAAGCCAGTTAAAATGTGTTATCCTATAACAGTGTTGGCGAACCTATGGCCCAGGGGCCAAAGGTGGCACTTGGAACCCTTTCTATGGGCACCGAACATCACCCCTTCACAGGTACCTATATTCAGGTTAAATTGCTGTATTGGCACTTGGTCTCTAAAAGGTTCGCCATCACTGTCCTATAAAGGCCAGAAGATTGATTTTTGCTGCTTTAGATGTTGGTTGTTGTTGTTTTGTTTATGCTCTTCCCCTGCAGCAAACTAAGACAGTAGCCGTCCTTAACCCCTATTAATTTCCTAAACTTTTTGTCTCTTGGATTCTCAATTTACTCAATTATCAGACCTAGAAGGATCAAAGAGATTCAGGTTAACAGTCAGCTGACTTGAGAGGCCTGTTGATTTCATTGAGTGGGACAGGTCTGGATCAAAATCAATGATATGGTTCTCTCCAGTTCATGAAACCCTTGGCACCTTTGCTGTAGCACATTTAGTGGATCGGGTCCCAGCCAAGGGAGATCTAAGATCAGACTGCTGTTCATGAACTGTTTAACAGGAGGAATTTTTATGTAGCAAAATAATGTTGTGAAATGAACACACGTTGAAGAAAAAGGGGGAAATGGAGAGGCACCTCCATCCTTCTTTATCAATAATGAAGAATGTCCCAGGCGTTCCAGATAGGCCAGAAATTTTGGGATGGAGAGGAAGTAACGCGTTTCCGCGGAAAACGTTCTTCTCATCTGCTCCTGATTCGAAGGAAGGCACCGGGGGGGCGGGGGGGACTTGGCGTTTTCGGAGTGCCTCGGGAGGAATTCCGGCCGGTGTGTTTGGCTCTTAATCCGGATTAAGATCCGGTTTGCCTTTGCTCGCTCCCTGGAAAGGATCGCGGGGAGCTACTGCGCAGGAGGAGAAGGAGGAAAGCAAACACGCGCGGATAAATCGTACATTTCAAAAGGAGAAAAAATTCGCGCGCGACCTTGGTTTCTGATGAGAAATCCGCGCGAGTAGGACTGGCAACCCGTTTCCCCTGCTGCCTTCCACCAAAAGTGGGTTGCGTGCCACGGACGCCCCAGGAATCTCTCCGGTGCCGCCGAACGCTGCGCGGCCTCTCTGCCGGGCGGAAGAGAGGCGCTTCTCCCTCCCTGGGCGAAGTTTGCCGCCACCCGCGGAGGTTCGCCGACCGCGGCGACCCGAGAAAGCTGGACGGAGTGTTTTTTTAACCCCGAAGGGTGGAAGGGAGGGAGGGAGGGAGGGAGGGGAGGGTTTCCCTTGCAGGGAGGAAGGGAGATGAGGGGCCGCCACCTTCTTCCTGCCATTTACACCCCTCTATCAGCAAAATCAGGAGGGGCCAAGTTGTTCCCCAATTTCCCTTTAGCTCTGGAGGTAGATTTGAAAAGAGCCCTTTCCTTCCCCCATGCCGCATCATCATCATCATCATCATCATCATCATCATCATCATCATCATCATCATCATCATCATCATCATCGTGCATGTTCATCTAGTCCTAAAATCAACTTTTAGTGCCACCCTTTTCAAGGATCCAAGGTGGCTTACAATCAACAAAAACTGGAGCAGGACCACTGAATCCCTGGGACCTGGGTAGCTCAACATTTATTTATTTATTTATTTATTTATTTATTTATTTATTATTAAGCTTTTATACCGCCTATTTCCCGATGGGACTCTAGGCGGTTTACAAAGACCATAAAAGCTGTAAAACATCTATAAAAACCATTTAGGTAGGTCCCATTGATTGAATGAGTCTACTCTGGTTTATCACAAAAAACTGGATTTAGGTCTGTGTTTCCTAACCCCCCCCCCTGGGATGAATATTATAGCTTTTGGGCTATTTATTATAGCATGCAAACTCTTTCTCACCTCTTCATAATGGTGGAACAACAACAACAACAACAACAACAACAACAACAACAACAACAACAACAACAACAGTTAACAAAGGATATCCCTTTCGTGACAACCCGAAATCTGATTCCTGCGGTGGTAGCGGTGTTACTGGACCAAATAGTAGAACTGGTCCTCCATGAGTTTTCCACTCAGGTATCCCTTGTTTCCCCTCTCTGCCTCTCTCCCACGGATGCCCACACCTGCTCGCCTATTAGATGCCTGCCCCCTGCCTCCCCTCCTCCCCCAAATCATAGAAGCAATGAGTGGTTGATCTGGAAAATATCTTGAGGGTCACCCAGGCCAACCAGATATCATCATCATCATCATCATCATCATCATCATCATCATCATCATCATCATCATCCATCCATCCATCCATCCATCCATCCATCCATCCATCCATCCATCCATCCACCCTGCGCCTCAAAGCCAATTCTGACGTACCGTGGCTCCTTCCAGGGTTTTCAAGCCTAAAGCAATGGTGAAGTGATTTACCATTCCCCTTTTCTGGGGGGGCACCCTGTGAGTTTGCAGCTTGCCCAAGGCTACCAAGGCATGGTCCAGATGCGAACGGTCAACACCTGGCCCCAAAGCTAGATGCCCAACTCACTGAGTTATCCAAATGGCAGGAAGCACTCAATTATGTTCAATTATTCCCTCAAGCAGAGAGGGAAACTTATTAATGAATAAGATCTAAACTGTCCAGGGATGAGATCAGACAGAAAATGAAGATGCCTTGGAATTAAGTTTCATGTACGCTCAATAAAAGAAGGCAAGTTAATAACATATCCCCTGGCTTGTTCACATATTGGATTCAGGGTGAGGTAAGTGGTGCTTGAGCCATGCTGGACAGGATAGGAAATTATATGAAATTATGGGTAGTTACATGTGTGCAAGAGTTTTTAATGATATAGAGAGGTGTGCAAATGTAGAGGTTCGCAGGTATTTTTACGTATGTACATGTGCCTGTTAGATCTGTATATGTATATGTGTACTTGTGTGTATACATAATTGTAAATGTCTGAATGTATTTATGGGTACATTCTATTCAAATATAAGTGCAATGTATAAGCATGTGTACATGAGACCAGTTCAGGCTGGAGGCTCTAATGTCAGTGTGTCAGTGAATCCATGCCAGCTTTTACTCTGAACTTTATGGAGCCAACTGAGGTGTTAATTCCTATCTCCAAAACAGGTCCAGCACCTTGGACAGCTTTTTGTAGGCTGGGTCCCAGACCAAATCCACTATCTCACCTCCACCATCCAAAGATCAAAGCCAACAGCCTCTATTCTTTGAAATTAGGGAATTAAATGGCTTGGTGGACAAAGGTTGTTCGACCCCACCCCACCCCTTGCTGCCATCTCCAGCATCAGGTGGAAGAGCTCTCAAAGCCAAGCTAACAGCTCTAGTTTGACACACAAACACACACACACAAAATACATGCTATTTCTCTCTGATCTGTTGCAGAGCTTGAAGGCAATTGACTTTTCCCTTTTAAGAAAGGAGCTGTGTTCATTTGCACTGCAGCAAAACAGTCAAGAATTCGGTGGTGCCTTTAAGATGGACCAGTCTATTACCACACATGCTTCTATGAACTGCAATCCGCTTTTGTTTGACATGGTTGAAATGATACATCTCTGATCACCAGTGGCTCAAAGATGAACTACAGCTGTTGAGCCCATGACCTGTGGTATGTCCAAAGGCATCTGTCCAGGAGGAGTAAGTGCAACCATGACGCGGGACCAGATAAACATTCGGTCTGATTTGGCACCATTTCTCTTATGAGTCATGGAAGCTCCGGGTTACTTTTGTTTTGCTTCGGTTTGTTCTGTTCTGTTTCTGTGTGAGACCCTCATCTTTCAGAATCCAACAAATAGAAAACTTAGGTTCCCAGATGAGTTATGAACCATGAATAATTATCCTGAATAGGCTTTGAGACAGTCTTCCTCTGTTTGCAGTCAAGCTGTGGACAGGACCTAGGGTGACACTGTGATGATAAATTATTCATATTAATCTCTCTCTCCTTCTCTCTCTCTCTCTTTCTTTTCTCTGTCTCCATCTTCATTTCTGTCACATACAAGGGCTCGCTCAGAGATGTGGTATAACTTGGGGTAGGGGGGTGGGGGTGGAATTTTGAAAAGACAACTTGTAGGACCTATACCAACTAAACCTTCCAACAGAGGGTATTCCAACACTGTCAGCCACTAGAAATGCTATGGGATTGATTTCTTTAAAAGGATCACCCCTTTCCAAGCCTAATATATGATCAAAATGGTTACCAAATTTGCCCAGCCTTACGAGAATGACAGTAAGCGGTGGAACTGGTGGGTTAAGCTTAAGGAAGGGAGGACGTGGCAGCCCAACACTTCCTGCTGCCTGAGGCAAGGAAGAACATTGAGCCTCCTCATTCTTCCCTTACACCAGGCATGTCCAAACTTTGGCCCTCCAGATGTTTTGGACCACAACTCCCACAGTCCTTTGTCATTGGCAATCTAAGCTTAGAATTCTGGGAGCTGTGGTCCAAAACATCAGGAGGGCCAAAGTTTGGACATGCCTGCCTTACACTAAAGCTGAGGTGGTGCAGCATCTGAATCCCTTTTCAGGGTAACCTTCTCCACTGCATCATGCAAGTTCAGAAAAGCCACCTTGGGCCAGGTGGCAGCCAGATCTCTCTCCCAACACCTTGGCTGCCTTCAGTACATTCCATCAGAAGCAATGGCTTCACTCTGCCCAACGGTAGGGCTGGAGGTAAGTTTCTAGGGAGGTATCAGTGAGTTAGAAACAACATGTTTCTAAGAATAAGAGCAATTCCAACATCTCTCCAACAGGAAGGATGCAAATGTTAGCAGCAGGGGGGAACCAACTAGAACCAACTCAAGTTGGGTTGGTGGGATTCAGGTTTCCCAGGAGGGAGGGAAAGAGAGAGAGAGAGAGAGAGAGAGAGAGAGAGAGAGAGAGAGAGAGAGAGAGAGAGAGAATTGGGTAGGGGAGCAAGAGAGGAGGGCAGTTTTCCTGGCAACCTACTGGCAGAATGGCTCCTTGTCTGGATTTCAGTTGATGCCTTTTGGTGAAAACTGTGACATATAGAAAGCAAGCAACAAATCACACCCAAGTCATCCTCGTCAGGTAACCCGGCAGACAGTCAAGCAAGCAAGAGGGTGTGTTGGCTCCCTCCACCTTGATCGGAACATAGGTCAAGAAAAAATGCCTCTCCTACCCAAAGGGGAAAGCCGTGTGAAGTGTGAGCGTGTTGGGTGGGGTTGGCATTGGGGGAATGTCTATCTCCCTCTGAGATGCAAAGGGAGGCTGACCCTTTGACAGGAAGGGCCAGCCAGAGGAGACAAGATACTGAGGCAAGAGGATGGGGGGGGTTTGACCTCGCAGAATGCTTTGATGCCACGTAGGGTGGCATGGCTACATCACTGCCCAAACTCCCCCTTGGTGTTTACAGAGAGAAAGTGGACCACCACTGAGCTTTCTTGGCAGACTTTGCAATGTGACATGTGACTCCCTGATTTCCCAACCAAATTGTTCATCCTGGGATTGAGCTTAATTACATTTCCCCTTGTCTTTAGATGCCCTGCCAGAATTTTGGACTTCAGTGCTGCCTACCCCCGTCACTAACACCTTTTTAGCCTGCCTCCATTTTTAATGTAACCATCCAAAGGAGTTACAGACAATTGGAATATTGCATGTCTCATTAATGTGTAGTTGATCTTAATATCAGTACTGTTCCAGACATGGATTTTTTTAAAATTGTAATTTCCTCCTATGGATCGATACAGACCCCTCTCTCTCTCTCTCTCTCTCTCTCTCTCTCTCTCTCTCTCTCTCTCTCTCTCTCTCTCTCTCTTAGAGATACACAAACAGTGAGAAGGGTAGAGAGAAACAGGGCTTGGGGAGGAGGGTTGAGGCCAGCTTGAGAGCGGACAGCATGGTCAAAGCACTGGTGATGCTGAAGGACACCAGATTCACATTTGGTGTAGACAAACAAGGCTTTAAAATATGGGCAGGCAGAAAGATCTGTGGGGTCATTGGGGAGCCTCACTCAGTATAATTAGAAAAGGGAAGGGAAGGCTTTTTGTAAATCTTTCTGCAAACACATTTAAAAGGGAGAGTCTGCATGAGGTTGCATGGCTTTCGAAGTGAGCAAAGGCACCACCAGTGTTTGTGCATGGAGATGAGCCAAGGCGGGAGCAAACATCAGTTCCTGCTTGCAAACGCTGGAAGCAAACCCTTTAGAACCATTCCTGTGCTAGCTATCTTCTGAAGAGCTCACTATCACCCCCTCTTACAGCTAGTGCTGCTGGACAGCTCCTCTGCCTTGCTCTTGGGTTATGAGTCATCAACTTATGGTGACCTGTTCCAGGGTTGTCTAGGTTGGAAGTGCCCAGAAATGGTCCACCTTTCTCTTCTTTTGAGGGGTGCCCTGGGAAGCAGTGAAGCCTGCCCAAGGCTGGACAAGGATGGCAGGCAAAAGGGCACATTGGCATCCCAGCTTCTAACCCGGCAGCCATGTGCCCAACTCACTGAGCTGGCTCTCCACTTCTTACAGCCAAAGCAGGACACGTTTCCAGTGCAGCCCCAAACAAATCAGAAATGCAGCCACTCCTCAATTGACAACATGCCCGTTTAATGACCGCTCCAACTTACAACCAGTGGCGGCAGCCAAAGCCACTAGCACCTGATTGCTTCCTCAGGAAGAACCTGCTGCTCCACCCCACAGGGCCTGGGCCAAAGTGTCCAGCCTGGTTCTGCTTGCCCACACCTGCCTTGGCAGCAGTTCAGAGGGGGACAAAGCAGGACTACAGCATCCCCCTTGCCTTCCTCCTCCTCTGTTGCTTCCAAGAGATGGGTGATGCTGCAAGCATCACAATGCCTCCACTGCGGAGGAGAAGGACCTAAGCAAAGCAGATCATTGGACACCTCCAGCTCTATTTTCCCCTTCTTTTTGGTTCTGCTTCTCCTGTGGCCTCCAGGAGAGACTTCCCACCCTGTCCCGCCTGCAAGGAGGGCAGCCTCAACGTACCACAAGACACTGGCCTTAAGCTCCTCCCTTAACAAGCAAATCATTTCACACCCTAGTGGTAGAAATGGAACTTCGTCATTAAGTGAGGAGTGCCTGTAAAGGCCCTGAGTGGAGCCCTCTCCCAAATAACTGGGCAGAAGGACGGGACCTGCATTTGCTCCTTTGTCATGGCCCACACCTCATAGTCCATCACTGCTGGAATCACCACTTGCTTTGCACCCACTGTGCCTATACGTTTGTGCACTGCTCAGATGGAACCTCAAGGTGCAGTGTTGGAAAAGGGTGATGCTACTGAGCTGTGGATTTTTTCCCCACTTCCTTTTCATTTGATACTCATTTCCCCTCCCCATCCCTATTTGAAGTCCTCCATAGGATCTCTCCTCCTGATGATAATTTTATTACATGCTTTTCATTAATCCAGTTATAACTCTCACAATATTATTTTGTCAGCTTACTGAAGCCTCGAGGAACTGCAGGGGTTCATAAGCATTGTCTGGTTTCTCTTTTAAAATAATATTACAATAAAATGCACCCAATTAAAATGGTTTTAGCACTGCATAAAATAAGGAGTTCCCCAAGGAGAGGAAAGAATATCATCATTCTATGCACATCATCATTTCTTTTAAGGAAATGGTGAGGGAGATGTGTTAATGCCATCATCTTGTAAACCTTAGACTTGTCACCTTATTTCCCAGAGATATTTGGCTCACTGCAGGATCAGGAGGCATGGCATAACTTTATGACTTCGGCGAGATGTCTAGAACATTTTAACTCTTCCAAGCTTTTGCAAATATATTTAACCATTATGAAGAGGTGAGAAAGAGTTTGCATGCTATTATAAATAGCCCGAAAGCTATAATATTCATCCCAGGGGGGTTAGGAAACACAGACTTAAATCCAGTTTTTTTGATTAACCAGAGTGGACTCATTCAATCAGTGGGATGTACCTAAATGTTGAGCTACCCAAGTCCCACAAATTCAGTGGTCCTGCTCCAGTTTTGCTTGATTGTAAGCCACCTTGGAACCTTGAAAAGGGTGGCACTAAAAGTTGATTTTAGGACTAGATGATGATGATGATGATGATGATGATGATGATGATGATGATGATGATGATGATGATGATGATGATGATGATGATGATAGAATGTGTGGGTTGTGATATCCTATTCATTTTATCCTTGGAAGAAAGATCAGTTGACTCTAAGCTTTGACGGTCTTTGCAAATTCTGACCAGAACCCCCCAACTTACCTTGTCACTGGTTCTATTTTTGTAGAAGGCCAGTGAACAGGCAACATGGCAAAAGGTGTCTACTAGGGTCACTAGAAGCCAGAAAACAAGCTGGACAGCACAGAACCAGACAAGAACTACAAGGTTCTCAGTGGCCCAAATCCTGTTGCTTAGTGTCGTACATCAAACTACAGTTGGCCTGTCAAAAGAGTAGAGGGTTGCTGAAACAACACCTCAGTAAGGTCCAAATGGACCTATTTTCTTTGTGACTTACTTTAGCATTGTAAGTCACAGTCAGGATAAGGCCCCTTTGAATCAACAAAGCTTACAGCCCAGCTGACTCACTAAATGATCTGACAGCATGTTCTAGTGCAATCTACTAAGCTAAGCAACAGGATTTGGGCCCTCATGTGCACAATGGACTAGATCCAATAGTAACCAGAGAAGACCCATTTTATTAATTGTTGGAAGTAAGTCAAAATGCATGCAAAGCCCATTACTTCAGTGGATCTGTTCTCTCCAAGATTAAGAATTGGATTTGGACCTGTACAGTAGTTTGGCCTTGTTCTGCACTTGTCATGTCTATGGACAGCAAGGTTGATCATATACTTTGCATGTAGAAGGTACCATATCCATTTCTTGGCATCCCAGGTTGATATATCACAGGGTGTTTTGTTTTCCTTCTACCTGAGCCCTGGAGCATCAGAGGCTGTGGAGTTGCAGTCCAAAACATCAGGATACCAACAAACCTTGATTGTAGTTGGCCTTCTGCCTGGCTTCAGAACGGGTCAGGCCTGGATGGTACTTGGGGGGACAACTACCAGAGAAGTTCGGGTGCTCTGATTTGAAAGGGGCTGTACTTCAGCAAATCCTGTGCACAGGTGAGGTCCCAGGCTCAACGCCCAGCATCTCCCAACATGGTTAGGAAAGAATCATTTCTGAAATTCTACTGCTGCTGGCCAGAGCTGGCAATACTGGGCTGGATGAGTTCAGAGTCTAACTTAGTAGGACAGGGTTTTCTATATTCTAGTGGAGAGTGCCAGCTTGGGGAAAGCTGAGACACACATCTATGTGGTGCATTTCTTCCTCATTTGTATGTTTTTGCCAATTCCAGCATTTACCGGTAGCTGAAGGCAAAGCAAGGCACGCTTCACTGAAGCAACGGATTACCGTGGTTTGTGAACAAAGGCATGCATCATCCTAATAAGCCAAAGAACCTGTGTTTTTCTTCATGGTTGTATTTTTCTCATCATGGGCTCATGCCGTGTGATAGGATGCCAAGTTGCAGCCCCTCCGCCTCCCCTCCCTAAACCCAGTCTGCCTGCACCTGTCATATCACAATAATTGTAAAATAATCAGCTCCGATCATGCTGGCAAGAGACTAATTGCCTTGGGACCCATCGGGGCTGTTAGCTGACATTGAGCGATCATGAGGTTATGATGATCATGAGACGGTGAGGGTAATGAGCCGGTCCTAGGTGTAAAATAGAAATCAAGGTGGCACGAGGTCGCCTTGCCCATCATAACCTTCCCAGCCTTCCTGCCTCCTTGACAAGAGAAATTTATGCAAATTGATTACCCTCGCCATGCTCTGCTCATTCCAGTTTTGAGTCAGTTTCGCTCAGTTCTATTTATGAATGCAGCTCCTGCCTTCCTTCTGTCTTGGGATGCTTCTCTGCTTTCAGACCAGCCACGTTTCCTGCAGAATCATAAATAAGGCGGGCAAGACTTGCACCTCAGGTAAAAGAGCTGTGCCTTTGATGGAGCCAGAGTCAAGTACTGTATATAGCATAGGCAGTCATCTCAAATTCTTCCATCCATAATGTCCCTTCCACTTCTGCAGCCCTAAATCGATGACGGTGGTGGTGATGATGATGATATGGGAATCCATACAGAAGAGCGTACCTTTATGTGCCACAAGATGTTAACTTATCCAAGCATACATGACTAATATATGTTACTTTTCTGAGCATAAATCCTATTGTTGGTATGTGTCATTAAGTTGGAACTAGGGGTGGGCTATTCATTTCGGAACCTACTGGTTCCTAAATGACCCTCACGAGCCCAGATGTTGTTCGGAAACCTCTGACACACAAGCAGACAATCACTTACCTTGTTCTGCGCCTGCCTGGAGCTGAGCTCCAATAGGGAAGCAGGCTCCAATGTCATCTTTGCTTCTCCATGGTGCTGGCCAATCAGGAGCTGTGCAGGGACAGGCATCATCCCGCCTCCCTGTCTGATTATGGAATGGTTTTACCAGTTCCATTCAACCAGTGAGTTCTCCTGGCTGAGCAGGGATTCAAACCCTGTCCTTTGAAGCCCTTGCCTAGTCCATCACTCTGTCCACTCCACTGCACTGGGTCCTGGCAAAGGCCACCAATTGCGTTAAAGGTCCTACTCGAATCTGGAGGAGCAGCTGAAATGTGAACAGGGCCTTCACCTCCTTCACCTTCTCCCCAGCTGTCATGCTGGCTGGAGGATTTTGAGAGGTGGGGCACACACACACACACACACACACACACACACACACACACACACACACACACACACACACACACACACACACACACACACATTGTACCTTTGCCAAGCTCAGTTACAAGAGGATTCTCTGGAGTTCCAACCTAAAAATCTTTTGGCCTACACCATCCTGGAGCCATCCAAAATTCACCTGGCACTTTTATCGTGCGATATTTGTGGCCTGCCCCTTAGCTATGCTGTGCCCTATCTGAATTAGTCTGCAAAAATGTCAGGATTGTCTAGTGCTCCTGGGAGCAATTGTAAACATCTTACTCTTGGAAGCAATTGTAAACATCTTGCACTAGTCACCACCCAAGCCAATTGTTGTTCTTTGTAAATCACACAGCACGTGGTTTTATGCCTTACGCTCATGAGCTACCTCCCTGCATTTTATTCATGTATTTATTATTACTAAAGCAGCTAATAATGTCCCTAAGTGGTCTAGACTTTTACCCAAATGATACCTAATACAACTGCACAAGAAGTAACTTTCCTCTGTGCTGCAGTTGCATTCTCCCTTCCAGAAGACTCCTTCATCTCCTACGAAAGTCCTTCTGATAGCACGTTGAGCCTTGCCTAGTTAATCACATGGAGAGGATGCCAGCAACCTGGAGGTGAAAGGTTGTGTATCCCATTACATCTCCCTCGAGTCCCCAGCGCCCTCGTGCCTTCGTGCCCCCTGCGATGTTCAAAGGGGGAGCCCCGAACCGTTGCCACAATCCTGGCTGACATGTGTCATTATCTGATGCACTGCCTTCCCAGGGTGTTCTGCGTGGGCCGCTGGGTCACACGGGCCTATGTGTGTCACCGCCAAGAATGTTTCAAAGGATTGTTATCTGCATAATTACAGCCGTTCGGTTCAAAGAGGGCGCGCCCTCTCCGTTAGAAGGGTTTGGCTGAACAGGGGAGGGGAGGGGGGTACAGAGGGAAGCATGATACATCCACCTACCGTATATACTCAAGTATAAGTCGATCTGAGTATAAGTCGAGGCCCCTAATTTAACACCCCAAGTCTGGGGAAACTTATTGACTCGAGTATTCTAGGGTGTTCTAGAAAATATTCTAGGGTATTCGAGTTCTAGGGTGGGAAATGCAGCAGGGCCTGGCAGCTCCTCCTTTGTGAGCTGGGGGAGCGGTGCGACTTTTAGCCATCGACACAAGCACTTGCCTCGGTGGCTAAAAGTCATTTTAAACATTGCATGCCGCTCCCCAGCAACGTGTGTGTGTGTGTGTGTGTGTGTGTGTGTGTGTGTGTGTGTGTGTGTGTGTGTGTGTGTGTGTGTGTGTGTGTGTGTGTGTGTGTGTGTGTGTGTCAGGATAAGCGGCGCATTTTGTTTAAAATGACTTTTAGCCACTGACCCAAGCACTTGCCTCAGTGGCTAAAAGTATTGACCCGAATATAAGTTGAGGGCCTCCTTTTTCAGCCCAAAATTAGGGATGAAAAACTAGACTTATATTTGAGTATATACAGTACTTCTGTACAAGGAGGCCCAACATTTTTCACTGACATCATATTCTTCCCACCAAGAAAACCTTCAACAGCTTTGCTGGAACAATGAGGATGGAATATTTATAGGTGGCTGAATTCTCATTTTGACTGAATGAGACATATATTTCTTTAAATTCCAGGCTTAAGGGCATCTTAGGAGCCCCCCCTTTTTTTTTTACAGTCCAGCTGTATTTAGAGGATTGCATTGGGGGAGAAACTAACTTTTGGTGTGTGCTTTTAAAATATGATGCCAAAGGAATGCTTATACATACTTTGGATTGTCGGAAAGTCAAACAAGTGAGTCCTAGATCAAACCCAACCTGAACTGTCTCCAGAGGCAACAAAGTTGATGCTGAGGCTGCCCTATTATGGGCCCATCATGAGAAGATAGAATTCTCTAGAAAAGACCATTGTTCTGGGAAAGGTGGAAAGAAGCAGGACAAGAGGAAGGCCAAATACTAGATGGATTGACTCACTAAAGGAAGCCAAGGCATGATAAGATCATTTGGAGGCCATGTTTTTGTAGGGCCGCCATGCATCAAAAGCAATTTGGCAACAACAGTTGTTGCATATTATGCGCCTGTAAAATTCAGAGGCCATGTGGGGGCGGGCAATTAAAATTAGCAAAAGGTGGTCATGTTTGGCAGGACCAAGGGCTGATTTTTCAAAATAACTCCCCCCAATAAAAATAAAAAAAAACACACAGCACACACATACACAAAAATGGGTAAAACAAGAAAAAGCAATTGATTTGCTTCCAGTTTGAAAAGAGGGGTTTGTTTGTCTGTCTGTCTGTTTGTTTGTTTGTTTTGGAGTGCATAAAATGCTCTGGCAGGTTATGGACTCTTTAAGAGCTGAATCATCACTCTTGAAGTTTTCCACTGACTTTTATTCGTCTCCTGGAATTAAGGGAGGGTAGGTGTCCCAGAAGGCCAGGGCCCAGAAAAAGTGAGCTCAGGGCTACCTGCAGCTTGAAGGCCCTCACCCACCCCAGTGTAAAAGGTTTAAGAAATTACCCAAGGTGCTGAATTGGTCCTGTTTGAGGAGAATCCGGCAATTAGGATAGCTCTTCTAAAGTGCAAGCTAAAATCCAGAGGAGATTTACAGCTCCTTGGAAACTGGAGTCACCTGCCATCACCAGAAGCAATGCTCTCCTGTCCTTTTCCCTTGCCAGTTCTTCTTGCCGCATTCCTGCGAGCAGCAGAAGACCATTGGGCAGAAGGAGGGCAACTGCACCAAGGCAGCTTGGAGTTGGGAGGTCAGCACCTCGGAGAGCTCCAAGGAAGTCTTCCACTTAACCACTGGCCCCCTCTTGGCCAAGATGACTCTTCCGAGCTCCACCAGGCTCCTTAAGGCAAAGTGGTGGGTTACCAGTGTCCCTGCCCTTCTGCTCCCAGAAGCCTTCGCAATTAGCTGTGCCAGCTGGAGTCCTTGGGTGGTCATCCAAGGCTGGGAACCACCACCTTAAGGAAACCTTACGATCTGTAGGGAACAGACCCAAAGGCCACCTGAAATGACTCTGGGCTCCCCCACCCCCAAAAAGACAGCATGGCATGAAGACATGACTGGGTAGTTCTCCGCTTTTGCATTGCCCTCCTTTTGAAAACATTACAACAGCTGTGTCCCTGGAGCTTTAAGCTTGAATTCTAGATCCCACCCATCCCTTTGTCTTTGGCCCTACCCTCTCCACCCCAGAATGCTTCCTCTAAGGACATCTCCAAATCTGAATTAGGATCCCCTTCTGGAAAAGATTCCTAACCCATGCTTTCTTTATTCCTAACCCATTGTTTCCTTATTCTATGGAATGCACTCCTATCTTCCTCTGAGGTCTCTCTCTCTCTCTCTCTCTCTTGCTCTCTCTCACACACACACACACACACACACACACACACACACACACACACACACACACACACACACACAGAGAGAGAGAGAGAGAGAGAGAGAGAGAGAGAGAGAGAGAGACCGAGATCCTACAAGCACATCTCCATGGTGGATCTACTCCACAATTATTAGAGCAGTCCCTTTCGTTTTCCAGCTCTACAGTAACCTTTTCTCAGAATTTCCAGGTTAAAAGGCTGCAACCCAGAGCAAAACACAGGTGATTTAATCCATTGGTGGGCAGGGTGATAAATATTTCCTTTAAAACAAAAAGACTGCTGCGTGCAAGGAAATAATTGATCCTTTATTTCAGTTGTCCCACTTTGTGTTAATCAGGGCTCTCCCTTCTGTTTCCCCCCTCCCCAACTGAATATTTCCATTTTAGCCCCTCCATCTCATCAATGGAGGAGGATCTGCCATTTTGTCTTCTCACCCACCAGTCCGGGAGAAGATGGTGGTGCAGATGAAATACCGCCAGATCAAACACGCGTCAGCCGCCGGTTGTCACCTCCTACCGTTCTTCTCTGCCAGAGACGTCAATCTGAATTGTTAATTGTGTTAATATTTGATTTGTCGGGGAGTAAGATAAAAACAACAAAACAGACATACACAGAAAACAAGAGTTGCTGGAGCCAAAACAGCACTGTGAGCCTGGCAACCCAGTCCTGAGGGGAACAAGAGTTTGTGTATCCCTTCCACATTTCAGACCAGGTTGTTAGAAAGACCAGATCCAAAATATTAACTGTGTTTGAGGGAACAAGGAGAGCAAATCTTTTTTGTTTGGTTTTTAAAAATCCCTCTGTTGATGTTGTTCTGCTTTGTGCATTGGAGGTGTGGATGCCACGTTCAGATTTGGTTTTTGTGGCTTCCTAAAATAATTATTCTTCATTATTCATCTCTTTCCCAAGAGTCTGTTGAAGGCAACTCTCTGGAGAGGACATGGGTATGTCCGGGTGTGAATAGATAACCATATTTGTATTTTTGCTTGTTTCTTCAGGTAAGCATGCAAAGATTGTGTCTTCCATGTTCAGGCAACCAAATTCACCCAAGGGAGCACCATTTTGGTTGCCCATGGATGGTATTTATTAGCTTTTCTAGCTTCTCTGTGGATGTAGGGTGAATAAATCCATGTAGAATTATCAGTGTGGGAAGCTGTTTTCTCCTAAGCCAGACTGTTTGACCGCTACCACACTTTAGATTTGAAATGCCTTTTCCTTAAAGACAAATTGCCTTAAAAATCACTGTCCGCTTTTCAAATCGAGCCCCCTTGGCCACACCCATTTTTTACCACTGTGTCAGTTTTTCTTGCGACAACCACTGGGGCTTGTGGTTTTTTAAATTGGTTCCTGCACCCCCTTTTAATGTGATTTGGTTGTATTTGTGGACATACTACGCCACCTTTTTTCGGTTTCCCCCCTGTTTCTGCCATTTCCCTGTCGTAGTTTAAAGCAGTTCAGCAGAGTGCGAATGGGGAAGCCGATTGCTAAGCAACTGCTGAAGTGCGGACTGCCGAACCGCTGTAGTGACCACGTGACCACGGAAGGAGATAAGGCAATGCAAAATAAAAAGTGGCTGCTCAAGGAAGTGCGGTAGTCAAATCTAGCTGGCAGCCAAGTTTACAGGTAGGATTCTATCCTGGCCTTGCCTTGACGTCTTAAGCCTCATAGAATTTTGGACTTCTTGAAAGCATTAACAAGTCTGGGCAAACTGGGATTTGGGGAGGCACAGAAGCCAGGCTGGCTCCATATGACTCCTGGGTTGCATGCCCTGAGATAAACAGGGCAGCACAGCCTAGTGGCTATAGGAGGGTTCCTGAACCAGGGCAATCTTCACACTTTTCACTTAAGCGACTTACGAATCATGCTTGATGGATCCCATAGCCCTGAGCATGCCTCTTGGTTTAGCAGCATAAAAAGTATGCTGTATTTGTGGGGGTGGGAGTGAAGGGGAGTAAGGAGGGTTTCTGAAATATGCAGAAATACATGTTTAGGCAGTTCTGACTTTGTGTTTTTCTTTTGTGCTCTTGAATATTTAATATGCTGATTTTTATTTTATGGCACGATCATAGTTCCAGAAATGTAACTGCAAGCAACAGAATGGTTGTGCTAGCTCCCGTACAGGGCTTAGTTTTAAGCTAAGATTTTTTTTTCTCCAAATCATCAGATGCCTCCAAATATGAACCCCAGTAGAAGGGAGCTGGGGTTAGGACGGAGAACAGACACTCACAAATGATAAAACCTGAGTATTCACTAGCTAGAGAACTGTGAAATATAAAAATACTATTTCTTCTATTTGCACATTTGCCAATATTATAACTCAAGGGTGTGTGTGGATGTGTGGGTGTGGGCGGGTGTGGGTGTGGGTGTGTGTGAGAGAGAGAGAGAGAGAAAAGAGAGTTGGGGTGTTTCACAAGTGGTTAAACGTCTGTTCAACAAAATCATCTGAACTTGGGTCATGCAGAATGTAATTAAGACACTAATTTCCAGTACTGCAAATCCAGAATGGTTTCTCTCAGTTAAATATTTCATACACTTCTGACTAGAGACTGGCTGGTAAATCAGGGGGTAATTTAAAAAAAACAATTATGGATTTCTCAGCAGTATCATGCTTAACTAGTTACTCCTTCTTTACCTTTTGTAATCCATATTTCATAGCTATTCTAAATAACTATTTCGGACCTGCAAGAATCTGTGGAGTTTATATATACAGTAGGACCTGAGTATCCACTGGGAATCGGTTCTAGGTCTTCCTGTAGATAATAAAAACGTGGATAAGAGAGAATGCCAACACTCCCCCCAAAAAAAACCTGCTGTTTTGTGACAGTAGCTTTCTTTATGGTTACTGTTTTGCAACAGTAGCTTGCTTTACAGCTGCTGAATTATGTATTTATTTTTTTTCCTCTGCCAACCGTGGATAACTGAATCAGTGGTTAATGAATCAGTGGATATGGGGGTCCTACTAGATTAGATTAGATTAGATTAGATTAGATTAGATTAGATTAGATTAGATAGATAGATAGATAGATAGATAGATAGATAGATAGATAGATAGATAGATAGATAGATAGATATAGGGCGCTTTTACACGACCCCTAAGATCCGCTGGTCACTTAAATTTGGACCAGAGATCTTAGGGGTTTGTCGCTCTTCGTGTGTCCCCACCCCTCCGCATTTCTTGGCTGCTGGCTGCGTGAGGGGAGGGAGAAAAAAAGGGACAAAAGAATGCAGGCTTACCTCCGGTGCCGGTGGATGCCACCCTGTCTTTGTGATTCCTTCTCTTAAGGGGGTGGGAGGCAAAAAACAACAGCAAAAAGAAGTGAGGAGAGCCCGGCACATCCGCATCAAGATTTTTCACCCTTGGAGAGCAGGTACATGAAAAGTGCGCTGGGACGCGCTTAGGTGGGTGTGGTCGCACTTAATTTTCAGTAAACTCCGGAGCTGGTGGGTAAACAATTTTAAGCTCTGGAGCTGGGAGCCATTTGCAGCGGAGTTTAGGGGCCGTGTAAAAAGGCCCATAGATAGATAGATCTGCCACTACTCATGCTGCCAATATCGAAACTAGAGTTTGGAAAGGTTACTTTTTTCAAATACAACTTCCAGAGCCTCCATACCATTGACAGTGTGACACACACACACAAAAAACAACAACCCCAAAATCTATCACCAGCATTGGTGGAACTTCAACATTCTACTCAGGAGCAGCCATCAGGAGAGTTCTCACCTTACTATGGGCGTTTATACACGACCCCTAATCTGCACTGCAAATGGCTCCCAGCTCCGGAGCTTAGAAATGTTTCCCCACCAGCTCCGGAGTTTGCAGACAATTAAGTGTGACCCCGCCCACTTTAGCGCGACCCAGCGCATTTTTCATGTACCTGCTCTCTGGAGGTGAAAAAAATTTGATGCGGATAAGAGTGCCAGGCTCTCCTCGCTTGTCTGTTGTTTTTTTGCCTCCCGCCCCTTTAAGAGCCCCTTGAGAAGGAACCAGGAAGTAACGGGGCCCGTGGCAACTTCGGACCGGCACCGGCAGGTTAGTAAAGGCTTCTTTTGTCCTCCCCCCCCCCTCACGCTGACAGGAGCAGGAAGTGCTGAGGGGTGGGGACGCAGGAACAGAAACGAACCCCCAAGATCTCTGGTCCGAATTTAAGGGACCAGCGGATCTTAGGGGTCATGTGAAAAGGCCCTATATCACCATTCACTTGCAAATTCTCAGGACAGCTAGCCTTTCAACCAAGGAAAGCATGGTGGGGCAACAGAGTTGATGTCACACAGCAATGCTAATTTTAAAAAAACATGGTTTAGCTCAGTGCAGTGGTTTAGGCACCTGGTTGCCAAGCCAGTGGTTTGGCACTTGATTCCCCTGCTGTGCCTCCTGCAAGTAGAACCAGACTGGGTGGCTTTGGGCATATGGCACAGTCCTAGGGGACCCCCCCCCAGAAGAAGGGGAACAGAAAACCACTTCTGAGTACGAGGTTGTCATAGGTCAGAATTGAGTTGGTGGCACATGATTATCCCTACTGTATTCTTTTATGCTTGGGTTGAGGAAATGCAGCAGAAGATTGTAGTATCTTGAGGAGTCAGGGTGGCATGTGCCTTCCTGTTAAAAGAATCTCAAGGCAAATAAGGTTGCCACCAGAGCTTTCAAGCTTCTGGGGCATAGCTTTTGCTTTCCATTGCTCGGGGCCAGCTAAGCTGGGAGTGTAACAACCATGGCATATGGGCAAATCTCTGGATGCACATTATAGATGCTGTTTAGCTGTTGTCACCGTATCCGTTGATCATATAAGACAATTTGACCATCAAAAGAGATGTAGTCGATTAAAGGTATGGTCCGCCCTTTCATGTAGTCAAGAGAGATTTAAGGTCTAAAACCCTTGAGGAATTGTTCACTAATGGGAATTTCGATGCAGATCTAAGCGTGCAGAAGGTGCTGTCTACTGGTCTAGGATCTTTCTTGCCTTTGATGGGCTGCCCAGCAACTGAAGGGAGAAGCATTCTTTGACCACGGGTACTGTATGCTATTTAATTTTCTTTGCCCATTCCTTAATGAAATATTTGAGATCCATTTCATCTTTACATGCACCGTCTTCAATCCTGGAAAGAACCTTTTATTTTATTTATTTTATTTCAAATATTTATAGTCCTCCTTTCTCCTAAAGGATCCAAGGCAGAATCTTTGTCTTTGACAGAACAGCTTGACAGCCTAAGATGTCTGAATTCAACTGTCAGAGGGTTTCTAGCCAGAGGAGTCATTGTCTTAGGAATGAGAATACCCTGGAAAAAAATTTTCCATCTCTCTTTTCATGTTGATTTGTGCAGCATGACTGGCCAAAGGGATTTTGCACCCATTTTGCAGACGGAGGCAGAAAAAAGTGAAAACATGAGCATAAGGCAAAATGTAAGTTGAGGCTGAAGGGATTTCAGAGGTCATAACTGCACCCCTACCATCAGTTTTTTTTTTAATGTGGAAGAAGCAGTGGTAAAACAAGAGTTGTGATCAAATGTAGTGCTGTGTTATCATTGGCACCTTGCACTGAGCTCTGTTGGGATGGGATACAATTTTGAAAAACAGATAATTGGCAGCACAACAAAAGGCTGATCTGCAATTGTTGCCAATTTTTGCTGCAACTAAAAGTTCACAATAAAACTGGTTTGGGGGAAGAGAAGGGGTGTATCTAGAAAATTTGATACACTGTTCTAATCAGGGATGAGTATGGAAGCGAAAGATAATTTGTCATTAACCAGCCCCTGTGCACTCTAATGTTTATTTATAAAGGGTTAAAGATATTACACTTCCTTAAAGTCACCAGGCCCTGCAGTGCACAAATATAAATCATCATGATTCAGAAGAACAATAAATTCATTTATAAAGTACTTCATTTATTTATGAGTCTGCAAATGGAACACTTGGTTTTCTTTTTGCCAAATGAAATTTGCAAAGGACAAAACTGATTGCCCTTAATTGATTAAGCAGATTCACTCCAGTACCAGCACTCTGCTTTGCCTCGTTTGTTTTATCGAGGCAATCCACAAGGGAAATCCAACGGTGCTTTGTTAGTCAAACGAAGCACAAATATGTATTTCTTAAGATTGCGGGATATTAATCTCAGCATTACCATGTGCATTAATCATGGAATACAACTCAAAATAATGAGGCATTGAAGACTCTGGGCTGCCATTCATTTTTCATAAGAGATTACCGTGACCAGTAAGAAACCAACGATTGCAGTACGGCATATTCTTGGCAGAATCTGGGAAAGCTACAATTCTGTACTACAACACCCAGAATCCTCTACCCAACATGGAGAACATCCTTGCTGGCTGGAGACGTCTGGAAGTTGTTGTCCATGCCAGAACCTGGGACACATTCCCTTTGGGGGAGCTTACAACTCCTCTCTCTCTCTCTCTCTCTCTCTCTCTCTCTCTCTCTCTCTCTCTCTCTCTCTCTCTCTCTCTCTCTCTCTCTCTGTGTGTGTGTGTGTGTGTGTGTGTGTGTGTGTGTGTTATAGCCGTGACCGACTCTTCGTGACTCCATGTCCATGGAGTTTTCTTGGCAGGAATACTGGAGTGGCTTGCCAGTTCCTACTCCAGGCACTTTCAGCACCTGGTATTCCCTGGTGGTCGCCCATCCAAGTACTAACAAGGGCCGACCCTGCTTAGCTTCCAAAATCAGGCGAGATTGGATATGCTTAGGGCATCTAGGCAGCACTTACAATTCCTAGAAGCCAGCAACAGCCATGCTGGCTGGGATTCCTAAGGATATAACAATCCAGTGAAGATAATTTCTAAGCTCTGATCTATGCCAGGGATAAGAGAACATGGATTTCAAACATGTACCCATGTCCATATCCACTGGCACATGGACATTTTTCTAGTTGTCCACTTGGGCCAGACATCTTCTCTTGGGTGGGCCACGTAGGCGCCACAAATGCCGGTCACTATAATTTTGGAGCAGCTCTTTTTTAGCTTCACCATGTGCAGCGTGGTGGCTCAGTGGACTAAGGCTCCGAAAACTGTTGGCTGCCAAGTCAGCAGCTCAGTGGTTCAAATCACGGGTGCCACGCCACGGAGCAAGCTCCCGCTGATAACCCCAGCTCCTACCAACCTAGTAGTTTGAAAGCATGCAAATGCAAGTAGAAAAATAGGTACCACCATAAAAAGTGGGAAGGTAAAACAATGTTTCCTTGCAGCCATGCCGGCCACGTGGCCATGGACTTGCACAACACTGGCTCTTCAGCTTGAATACGGAGATGAGCACCGCCCCTAGAGTCGGACACAACTAGCATGCATATGCGGGGAAAACCTTTACCTTTTTACCTATGTGGCAGACAGAAAACAAGGTGGAAGAAATGTATGTTTAATGACTTGTTCCATGCAAGGCTGTTAAAAAACTCCTCCCAGCATTTTTGTAGCCATTTCTTGATGGAGTAAGGCCTACAGGCAAAAACAAAAAACCAAAGCCTGCTGAGAAGTAGAATGGGTGTTTGGGAGACGACAGGTCCAATAAAAAACCTGAAGGGGTTGAGAGGAGAGATGCCTGAAGGAAATTATGATTTCCAATATGGAATCACGACCGACCTCATTTACCGAGTAGGAACAGTGCTCAGTTACCACGGGGTGTTAATTGCACGTTCCCTGTGTTGCCATGGCGATCCGCACCACAGGGCCTCCAGGTTGCGGTGTTCTCCTGGACCGTCTCTTCCTTGTCCCCCAAAGAAGTGCACATATTGAGATAGCCATTTTGTGCCCGAGGAAACAGAGGGACCTGTCGGTCATTTAGGGTGCCGAGGAACAGAACCGATGGATGGCTTCGGGTGACAGTATATGGGGATAAAAATCCCAGCATCGCCATCTGGCAGTGGAAAGCCCACTGTTTTTGGTGACAGAGGCAAAATGCAATCCACATGAAACAGCCAAGTTTTAACTGTAGGAGAATCGAAAGATGACATGGGAAGAGAAGGAACAACATCTAACAACATCTTCCAGGGAAGAGAGAAAAATCTCCAAATTTCAATGGTGTTGGTCAATGAAAAAACATTGAAGTCTCAACCATCAATCCACCACATCTTCATGGACAATAATGTCCCATTGTATGTTTTCAATCTTCTCTGCCTCCGTCTTCCGCCTGCAAAATGGGAATAACGGCTCTCAGATAGCTAAGAGCCCCATGGCGCAGTGGTTAAATGCCTGTACTGCAGGTAAAGCTGTGCTCACGACCTGGAGTTCAATCCCAGGTAGCCAGCTCATGGTTGACTCAGCCTTCCATCCTTCCAAGGTCAGTAAAATGAGTACCCAGCTTGCTGCGGGGGATGTGTAGCCTGCATACTGTGATTAAAAAACTGTAAACTGCCCAGAGGCTACTTGAAGTGGCATGGGGTGGTATATAAGCAGAACACTTTCCTTTATAGTTTTCCAGCAGTGTGGTTACAATAGACAAAGATCTTCCAGAGTGACTCTGTCAGCAGCATACTGCTAACTCAGAAAGGCCAAAACCCATCAAGGTGGAATGGTCAGCAAACATTGCAAAACCTGTGTGTGTGTGTGTGTGTGTGTGTGTGTGTGTGTGTGTGTGTGTGTGTGTGTGTGTGTGTGTGTGTGTGTGTGTGTGTGTGTGTGTGTGTGTGTGTGTGTTGGCAGTGCAGAGACTCCCTGATGAAGATACAGGCCAACAAGTGAAGTCCAGGGGCAGCCCCCCAACTTCTGGGTAGTTCTGTGGTTTAGGCATCTAGTTGCTGATCCAGAGTTTGGGAGTTCAATTCCCCACACACACATCACACACACACAAACATACACTGGGCCTCCTTGACAGGGGCTGGTCTCAATTATCAATTTCTACCTCTCCAGTTCTAAGATTCTAAGAATATTTAATGACGATCAGGGTGCCTCTCAGCATGCCCAAATGGCATATCCTCAAGCAATAAGGTCCAGCCACTAGATAGGTAGAATAAATAAAATAAAATAAAATAAAGTAAAATAAAATAAAATAAAATAAAATAACTTTGAAATGCAGTACTTTCAGAAATCCCTCCCATCATTTATTTATTTTATTTGAAATGTTTGCTTATTGCTTTTCAGACCACTACAACTTGCAAACAGATACAGTATATAATAAACAGATCAAAGCTCTCAACAACCTTACAAATGGATCAAAAGACAGCTGGAGCACTGGAGCGGATTAGCACGGCCAAAAAAAAAGAGAGTCATTCTATGATTTCTCATCACAATATTAATATCCTGAAGTTCAGTTATCTAGTTATTGTTTTCAGTTATTTGGCTAGTTTTTAAGTTATTTGCTACACAGGTACAGAAAGAAGAGGCCACCTATTGCCCTGGACTGATGTTGGAAATAATATCCAGCACTATCACTTATCCTTGCCATAATGCAAAGAAACGGAAAAACCTGGCTTGGTTTATCCTGGCAATTAAGATCCATTAGCTTTATAAAAGGGCTCTTGCAGAAGGGGTTCTCCAGGGCTGCCTGCATTTGTGCACTTCCCTTGGTACTTTGGTAACAGGGACTTTCACAAGGAAGTTCTGGCTCCAGGGACTTCTCGCAAGGATGTTCACGTTTCAAAGTTTGCCGTTACTGCTGGTTGGGATGGATGGACAAGCAAACAATGAAAAGCCGGGATGCTGCAATCTCATCCTAAGGCCACATCCTGTGTTTCCTCCGCTCTTATCTGTGCTATTTCTTCTGCAGCACAGCGCCTGTCAAGAAAGAGCGAGGCTCCCAGCTTCAGCACCACGGGCGCCTCTCTTTTTAATTTTCTCCTCTCTCTTTCTTCCCCTCTCTTTCTCTTCCCAGACAAAGGAGAACATGGTGTGGGGGATGGGACCTACACACCCACACACCTCTCCTTGTTCTTTTAGAACAGATGGAGGGTTCCCCCTTCATGCTCAGCTGAGCATGGCCATTCTCAACTGCAACTCTGGAGCCTCGTCTTGGTGGCGCAGGGGAGGCCGGTGATAATGAATGAACGGAGAAGCCAGGCTGGGCTGAGGAAGGGAGAAGGCGGTGGGAGTGGGAGCCAGGAGGGAGAAGTCCCAGGGAGAAGCAGGAGGGAAGAGGGCCGATATTGTTAACCATGCAGCAGATGTGCCAAGGCACTCCGCTGAGCTGCTTGGACCTTAAACAGATGCCCTATCTATGTGTCCTGGGACAGCAAAAATGAGAAAGGACCCGGTCTCACTGCACCAGCTGCATCGGATGACGAAGTTCAAAATACTGCCTTCCTCTCACCTGGCCCATTACTTGGCTTCCTATTCAGGTGGGGGAGGGATGCCCCTTAGGCGGTTCATTCTCAGAGTGGGCCCAGAAACTAGGAATTCTCCTTTGTAGCCCAGCAAATGTAGGTCAGTTGTAGAACCGCCTCGCCTCTCTCCAAGAAAAGTTGCCTTTTTTGGATGACAGATGCAACAAAACAAAACAAAACCCAAACTGTTGAGTTAGTGGCCATGCCAACGGAAGAATCCTGGCAGGTCCAAAATAACAACTTTCCCAATAAGTCGTGAGCATCAGTCTCTTCTGGGCCACAACCCACTTCCTCAGGTGTAAATTAAACTTGCTGCTGCTTTTGCCTGGGAAGATACTTAGTCGTCCGGGTGAGGTTATCCAGAAGCTGAGTCATGGCCAAAGGACTACAAAAGAAAAGAAGTCCAGTTGCCATGACTCTATTTCTGGATTGCAACTCCAAAAAAATCCCTTAATACAAGTGATTTTTGGAGTAGCAATCCAGAAATGGAGTCATGGCAACTAGACTTCTTTTCTTTTGTATATAATATAATATTGGATAGATAGATAGATAGATAGATAGATAGATAGATAGATAGATAGATAGATAGATAGATAGATAGATAGATAGATAGATAGATAGATAGATGTGTGTGTGTGTGTGTGTGTGTGTGTGTGTGTGTGTGTGTGTGTGTGTGTGTGTTTTTCTAATCAGTTATAGCAGTGATGGCCAAACTTTGGCCCTCCATATGTTTTGCACCACAACTCCCACAGTCCTTTGTCATTGGCAATACAGGCTTGGAATTCTGGGAGTTGTGGTCTAAAACATCTGGAGGGCCAAAGTTTGGACACCACTGAGTTATAGGATCTAATCAGAAAAAGGCAGCTTGTATCTACCTCGCACATATTTATTTTATTTTATTTATTTATTTTAGAGTATTTTTACCCCACCTTCCTCCTTGGAAAAGGACCCAAGGTGGCTTACAGTAATGAGGGATAATATACAATCCAGTACAATTAAGACATGTTCAAGCATTTGAGAACAAGGAATTAAGGGACCTATGTGGAGACAAGGCTTCGCAAAAACAAATACATCATAAATGCCAACCCAATCTTCTTATGCACCCACAAAGCAGCTCCCTTCTCTAGGTGGCTGTTTCTCTCCAGTTCCCGTTCTTGGCACACACAGAGAAGCAAAAGGAGTAAGAACAGGGGGGGGAGGGGCAAGAGGAACAGACAGATGAGGGGAGAAGAGGGGCGCAGATAAGAATGAAGCAAATGAGAGCGAGATGGGAGGACATGAAAGCTGGAGAAAAGGGAGGAAGAGGTTTCGGGAACAAGGGAGGAAGGGTGAAACTCCCATTGGTGGGCATAACCCTTCCTGACCCAGGACTTCTCTATTCATGCATAGTGTTTCATTCACCCTCTTGGATGTCTTGTTCCATTCTTTCCTTCTTTTTCACCCCCTCGGGCTTCTAGGATTCAGTTTGAGAACCTCCTTGGAAATACCAAAGCTGGATCCTTCCTTTAAAATAAGGCACACTTTCTTCCTTGTTTTCCTTCCTCCGCCCTGTTGCTTATTCTACACTACAGATAAAATTGGCCATGCTTGCTATTTATTGATTGTTGTTGTTCATTTGTTGCACCGAGATGGTGTCTTTCCCCCCCTGGGATGTTCAAAGCAGCACGGCATGGGTCTCCTCCTCTAACCTGCCAGTGCTTATTAAATTCATGTGAAGACAACCCCCATGCTCTGGAGGCAAAAAAATGATGGGGTTATCCTACGTTGGGCACATCACAAGAAAGGAGGATTCTCTTGGAAAGGCTGTAATTTTGGGGAAAGTAGAAGTAAGCAAAAGAGGAAAGACCAATACAAGATGGAGTGACCCTCTAAAGGGCACCACATGCTTGAGTCTGCAAGGACCAGAGCAGAGTTGTTGGAGACGGGACATGATGGAGATCACTCATTTATGGGGTCACCAAGATTTGGGGATGCCATGTTGGCACATAACAACCCTTGCCCCCCTTTTCTGCAGAGCGCAACCATAAAGGGAGTGTAATGCATGCACGAGCAGATGGAACACATACAAAGCCTTTCAATGGGACTGGTCTGGTGAAAGAGGAGCTGCAAGGGCAGGAATTCCCCCAATCAGGACAAAAATTAACAAGGGCGATGGAACTTTGTAAGGCCTCCCAACTAAGGGAGATGCTCTCTTCTCCTGGAAGTAAAGCCCTGTCCCCAACACCTCTCCGCAGCTCCTCACGTGAGCTCGTATTGAACAAACGGCTACAGATTAAGTCCATATTTGAAACGGCAGATGAGAGTTGCAGTCCGAGATCACAGACATCCGACTCAGGGCTTTGGTAGCAACAGCTGCCACGTCCCCAAATGTGTAAAGGATTAATGCTCCCCTTGGCCGGCACCAACAGGAACTTGAAAGAGAAGTTGAGTCGGGGCCTTGTTGGAAAGTAATTCAGGACATATGTTTGGAGTTTCCTCGGTGAGAGAAAATGCACCACTGTCTTCTCGAACCAGCTTGGTCCTCGCGGTTTTCATAGTGGTGGAATGCCTTCTCTGCAGATTCAGTGTAAATGTGGAAATTGATCTTCTTCTAAGTCAACTTCCTTCTTGTTTACGGGGGAGTGACATTCTTTTACTTATTTATTTTTAATGGGTGGACATGGTTCTTTTCCACAATAGGGCCCCAGATAGCCCATAGACAGCTTAATGCTCACCCCTTCCACACACGGACCACCATCAAAAGGAAAAGACAAAGGTGGTTTCCATCGCTGCTTGGGGCTGAAACTGGAAACCATTTGCACATAAAGCAGGTACACCACGACAGAGCAGAGGCTCCCTCGCCGGTCACCAAGATGGTCAGAACTCTAATGTTTAAGACTCATGAAATGAGAACTCATCTGCCATATCCTAGAATTTCATGACTGGAAGGGACTCTACAAGATCATCAAGTCTTGCCCTTCTCAGGCTTAGTGGGGAATTGAACTTTCAACCTCTGGCTCCATAGACCGAAGACTAAGCCCCAGAGCTATCCAGCAGTTATGAGCATCAATCCTGAGCCTTGGGGTTAATGGGCTATCAATTGGCTGTACAAGCTCATCTTCGCCCAACAGGTCAGTCTTAAAAGATGCAACAGGATTGTCTTCTGCTTCCTAATGAACGTGGTTCACCTGTCATAGTAGCTGCAGAAAGTGCCAACTTGTGGATCCAGAGAAAGGGCCCCCTGAACCCAGCACCTCCCTGCAAGAAAGATGTCCTCAGGCAAGAAATCATGCAGACAGAAGCTTCTTTGGTGCTTTGCTGGGTGTTCCAACACAAACTAAGTGTGGTGCTGCCCTTGAGACAGGACAGGGTGCTTCATCCTCCCGACAAACACCCAATCGCACCATTTTTCAGAGCTTTAAACCTCTGTTATGGCTACCCCTACTTCTGTGCAAAGGGAGGCAGTTTTGTCCCCATCAGCTATGCAATTGAGTGTGTGCCCAATCTATATGCAACAGGTGATGCAAAGAAGAGGGGAGCACCCAAATCGCCTTTCCACCATCTGCCAAATGCCGTTTCGCTCCTGAACTTGTCCCGGACTCCCTAAATGACCCACCAAAGTATATCTGTACAGTTGTTAATTAGACATGGGCACAACCAGAAAAAATGATGTTTCGAGTTTTCGTTTGTCGGAACGGGTCCGTTTCGGGTCGTTTCCGTTTGTCGCGAAATTTTTCAAAAATTTGTCATTTCCGTTTGTCATTTGTCGTTTGTCATTTCCATTGCGATTTAGTGCGATTTGACTTCCCAGAGCATAGGGGCGCCCCACAATCAGGGCCGGAGCTAGGTGTTTTTGCGCCCTAGGCTGCGGGCGAGGCGGGGGGAGCGGGGGGGTGGCGGCCGCAGGCAGGCGAGTGGGCGGGCGGCGGCGCGGGCCGCAGGCGGGTGGTGGCGCGGGGAGACGGGCGACTGGGCAGTTAGCATATCACTTAGGATAGAGGTTCTGTTCTTGACTTGCACCCAAATTGAAGTTGGGAAAATAGAAAATAAATGGTAGTATATAATATATTTTTAAAATAAACCCACACACCCCACTCCCAGTTGAACCTCCCCCTTTATCCAATATCAGAAAAAAAACCCTCACAAACTGCCAGAGAAGAAATAAAGAATAAACTGCTATTCCCTTCATCAGACAAAGCTGCAGGGAATCAAAGAAATTATTTTCTAAATCCAATTCCCTCCCTGCCTGCCTAACTTAAATCCTAAAGCCTCCAGGCTCCCTCCTCAATCTCGATCGGATCACACCAGCACCAGCAGCCAGCCCTCCTCCCTCAACCACATCCATACACCCGACTGCAATTTCTGGAAGATGCTTCGGCTTTTTATGCCCTCCGAGACATCCAGAAGTGTCCGTCAAAAACCTGGCAATGCCATTGGTGGAATGGTTCAAAAAAATTGCATGGTCCCATCCCATGCCCAGCCCAAATGGGCAGGTCTAAAAAAATAAAAAAAAATAAAATAAAATAAAATCAATACGACGTTTTATTGCTATAAAAAAACCACTGCTGCTACTATTAAAATTCAGGCATTTAAAATAAATAAATTTCACATGTTTCTGTGGTGATTTGGTGTGTTTTTTGACCACAATTTCAAAAGAAAAATTATGGTCGCCATTTTGGATCCCCCCCCCCACCGCATGGCATGGCGAGACGACGAGGATGACCCCCTCCCCAGCCTGGTGCAAGCAGCCCAGGACAGGAGAAGAGGAGGGAAAAGGCCGGGGACCCCCCAGAAACCACCCGTCTGGTAGGTGGCAAAGCCTTAGGCAGGCATATTTTCGCCTGCTTTTTTGGCCGGGAGTCGGAGTTTTTTAAAAAACTTTTAAAAACTTTTTCTGTGCTTCGCATTGCGCGATCGCCGCGATGCCACAAACGGAAATGAAAAACCCAACCAAATTTTTCTTTTTTCGGTTCGAGTTCGAGTTCTGACGGCTTAATTATCGTTACCGTTTCCGTTACGTAACGGAAACGATAACCGAAAACGGAAACGACAATTTCGCCGAGTCGTGCCCATGTCTATTGTTAATATATTTTATGCCAGGTGAATTGAAACTGAATGGAATTGAATTGAACCTAGCTAGGACATGGGCTTCTGTACCCTGCTACCCAGGCATTGGTGATGTTCATGCTGATGGCACTTGCTAGCTGCTACTACTTCTAGATGACCAGCGGAGGGGTGGACAAGCCCGCCCAATCTCCTTCATCCTGGTTCCTCCTCTTTAAATCAGACTGGGACTGGGTGAACATTCAAAGAGAGGACACCCTGCACCCCACCCACCCAAGGACTGTCATCCTTAAAAATAGGACATGGGTACATCTTAGGCACCGGCTTCTCCTTGACTTCTGGAACCAGCCCTGTCCATCTTCCTCCTCTTTGAACCCAACACCGGGTTCAGCCCAGCCGGGGTGAGTTTATTTCCCACAAGTGACTCCTAAATCCTGGAATACCCTTAATAGTCCAGAGAGGTGGGGGAGAGAGGGGGGGCTCTCTCTCCCCACCCCTCCTTTACTGAGACATGAAAAGAATCTCTGTGTTTGCTCCTGTCAAATCTGAATTCCTTTGAAGTGGAACTAATCACTTAGTGTGTGTGTTGTCCTAACAATGGGGCTCTTTTGCAACGCCTCCCCTTTTTTAATGGGTGGGGGCATGTAAATGTTCATCTCTCTACCCCATCTTGATGAAGGAGACTATTTGCCAGCCTTCCTGTTCTATCGCCATCCTATATCAGTTTAGACCGGGCCCTTCCAAACCTCTTTCTCCAACTCTTCACCCTCCCTCCCCCCCACACCTTCCAAACCTCACTCTTAAATGCAAAAGAGTCCTCCAAAAGGCTTCCTTCACTCTAATATGGCCTGGATGAGTACCTTTCTAATCAAGAAGGAAAGATCTGTACTGTACTATAACTAGGTCTCACTGGTTTGCTTGAAATATCACAATGTGCCACAATCAATGAAGGGACGTTTAGTTGCAGACTTACGAACATTTTGGCGAAATTCCTCTAGCTACACAGAAATGTAGACATTCACCCAGCAGAATGGCTCCAAGTTCCCCAGAACTTTTTTCTTCATTAACTGGCACTTACAGACTCAGTAATTCACTATGAGACATTAGTAAGGGGAAGCATAAAAAGGTTTCCTGACTGACAGAGCAACGGATGAAACAGCAAAATGATAAACATGACTGCTTTCAGCAACAGACTTCAACAGACGCCGGAAAAGAGAAAGGACTCAGCAGAAACATGGGGCTCTCTTGGAATTCAGAGGTCAGAAAAGAACAATTGGTTAATGCCAGATGGATTGATTGACAGTCGGCCTAGGCCAAAAAGATCCCTCCCAGTCAGACCTACTAAAGACAGCATGCGAGGTTGCAAGAACTCAAACAAGTGTATGGTTTGGAAAAAGTTAAGCACATTTTGACTGAAGAAATAAAATTTGACTGAAGACAACACAATCAAAATCTACCTGTTGCTTGTCCTCAGGGTAACCCAATACCCTCACATCCTTGTCGTGAACTTTTTCCCAAGTTAAGAAGTTAGAGTTGATATTGGCTGTTGGACCCGGAGCCACATAACTCAGCGAAGGCCTGTGTGAACAGCGGGAGACTCTTTCTAATTGCAGGTGGCAGTGAGGGAATCTGGGTAGAGTCTTTTCACAAGGAGGGTAAGTGCAGCTGAAAGAACGGAGGTCGGAAGAGATAAAAACAGAGACGGAGCTATCAGCAACAACCACAGTTTTGAAAATAAGAAGAATTAATCAGGGACCAGGGGAAACCACTTTTGGGAAATGGCCTTCCTGTTCCTCATTTCAGATCCCATGTGTGGCTGGGTTCTTTTCGCCGGACCTGGATAGCAAGTGTTCTTAGATGTAGGAAAGGTGGGGAGGGCCAGGGGGCTTGAGTTTAGACTTTCACACACACATCACAAAACCCATTGTCATGCCCGCGGTTGTTGTCCGTCCCCCCACTGTTGCCGCCAAAGTTCAGTGGCCAGACTCCCTCCTGACCAGACATTTGACGTCTTTTGCCTCCGATCTTGTATGACACGGTGAAAATGAACTTTGTGAAGGACCAGTCAACCTGAAAGTGTCAGTATCCAAGAGACCCCGGCACCACTGAACTCAAGGGTTTCATGCCAGCCTTTTCACTTTCCATATACCTCTTCCCCCTCTCTGGGTTTTTTTTTAAATTAATATTTTGTCAGGGTTTCTTCCCCCGCCCCCATCACTTGAAGTCTGGAAGAGTGTCGGTTTTAATTAACAGCAATCCCCCTGCCTCCCCTCCTGGGCCAGCAAAGCCCCTAACAAAGCCAAAGGTCAGCTGCTGTTGCCTCCATATAATTCATTTTAAAAAACCAAAAGCACCAAAATTATTTGTTTTCAACTGTCTTGCAATGGCGAGAATAAACAGAAAGAGCGATGAGGAGAAGTGGAGGCAGGAAGAGACTGTTTGCACCCAAAGGAGACTTTTCATTGCGTGAAGAAGAAGAAGAAGAAGAAGAAGAAGAAGAAGAAGAAGAAGAAGAAGAAGAAGAAGAAGAAGAAGAAGAAGAAGAAGAAGATGATGATGATGATTTATTTATTTATTTATTTATTTTATACATCATTTCTACTTTGCAATGCTTTTTTCTGAGCAGGATAAGAACTGGAATCTGTTGTCTCTGGCCTACTCTGGATTTTGATGACTACTGTTGGCTACTCATGTTCACAGAATTCTGCAATTAGCTAGATAGTTTAATATAGTTTGAGGAGGCAGTGCCCTCCTTTGTCACCTCATAAACCAGCAAAAAGAGAATGCTCTCTGATGTCCCCTAGTGGCCAATTTTTATATTGCACCTGGGGGAAAAATAAAAATCTGTAAAAATAGACAAGCCCAGAGTATCACCAGCTGTTCCCACCATCAGATGTTGACCTTTTAAAGCACATTACTCAAAGATGTGCAAATAGTATGCTGGAAAAAAGTTCTGAAACAATGTTCAGAATTAAATGTATTGTGTACCATCTTATTGCCAAACTGGTTTAGCACTATAAACCGCCATGTTTTACAATAGCTACCTTCCATCTTGAATTTGTTCCATTTTTTTTGTTATTGTCATTTTCCAGAGGTTTCTCAAGATGTCAGAGGGTCACTGACCAGCAGAAATGATGCCCCAATGATCTTTGACAGATGCAGTAAAAGCAAACCGCTGAGTTATCTAGGATTACAGTAGTTAAGTTTTAAGACATTCCCAGGGTTTTACAGTGATGCTCCTGGGAGACAGGGGGGTGACCTGGGGAGAGAGGAAAGAGCTAAGTGAAGACTGCATTTTTGGTTCAGGCAATAAATCAATCACTCATAATGTATATAAAATTATCCACGTCTTTGCATTCTGTCATAAAGAGCAGTGAAGTTCTCCCTCAAGAAAATCAAGATCATATTTGCATCAATTATGTATTATTTTTCTTTTAAAAGACATGCATTTGGTTTTCCTTTCTCTTTCTTTTGAACTAGCCCCAGAGGAGGTAAACTAAGGAAAAAACTGGAAATGAGAAAACTATTCAAAACACTGAATTTGTTTATTTTCTATTTTTACTGAATGTTGAAATCTAGCATAAGGCTTTTACCTTGTGGACTTCAGCAAAATGCTTCAATAAGTTGATTAATATAGTTTGCTACAGCTGACTTTTCCCCTGGCCAAATTCTTCCATCCCCATAGTTTTCCTTTTTAAAGGAACTTAAAAAAACTTAAAGGAAATTAGTCATTATTTTAATGTGATTCGATTATCATTACTGTCATGGTTGTTCCATTCACAATGACAATTCATTGCACGTTGTATCCATTAATTCTATATATTATCTGGCTGACCAAGGAAAAAAGCAACATGTGTTCTGCTTCCCCTCTAGTGTCCACTTCTGATACTGCGCCTTCATGATATTTCCACAAACCAAACCAAACAAAACTTGATAAAAGAATAACATCCATCTTGAAAAAAATGTCTTTTGGAGTGTATGAATGCCTTTAAATTCTTTTTAAAGGTACATTTTGAAATTATCTAGAAAATGTTGTTTGTTACACCCAAAAATCAACCTTGTAACTATTTTGTTCTAACTACTTTGTAACTATTTTGTTAGTTTTGAATGTAATGAAATTACCCTCTGAATTAGTCCCCCCCAAATTTAATTGTTTGCAGTCAACTATGCACTCTATAGGTAGCTACTTCCATACTCTGCCAACAGACCTCTAGAAGTTACTTCTCTGGACTCTTTTTCTATTTTATTTTTTCCTTGTGCCCATGCTCACAAACACAGACACACAAATACTGAGTCTCATGTAGTGCAGAGCTTGCTACGCTATTGTCATGTGTACCAGTAAGAATACTCCATGGATATGGGGTCACGAAGAGTCAGTCATGACTATAATGAAACAACACACACACACACACACACACACACACACACACACACACACACACACACACACATTAAACAAAAATGAAAGGAAGCATTCCTGGCCTATCATGGAGAAAGATGCTCATCCTTAACTTTTTCCACAGCAGAGGACAAAAAGAAGACACAGATTTGTCTACAATTTGCACACCACAATTTGTATGGAAGTTGAGTCATGGCAACTGGACATCTTTTCTTGTGAGATCCAAATGTTTCATACAGACAAAGCTGCTTGGTTGAGTAACGCAACTTTTCAATCTCACAAGAAAAGAAGTCCAGTTGCAACAACACAACTTCCAGATGAACTCATAGACACCACCATTTATACACATTGGCTGCAAACTTAGAACACAATCTGTACGTCTAGGAGCTGCTCCCTAGAGAGATGTGACTTCACAGGCCTGGCTGTTCTCCTCTCTTTGGTTTCTCCCAACCTTCCCTTGAGAAGACAGGCTTTGAAAGCAAAGACCACTTCCAAAAGAGGAATATCAGTCCGTCAAATGCAGGACTGCTCCCTCCAGAACACATGGCCACCGGTCTGCTCTCCCACACTGCAGATGCTAAGATCTTCCCTGAATACATTCATGCTAACAAGCCTTTCTAGTAGACCTTTCATCAAAAGAGCAAATATTCTCCTAGGACAGTGGTGGGGAACCTTTTAGAGACCGAGTGCCCACACTGCAATTCAAAACCCACTGATTATTCGCAAAGTGCCAATACAGCAATTTAACCTGAATACAGGTGGCTGTGAAGGGATGATGTTGGGTGCCCACAGAAAGGGCTCCGAGCTCCACCTTTGGCACCTGTGCCATAGATTTGCCAACACTGTCCTAGGATATTAAATCAGCAAAAGTCCAGTGACTGCAGAGCAAAGCTATATCACAGGCAGAAGAAGTGAGCGGGAGAGACAGAGCTTCAGCAAACTCTTGGGGGACAACCAAAGCCCACATTCTCGATGTAAAATGCCACATATCTCGAGTATGGCCCTCCTTGGATCTGCGATCAAATCTGGAAGGGGCAGAAGCAATCACTGTAGAGGCCATCAACACCGTCCAGGTCTATGAGTCTGCCTCTCAGACAGATCTGCAATTGTTTGCTTTTTAACCCACAGGTCCTTTTGTGAATACGCAATATTAGTATGGCGTTATGCCTTGATGCAGCACACACGCAGGACTGGAGCCACAGCCTGGCCTGGTTGGTTTGCCCATCAAGGCTCGGCTTTATAGATGGATGGGCCACTCAGCTCAGCTCCTGGGGGGGTGGGTGATCCTGTGACTGTGCTCCACCCATGGCTGTTGCTCGTTTGCTGTGTATTTCCTCTTTGGAAAACAGAGCCCAGCCAATGGCTGTTTTTCAACCTTTTTTGCAAAGGCACGTTTCATGCTTAGAAAATGTTAAAAAAATTAACTCTGTGCCTATCAGACACACACAAACACACTTCTCACCCCCCCAAAAAAAACAAATCCATCCTCCAGCCCAGGCCCTCCCAAGGCATCTCTATCAAAATATCCGTTGCTGGTGTAGGAGAATTTTTCCCAGGCACACCAGGCAACATCTCGCGGCACACTACTGTGCTGCAGTTCACTGAATTAAATAATGGTGATTTATTACTTGTTTTATTCTAAATGTTTGTTCTCCACCTTTCTCCTTAAGAAGGACCCAAGGTGACTTACATGATTAAAGGACAGCATGTGAAGCTAAAAACAATGAGTCTACAATTAACAAAAACGATTGAGCAAATACTGCTCTAAAAACAGTAAAGGAATGTAATAAACAAACTCATTCAAAGCAGTAAGGTACAATAATGCATTAAATAGAAATTCCATCCAGGCATCCAGCCACTCAGGGAAAGAGAAAAGTCTTGTCTTGCTTGTGGAAACCTCCATAACAAAACAGGTTTCCCTCTTCCTTCCTACCCCCAAAATAAGCCTCAATAGGGAGCCCATTACTGTGCCACTTGCAGAAGTTTCATTAAATCAATTACAGGCTGAACCCATCACCATTTCTCTGCAATTAGCATCAAAACGCTTCACTTTTCCTAGTCTAATGGAGGAGACACGGCTCTGGATGGAGCGCCATGTTCCCATGAAATACATCTTGGCTCACAGACCCAACCTTGCCGCCGAGAGCTGGGGAGGAAGAATTACCGGGGAGGGGGCTGCGGCTTTGAAGCCAGAAGGGACAGAGGTAGGTCTGATGGTACCTGATTTATACCACTTGGATGTGCTCTGGGGGTGCCTAAGGAATGAGCGTCTTAATGACAGCGGAAGTCCACCACCACCTCCAAGGACCCCCAAGAAAAGAATGAGGGAGATGAACCGTTGGCATGGTCCCGGGTGAGCGTTCTACGTCCGCTTCGGGTTTTAGTCAGTACATGGGCCGACCTCTGGATTGAAGTGGAAAGAGTCCTTTGTTTGTGGTAGGGAGAGGCGGTTTGGGAACTCTGGAGAAAAAGACACGAGGACCTCTTTCATGTGGGGCTCCCAATGCCGTTCAGAGGCTGAAGACCCAAGGATGGGGTCAGATAATACTAGCATCTTCTAATTCCAGGCAACTAAATCTGTGAAGAGGCATTTCCATCTTTTAGAATGGGGCAGTGGGACTCTGCAGACAAACTTGGAAACTTCCTAGTGACTGATGGTGCCTACCTCCACTGGATAATGCAAACACTGGACAAGACAACTACTATTCTACACTGTTGATGCCCCAATGATGAACAAGAGGGTTTAATCTTGAATTAGCTTAGGCTTTGCCCAGCTGATGCCCTGTTTCCACCAACCCCAGCAGCCTTCAAGGGGCAAATATTCATTGCCAGCAAACTGCTGCAGTGCCAAGAACAGGAGGGGTGTCTGTAACCTACCGGGGCCAAATTTTTTTGTCAGAAGCTACCCTGGAAAATAAGAACGTTTCGGCCAGACTCCAGACGTGTTCCTCTCGTAAAATGGAGCAGTGTCCAAGATCCTGTTGTGCAACTTGGTGTGCGCACCTTTCAAGGTTGTGTGCCCATGATCGCTGTGTAACAGACGAGGTGCAAAGGTGACCCCCAAAAAAGCCTTCTGCCAGTGCATGGCATGGCAATGCGTGACCGATTGCCCAATGGAATGGCACAACCTTTTCTTGCTGGGTGCAATGCCTGGCACATTTACACCAGCAGAACTTGACATGACGCCAGTACAAACAGGATCTTAGAAGTTCAAAGCCAGAACTCCCAAGCTCTGGTTCTTCAGTGTGATACCCAACTCACAGAGCTGGCCAATATCTTATTGATTTGATTTCATATGCATACTGCCCATCCGGCTATCACAAGCCCTCTGGGTGGTTCACAACAGGAACAAAAGAACCATAGTCAACAACAGTAAGTGAAAATAAAATAACATTGGATCATTTAAAAGAATCAACGTACACTTATAAAAGAGCAGTCTGTATCCCTACGGGGTTGTATATATTCAGTGTTACAAAATGTTATTTTTAGGGCTCACTTTTGGAATTGTTTGTGTTTTCAAGACTACAAGTACCATGCAACTTAAAAATAAATAATCTTAATTTCAAACTCTACCATACTTTCAGATTTCATGGCTTCTCTGTTTTTATATAGTGTTTTAATTGACAGGTGGGATCCTTCCCCCTTTTTATCTCTTTTTTGTTCATGTTTGGAGCCCCACAGTACAGTTTATAAATATATCAGATAGTTTTCATCCAATAACAGGCAACATCTATTCTAAACCTTTTGGGGCAGCTAACATCAAGTTACCATTTGAATGATGATTTTTTTATATTGATCTGATGGAATTGTTTCCTTGTACAGTGGTACCTTGTATAAAGGAATTAATTCATTCCGAATGAAATTCTGTTAAGCAAATTTCCCTTTGTACAAACTTCCCATCGGAATGCATTGAAAATTGATTTAATCCCTAATCGCGACCATTTTTCTATTGTACGGATTCGCCCCATAGGTGATTTTGTTAAGCCATTTTGCCCTGTCTCAGGAATTTTTTTTCCTTTAAGAGTTTTTCTGTTAAACAAACCGCTTGTTATACGAGGGTCCACTGTACATTGTCTGGATCCTCTAAATTTGCTTTAACAGCATCCAATATATTTCACTTCTTAAATAAAACCACAAATCCTACAAACCGCAAATACTGTTTGCTGTTCCATTGTCTCCACAGTTTGGCTTGTCTCTTCAACCTATCTTAGCTTATCTCTGATTCTTCTGATTTGAGGTTTGACTTAATTATGTTTCTATGTGTACCATTTGTTGTTTATTACTATTATTTTTATTACTGTATATTATATATGGTCCATTTCATACTGTAAACTACCCAGAGTGGCTCCGCATCAAATGGGCAGCATATAAATTGAATAAGTAAGTAAGTAAGTAAATAAATCCTTTATTGACCGTTGTTAGATCCCATGTTTTAATCTCATGCACCCACACACACACCATTTCTCCTTGCCCTTTCTAGACTGTAAGATTCCAGCATGAACTACCATGAGCAAAGACCGCAGAACTTGGAGAAGGCCTTCTATATCCTCCTGGTTTAATGTGCTTGTTGACTGTTTGGGTCACCATAACCCATCACACTTCTTCTTGGCTTGGAGCCACAGCTTCTGTTAATACCATTAAAGCTGAGGTTTCGGGTTTCGGACGAAGCATGGTGACAATTACAGGACACAGCAGATGCCCTTGGAGAACACAGGTCAAGGATCGGAGGCTCTGATTTCATGGTCAAGGCTACGGCAGGAGACAGCCATCACAAGGCCAAGAAAAACAACATGAAACTCATCGTTAGTGGTTGAAATGCCACTGGACAGGGCTGGAAGAGCAGTGAGGGTGGAGGGCAGAAAGCTATTTAAGCAAAATGGGTCCTGGATCTAGCAGAAACTGCATATGTATTCCATTGAACCATCGACTTAAATATAAATAAACTTTTTAAAAGGATTAAGTGGGGAGAAAGCAAACAAAGCCAAGAGCGAATGCAGTGTCATGTTTGACCTTGAGGGACTGAGGCTCTAGTGAAAACCCTTGTTGGCGTGCGGATTCTGGGAGTTGTAGTACTCCAACAAAGTGACTTTCCCAACCTCTAGATTCTACGCATGGCTAAAATGATGCCTCTTAGAAGGAAGGGAGTAAGAGGGGGTAATTGCATGGAAAGCTGAATCAATACAAGATACACAAGAAAGATGTTGATCATGTTTCAACAGGGACCTTTCTATCATCACAACCTGAGTGATTTGTAACTGTTTGGATAGACAGTTTTCCTCTGGATTTTTGCTGGGCCTATTTATGCCACCTCCTAATATGGCCCACAGTAAATTCTAGGAACCATAATCCTGTGAAGGAGAGGTCTTCAAACAGTGCAGCAGCAGCAGCACCCTTCCCAAACTACAGTTCCCATGATGCTTTGAAGGACCGACATTGGTTTCCAGCTATCATCCCTACGTCAGCCAAGGGGAATAAAACACCCACCAATAAGAATCAGGGCAGGGACATTCGTAATAAAACTTAGCAATGGTGGTTGTTCTGGAAATCACAAGGCTGTTTCATCTGGTGCGTTGTCTACAACTTCACACCCAAAAGTTGTAGTTGTAAGGCAAACACTTCACACACACACACACACACACACACACACACTCAGAGAGAGAGAGAGAGAGAGAGAGAGAGAGAGAGAGAGAGAGAGAACACAGAAGTCTTGACTCTTCCTCACTTATTCATTCCCCCTTTGGGTTCGGCCCTCTCGCCCTAAGATCACACAATGGCACTCCAGCCACACGTTTCATGCCTTCTCCTTCAGAAAAGAAAAAACAACAATCAAGTTTTGTCTGCTTTTCCACCTCCCTTCTTTATTTTGTCCGTGTTCACCTTTTCTTTAGGAGCCGATTTTACAAGCTTCTTGGTTAATTGTTCCTCTTTTGGGCATTTTGCACTTGACAACCGACTCTCTCCCTCCAACTCTCTCTCTCTCTCTCTCTCTCTCTCTCTCTCTCTCTCTCTCTCTCTCTCTCTCTCTCTCTCTCTCAAGACAGAGAGAAAGAGAGAAAGAGATGAAGAAACATATTTTATTTACTGCCTCCTATAAATTATTTACTAGCAAAGGCTGAGGTAATTCCATTAAAGCTGCATGATTTGTTTATACTAAACAGGTACCGGGAGACGCTTTTGCTGCTATAAAGACACATGATTACAGGAGATAAGGGTATGGAAGGGGGAGGATGACTTAGATCAGAAAGAAATGTGGTTTTTCTTTGGGGGGGGACATGCTTCAGGAAGTTGGACAGAGACCTTCCTCCATTTTACAAGCCCAGTGGCACCAAGAGGAGTCTGTGATGCACATGCACACGCACGCACGCACGCACACACACACACACACACACACACACACACACACACACACACACACACACACACACACACACGGCCCACAGAGCGACCAGGAGAATGGCTGCCTCTTTTACCAAGGAGCAAATCTCAGGGAATGCTTCTCAGAAGGGAGAGCTCGGTTTTCAGCTTGCTCCCATGACAACCTGATCTGGAACACTCCATCCCCTTCCTCCCAGGCTGGCTCAGGACCCTCCGGGACCTTCCGTAAGCCTTGCCTTTGCTCCTCCACCAATTGTTTGGAATCTGAATGGTTGGAGGACGGTGGTCCTCACAGTTTCATTTCTTCTGCCCCATCCATCCATCCATCCATCCATCCATCCATCCATCCATCCATCCATCCTGAGTTCCACCGGGACAGTGGCCAAGTCCGTAGCACTGCATTCTCCTAGATTTGAAGGCCAACACTTGAGACGGGCATTTCAGATGTCAAACAAAATGAAAACAAGCAAGCAAACAAAAAGCAAGCCAACAGTTGCAAGGAGGCATTGCTTTTGGACTCCTACTGCCAATGCTGAGAAAGCAAGAAGGCTCAGGAGTTAAAGATGCTAGTGCTTCATACCCTGCCTTGCTTCTAATGGCACATTGAGCCTTGAGTCAGCCACCCAAACCACCAGGGGTTCAATTCCCCTTGGTGCCATCCAGTGTGCCTTAGTTTTGAGTAAATCTCCCTGAGATGGTAAGAACATAAGAACATAAGAAGAGCCATGCTGGATCAGGCCAAAGACCCATCTAGTCCGGCTTCCTGTATCTTACAGTGGCCCCACCAAATGCATCTGGGAGCGCATCAGACTAGATATCTGTCTCCTGATACCTCCCTTCCCTGCATCTGGTCCTTGAAGTACCCTGGTTTTAAGCCTGGAGATGACAAAACCCCCATCATGGCTTGTAACCTGGGATGGACTTCTCCTCCAGGAACCTGGCCCAATCCCCTTTTTAAGGCATCCAGGCTAGATGCCATCACCACATCTTGTGGCAGGGAGTTCCATAGACTAACAACACACTGGGTAAAAAAAATTTTCTTTTGTCTGTTCTCACTCTCCCAACCCTTAATTTGAGCGGATGTGGTGTGTTAGGAAACTTCACTGGCATGTGAAACTGTAGCCAGCTATTCCAGATAAGAACAGGAATAGATAGCTGGCAGATGCAACCTGTGTTACAGTTAAAGACAACCAGAGTCCCTACTGTGGTGCCTCCTGCTCTGTTTTGAGGGCTGTCTAGGGGGATCGGATCCTTCCAGCTTCCTCCCTTGATCCCTTGTGACTTGATGGAGGAGCAAAGGACACGTTTCCAAGCATCGCTCTTGAAGCTCCCTTGGAGCGACACAAACTTCAGATTACTTCTCGTTGCCTGTTCTGCAATCCCTTGTGTGTTTCTCCACCACAACTGCCAACATGTCTGTGAAGATTCTCAGTCATCCAGGTGAGTTTATCTGGAAGTTGAGTCATGGCTACTGGACTTCTATCTCTCAAAAAAAAAAGAAAGAAGAAGTCCAGTAGCCATGACTCAACTTCCACACAGCTGCCAACAACCAAACGTTCAAGTCAAGACATTAAAAGGATACGGGAGTTGGACCAGGCCATTTTTCCTCCAGCGACAGGGGGCAAAGTCTTTCCAAAATGTGCGCCCAATCAAAACACACATGCTACGAGTTGCTAATAGGCTCCCTGAAATCCCAATGTCATGAACATGCCGGTCGTTTTTAGGGCTCGATTCCAAATTTCCAAGCTTGACCCCTTTGATGCAGCCCCTGACCGCCAGCCAAAAGGAGCAGAATGATGATGATAATGATGATGAGGCCAGAGGCCTGAATGGGAAAGTCTCCACATAAGATTACAGGATTCCTTTGAAGGGTGTGCATTTCATGATCAGCGTGGCACCCAGCGCTTGGCAGAGAGAGAGAGAATGAGAGAGAGAGAGAGAGAGAGAGAGAGAGCAGCTGAATGCAGAGATAATGGTTCTATTCTACTCTGACATCGGGTGGTAATCTTATTACTGAATTAATGTAACCAAATGTGATGAAGGGACGGGATGAATCCCTGGTCTTTCAATGGCGGGAAACCCAAAGACTCTGTAGGATACTACCATTATGAAGACTAAACTGAAATGTCACAGAATAGCCAGTAAGCTTTTGAAATTCTCTAGAGCTCTTCTTTCAGGACAGGGCTTATGCCAAAGAACCAGGGTGGGGCAAGAGAAGAGACCTCCCCACCCCCACCTCCCGAGTCTGACGTTTTTACGTGCCTGGTTCTAAAAAGAACAAAAGGGTCAAGCAGACCTGCAGTGGGGGAACCAGGCGTGTTGGCTTACATCTTCAGACTTGCCAACAGATCTCCTGCCAAGGTAAGAGGCAATGCGTTGTAATGGTTAGAGCTCTGAATCTGGACATGGAAAATCCAGGTCCAAGGCCTCTCCCCAAGCTGCAAAACTTACTGGAAGATTCCTCAGACTGACAAAGCTGTTTGGATGAGCAGCAAAACATTTCGATCTCTCAAGGAAAGAAGTCCAGTGGCGATGGCTCAACTCCCAGATAAACTCACCTGGATGATGGAAAATCTTCGCAGACTAGAAGATCATGTTTCATTGTTCTCACTTACTTTTCCTCCATGGAACTCAGGGCATCAGGTTTGGTCTCCTTCTCCTCATCCCCTCCTATTATCCTCACAACCACCCTGCAAGGTGGGAGAAAGAGACTCACCCACAGGAACCCAGGAAAATCTGTAGCTAGAATATTTTTTGAGCCTCTGCTCCCTATTCCCAGAATTGTCCTCTAACCAACGAGATCTCCCGCTGTCTCAGCCTGCAAGGCTAAAAGGAATGTCCAAGGAGTACAGCAGGTATGTCCAAACTTCGGCCCTCCTGATGTTTTGAACCAGAACTCCCAGAATTCCAAGCCTGTATTTCCAATGGCAAAGGACTGTGGGAGTTGTGGTCCAAAACATCTGGAAAGCTGAAGTTTGGACAAGCCTGGAGTACAGCATCCTTTTATAATGTTTGCATTTCTGCCTCCACACCTTCATCTGAGGCTTAAAAAAGCAAAGACGTCCTTGATGCCATGACAGGTGCACTGAGAAGTCCAAATTTGCTCCGCTGCCTATGGAAATGTACAGCTGTTAAAACTTCCCATGCTTTGCTGGTGGGTTTCCTCGTAAACAAAGCTGCCTCTCTGATTGCGAAGCAAGGCTTCCCGGTGTTTCTTGCGAGCAAGGTGACAGTGCATTGAAGTGTGTTAAAGCCAGCAGCGTGCAAGCGGTTTGATGTGTAGCGCATTGGCACGAGTGTGCAGTGCTTCGCTTCCTCTTAGGGGTGTCGCTGCCACGAGGGATGGGGGCTATGCTTTTTCATTCCACTGGCCTCGTTCTCGGCTTATCGGTGGTGGCAAATCTAGACATGCAGGTACCCATCACAGCCAGCTCGCCCTAATTTGGAGACTTTGAAAAGAAGGGCAGCTGGACGAGTCCATGCTAACAAGCGCGGAGCAGGTCTTTTGTAGAACAAACGCCTCTTAACGATAAAGGCCCAGCAAATGCCATATTCAAAACAAAAGGGCCGTCAAATACTGTACCCTAGGGACAGTTTGCAACAATGTACTGTTCCTGGGATGATGCATTTCTCTCCCATCTACCAAGAAGATTACTTTTGAGTTTGAAAGGAAGATAAGTGGGGATAGGATGAAAGAGCTGATGATGTCTAAGCCCTGCTGGATCCCAACTGGAGTGAGTGGAAGGGTTGGCCAGGAAAAGGTGTGATTTGAGAAACGTGACCCTGAGAAGCCCATATTTTGACCCCGGGCTGGAGGTTCCCAACCTCTCCCATCAAATCTTGGCAGGATTAGACTGATTTGATATTTGACCTCACTTGGACAGGAACAAAAGCCAACAAAGGTAAAATGTCTGTGAAGATTCTCAGTCATCCAGGTGAGTTTATCTGGAAGTTGAGTCATGGCTACTGGACTTCTTTTTTCTTGAGAGACAGAAACGTTTCGCTGCTCATCCAAACAGCTTCATCAGTCTATCAGTCTCAGACTGATGAAGCTGTTTGGATGAGCAGCGAAATGTTTCTATCTCTCAAAAAAGAAGTCCAGTAGCCATGACTCAACTTCCAGACCAACAAAGGCAAACTTAGAATGATCAAATCAGCTTGTTGCCTCTTACCTGAAAATGAAATGTATGTGCCCCATTCCTCCTCACCTCTACTCAGCTGTCCTTTTTGAGAGGTAAGTAGGAGTTTATTCAAAGAGTGTGGTGGTTTGCTCATCTTGGTTGAAATATCATCTCACTCGTCACTCTTCCCTGCCTGGGGCTGATGGCTGATTTGCATAATTTGAGATGCCACTCTTAAAAAGCCCTCACCCTAATCGACTACGTCATCCCAACAAACGCCAGTAATTAAACAAATCAGCACAACCACCCCTGTCCTCGGCGACCTGTCTCGGTGGTGTGACGATCTAGCAACTGGTGCTGAGGCAGGAGACGGAAACAAGAACCCCAGGCCATCCCCTCAAAGTAAGAGTGGGCAGAAACGAGACCCTCCAGATGCCGTGGGACTACAGATCCCAGCATTCCACACTACAGGCTCTCTTGGCTAGAGGAGTTGCAAACCTCCAAACACCTGGAAGACCACACTCTTCCTACCCCTAAATGGAGCGAGGATGAGAAATCTCCCAAAAATAAGGATGGGAACCCCTTCCAAGCCAAGGGTCTTGCTTAATATCAGATATCTCGAAAAAGGGCCCCCCCCAATCTGTTTGCTTGTTATAGTAAACCACGGAAGAACAATTCTACAGGATCAAAAGGGACTTGTTGAGTTAATTCCTCCAGAAAACCCATTGGTTTGAACAGCCTCCAGTTGTGACTTACGTGAGCCACGAAACCGATCCAAGTGGTATCCTGAGGGAAAGGGGGTGAGGACTTGGCCATCTGGGGAAGTCCAAAGGACCCCAAAGTGGCAGAGGTCACTCTCAGGAGAGACCCATCCCATGCCTTTGCTGAAAGCATCTACCACTCACTGGGACCCCCCTCTGCTTGGTCAAATTGCAGAAGCAACTGGAATTAGAAGGAGACAGGCAGGCCTTGAAGCTAAGCTACAAGCAGGCCATCCCAAGACCCCTGATGGCGTTAGTAAGAGGAGAAAGGTGGCACCCTTCTGAACCAATGCACAAGAATCATCTCCACAGATGGCCGAGTGGCCTTTTCTGCAACCCTGCAGGTGGTCCTGTCCCACCACCACACCTTGCTGGCAGCAGGCAAGGTGGAATCCTGAAGCTTCTACATGGAAAGAACTCAAATCGGCTTCTTGTTAGGATAGTAAAAGGGTAATAGATGAAAAAGAAAAGGCAGAAAGAGCTCAGTTTCTACAGCAGCTCAGTTCTGTCCCACAGACAAGAAGCCCATGACCTTGCCAGCAAATGTGAGGTACATTGCACAAGTGGACAGAACCGCAGCTTGAGACTGACAAATTAGTAGTCTTTCTTTGAGAGGGTTCAGATCTCCAAGGCCAGATCAACTTTATCCAAGAGTAATGAAGGAACTGGCTGAAGAACTCTCTCAGAATCAATGTCTATTATTTTCTTGAAAGCATGGTGGATGAGTGACACGGCAGATGACTGGAGGTATGTTATGTTGCCCTTGTCTTTAAAACTGGCAAAAGAAAGGAAGGAAGGAAGGAAGGAAGGAAGGAAGAAAGAAAGAAAGGAAGAAAGAAAGAAAGAAAGAAAGAAAGAAAGAAAGAAAGAAAGAAAGAAAGAAAGAAAGAAAGAAAGAAAGAAAGAAAGAAAGAAAGAAAGAAAGATGAACCTGCGAACTACAGATCTGATGTAAATCCCAGGGAACATTCTGGAGGAGATTATTAAGCAGACAGTCTACAAGTACTTTGAAAAACCAATGCAGTAATAATTAGAAGCCAACAAGGATTTGTCAAATCCTGCTATTTTTTGACAAGGTAACCTTCCTGGTAGACAGAGGGAATGCTGTGGACATAACATATCTTGACTTCAGCAAAGCTTTTGACAAACTGCCACATGCTATTCTGATTAGCAAGCTAATTCAGTGTGGCATCCACAGATGATTTCAGAATCGTTCTCAGAGAGTTCCTTTTCAAACTGGAAGGAAGAAACAGGTTGGGCACTGTAGGACATGACTCTATAACCTTTTCTTCTTGGTTCATGTCCAGTTTGCCAGACAGCCAGTTCTCCAAAAAAGACAAACAAGGTGAACATCTCCTGAATAATAGACTCCCACATCCCAGTGGAGCGGCTGGCAGCTCTAGATCTGAACATTACAGGGGCTTGCAAGGAGCTGAACCTGTTTGAGGGATAATCTTCAGCACTTTGGACAGCTCTTGTAAAGAGACTGAAATCTGGAACAGATTCGCCGCTCTCCTAATGTTGCGTTCACCAGCCTTAACTGCAGGCCCTATGCCAGGCCTGCCCAAAGTCCGGCCCAGGGGCCAAATCCGGCCCGTCAGGCCATTCTGAGTGGCCCGCGGCTGGCTGGCCCGCCCCTCCCTCCCCCTCCTTCGCCCCATGCTGGGGAGCTTGGGGGGGTGCAAGGTTGCACAGATTGCCTCTTCCAAGGGGCGACCTGTGGCCACGGCTCCCTGTGCTTCCTTTGGTCCCCACCTTCCTTCTTTCCTCCCTCCCTTGGTCCCCACCTTCCTCCCTCCCTCCCTTGGTCCCCACCTTCCTTCCTGCGTGCGGGGTTGCAAGGGGTCAGTGGGTGGGGCTTGCAGTGGGGTGGCAGGGTCAGGGAGCAACCGGCCCCTGACACATTCACAGCCACCAAATCTGGCCCTCCTTACAAAAAGTTTGGGCACCCCTGCCCTATGCCCAAAACAGTAATTCTTTCATTGGGGAATTCTCACAAACAGTAGATTTGCTGCTGAACTCATGCCTCTGGAGACTTTGCTGGTTTGAAGAAGTAGACTCTGATCCAGGAAATCTCCAACTAAAATAAACCTATGACTCTGAAATGTGCCATGAGGCACCCCACCCTTTCTCCCTCCACCAGACATTATTCTAGAGGCAAAAGCGCAGATGTCAAAGCTTGAAACTCAGTTCAGAAATTGTAGAGGCAGGTAGACAGGCGCACATAACACAAGGCGCATGATAGAGCAGAACATGCAATAAAAAGCATTAAGAGAAGACACATTTATGAGCTTGTAGTCTGTTAGTGGCTTACACAGCCTATTAGCAGAACCACACATTGTGTTTCCAGAATGCCATATGGTATTGAACTAACTCAGCACATAAATCCTTAATACAATTAGAAGCTGGAGCAGCCATGTTGCTGCAGTACTTCGGAAAGTCCTCCTCCCTCCTCACAGCCTCTGTATTTGAGAGAATGCAAGGACCGCTTTTAAAAAAGAGGAAAAAATAGAAAGAAAAAGAACGTACAAATGCAGGACATTTTTTTCCAGCAGAAATGCAATGTGTCAGCTTTCTTGAATTTGCACCCTCCACCTCCTCCTACCTGGCTGGATTTAGTGCTTTTAGGTCTCTGGTTGTGGAGCCAGAGGCCGGAGTTCGGTTCCCCAGGGCGCCTCCAGGGGAGAAAAGCCAAGCTGCATAGCCTTGGCCACGGGCTGCACAACCTCACTATTTAAATATCTCAGGAGCGAGGGAAGGTCTATTTAGGGTCACTGTAAGTCAGTTCAGACTTGAGGCCCCGACAACGGCCTCTAACCTAGCATCCCCATTCCCACAGCGACCAGCCTCTTCCTGACGGCCAACAACCTGCGCTCCGAACAGCCCTTCAGTTCCTTCTAGCCACCTGTTCTGTTTTGTTTCTGAAGCTCCGCTTTTAGTCGTTTCGGTTCCCGGAAGGGCTATTTTTCTTGGAACTACTCCTCCCAACAGGCTTTAGGTAATGAAGTATTCTTCAAAAGAGAGAGGTGTGAAGAAGATTATGGAGGTCTCAAGGACTCCAAAAATGCTTCTCCCCACCCTCCTAAAAAAGCAAACCTGAAGGAAGTAAGAACAATCTCTCTCTCTCTCTCTCTCTCTCTCTCTCTCTCTCTCTCTCTCTCTCTCTCTCTCTCACACACACACACACACACACACACACACACACACACACACACACACACAAACCCATCAAATTTAACATGGGCATGCTTAGAAAGTGTGGACATGGGGGGATCCGTTTTAATTTTTGTGTGCGTTGGGAATAGAAAAGAGAGGGACGAGAGAAGACGGGGTAGAATGCAACAAAGTTGGGAAGGCACTTCCTATGCGTTGCAGTGTTTTACAGTTTGTTTGTTTGTTTGTTTGTTTGTTTGTTTGTTTGTTTATTTGTTTATTTGTTTGTTTGTTGGATTTCTATATCGCCCCTGACAGCGAGGTGTTGCATTAACCCCTTTGCCTAGTCAATTGCTAGACCGACCCCTCCCTCGCGGCTTCCTCGAATCTTCGACTTTTACCAGGCTTCAGCTTTGCGTCTGATCTCCTTTTCACCACCACCTGGCCAAAACAGCAAGGATTTTACTCCGTTCGCGTCGGGTTTTGCGCCCTTTTATTGTAAAGCGCCTTGAGCCCCCATCCATGCGTGGGCCAAGGCGGACTACAGACCGAATAGCCGGCACGAACTTTAGAGAAGACAACGCGCGAAACCCCGCATATAAGAACTTTTGAATCCGCTCCTACACGACCGTGGCTGTTTGCTCCGAAGCTCCCGAGTTAATGCATTTTAAAAGGGAAAAAGGTAAAGGTTCACACCCTCCCGCACCTGCGTGCTAGTCGTGCCCGACTCTAGGGGCGGTGCTCATCTCCCTATTCAAGCCGAGGAGCCAGTGTTGTGCAAGTCCGTGGCCACGTGGCCGGCATGGCTGCAAGGAAACATTAGTGCATTCTATCTCCTGATAAAGATGCTGTTATCCCTGGATCGTTTGGGTACCTTTGCAAATACATGCTTAAAGACACACACCAGCTTTAGAACTGGATGCGTTCGCACGAGATGGCCCCACCAAACTCGAATCTTTTTTCCAGCTTTTGTTTCACAAGTCAAACGCTTTGGGATTTATGGGCTGGGGTGGCACGAACTGCCATTGGCCCCTCCAGGGATGCTTTCACACGTGCACGGGCACCAGCATTCCACAGGTTTCTCCCAGTTAGGGTAACGCCCGTTGCAAAGCGACCCCCGACCCGCTGTCTCCTCGGCATAAATAAATACGTTTTTGACACTTTCCCGATTTCAGGGCCGAGAAATGGAACGTGAGCGTTGTTTGTTTGTTTTTGCGGAAGGCGGGGGGGGGTTCTTCTCCGCCTCTGCTTCCAACTTCCCAGATATATTTATTCATGTCCCACGCCGTCAAATTGCTTCCAACTTTACGTGACCCTAAATACAGCTGACATCCCATTGCATCTTTTTATAACATTTATATTTCCACCACCACCCGGAGACTAAAAACACTAAGATGTTCTTGGTGTGTTAAGTGCCTTTAACTTTTCTTTCGCCCTCAAGGGGTTCCACTCGTTTCTCCTCCACCTTTTTTCTCCTCTCAACAACACCCCCGTGAGGTAGGACGGGCACTCGTGGATGTCACAGACCGCGTTCAGAGCCGAAGAGCAGAGGAGAGACTGAATTTCTTCAGTCCAGATTCACCCTCCCAAGGAGCCCTCCAGAATTCCACTCATACTGGGAGGAGGCGAACTCACAGCGGGTCGCCCCCTCCGCCCACTGAGCGCCACTACCCGGAGCTGAGCAGGGGCCGGAGAGGCTGAAAAACAGACGTCTATTAGGATTTTAACTCACCGATCCCGAAGCCCCAACATCTGGCCAGGATAACTATGCGATGTCCGCCCTGTCGAAGAATCCTGCAGGACCTGGAAGCTGGCCGGGTTTTGATATTTTAGGGACCGAATAAAAAGCATGGGCCATCCTTGTTTGAATTTTATTACAGAGCCTGGTCCATTTCCCTCAAACTTTCCCCTTGTTAAGCCGCAGGGCCTGTTTTAACTGGGAATAATATGCAATATAAGATTTTTTTGTTTTTCGTGGTGGTCTCCGCTTTTGGAGTCAGAATCTAATAAGACACCGGGAAGGAGCAGGACGAAATGAGATTCCCTCCGAAATCACCGGGAGAGAAAGAGAGAGAGAGAGAGATCCCGGTGTTTTGTTTTGTTTTGTTTGTTTAGATAGATAGATAGATAGATAGATAGATAGATAGATAGATAGATAGATAGATAGATAGATAGATACACACACACACACACACACACACACACACACACACACACACACACACACACACACACACACACACACACACAAAATATTATTCTACCCCTTAAAGAAATAATTCTATTTTATTTCAATTTTACTCTTATAGTGGACAGGAGACTTTCTTTTTTTGCCGGACTACACTCCCCATCATCCTGCCCATTTCCCCAAGCAGCCTGGGGAGGATGGGAGTTCGGAGGCCAGGAAAGCTTGAGGACTCCCCACAGGTTGAGAAAGGCTTTGCTCTTGAAGTCTTAGGGCAGTGTATCTGAAATGGAAAGAAACCATTTATCTGAGGGCAGTGAGTTTAGGTCTTTTTTTTTAAATGGAAAGAAACCCACCGGGAAACCGGAGTGACTCCGAATCTGAACTCGCGGGTAGCGGCAGGTCTATAAAAACCAGAGAATGACTTAACTTCCCTGCCCTCAGAAACATTTGCTTAATAAATAAAATAAAATAAAATAAAATTATTTAGCTGTCTTGCCCACTAATGAATCCAAAATGATTTCTCGTCTTTTCTTTCTTTTTTTCTTCGTTCCTTCATTCCTTAATCGCCTTTTCTCTCCAGTAAAACCTGTCCGCGAGAGTATCACGAAAGCGATTTCCCCCCCAAGGATAAAGCAGAGAGAAATGCACTGCAGACTTAAGCCCCGATTCTGGTCGTCGCCGCCCCCCCCAAAGCAAGGGGGTGGAACAGATGCCTCTGACACCCCGGGTCTCCCCAGGGGAGAAAAAAAGGGCAAAGCAATATAACGCGTGCAGAGAGACGCGCTGCCCAAGTCCATCCCAAACAGCGGGTCTTACCTCTGGGTCGCCGTGCAGAGGGATGGCTTTCCCTAGTAGAGACGTCTTACGGCGCCTTTCCTAAAGCTTCATTAGGAACGTGCCCTGGGCCCAATCCACCCTGTTGTACCACCACGCAGTTTTTATCCGAAGGGGAGAGCTGTGCCTTTCCTAAGGGGAAAAACGGTGCGGATTTGCAGCGTGGGAATGTTTTTAAACGGAAACATATGTTTAAATTTTATTTTCCATTGGTTGCCCCCCACCCCACCCCGGATTTCCTTGGGGAACCGGCCCGTAAACCAAAACATGAACCAGCCATTCTAAGAGGGAAGCAAACAAAAAACATTTAAGGACTTGTCGCAGGACAAATCTTGCTTTTAATTGGCTTTGTTTTGCTCTGCTTTGCTTTGCTTTTGTCCTGCTGGTGTAACGTTGCAGATCCTCTGGTTTAGGGGCGGGTTCTCCACTACAGGTGGAACAGGTAGCTCGCTAGGCGGGGCTTGACTACAAACTCCATCATCCCCAGGCAAGTGGCCGAGGGAGGCTGCTATGAGAAGCAGATCACAGCCAAGAACCGACGGGGTGAATGAGGCGTGTTAGGAGGAGCCTGGTGAATGAAACCAGTAAAAGTGTTGTTGTTGTTGTTGTTGTTGTTGTTGTTGTTGTTGTTGTTGTTGTTGTTGTTGTTGTTGTTGTTGTTGAAATCGCATTGTTTTCCTTTCCCTCGGTTCTTCTTCCCTGCTACACGTCCTTTAGGGCTCCGATTTGAGGTGGAAGTCACCTACAGAGTCACTCCCTCCGCGCTTTGCAAGGAGGCGGCAGGCTGGCCTAAACGATGAAGACTCTTGTGGCGTCTGAAAGACGGCGACGTTTCCGCTGGCAAAAGCCCCACGCGGTGCCTGGGAAGGAGCGAAAGCGTCAGGTGGTATAACGAAAGCGTGTGTCCCGCCTTTAAGGGTCCAAAAGAGCGTCTGCTCTTTGAACAGAAATGTAGGTGTAATTATGAAACCCTTCCGCGGGCAGCGCAAGTCACTAGCTCTCCTTAAGGAGACGAAATAGACCGATTTAATAATAATAATAATAATAATAATAATAATAATAATAATAATAATAATAATAATAATAATAATAATAATAATAATAATAATAAACGGGCCAAGGAATTGATTGAATACCCGATCCGTGGCCAGCGTCTCTCTCTCTCTCAATCTCTTTCTCTTTGTTGTTTTCATGGTCCGGAATGCCCCGCCAAGCCTCCTGGCTCTCACTCAAGTAGCCTTCGGATCTTCTCCCCCCGCTCAAAATCGGAGTTAAAACCGGTTTCATTTGTGGAGTCCTCCCTCCCGCGCTCCGTTTTTAAAAGTGTTCCCGTTAATGGACTCAGAAGGGCTCCCGGGACCGTTTCGGAGGCAACCCCGACGTTGCGCTGGATAGACTGGCCTTTTTCGAGGGCTCAGCTTTCCTCAAGATGCACAGGCACGGGAAGTCCGGATTAAATCAAGGATCGGGACCTTTATCCCCTTGGATTTCACTCTCCCAGGAAAACCAAGGGGATTTTAAACAGGGGAACCAATCATTTTCTGAGCGCAAGTGGGACTACACCAGCCACCTGGCCTGGCCCTTAACATCTACACCAAAGCCCACACCCGCAGAAAACACAAAAACCGTTTTGCTCAGGATTGCTTCTGATGTCCCCCCCCCCCCGCCCAAAGTCAAACCTGCAGCTCCAGGGGAAGTCTATCTGGAAGAGAGAAGGTGGGGTTATTTGCTACCACGTTTAGGGTTTTGGACTGGATGTGCGTTCAAAATCCTCTCTTAAATTCCCTATATGGAAACTTTCAGGTAGACTCCCCACCTCCATCTGATCTACCTGGCAGGGCTGTTGTGCAGATGAAGCAGGCCCTTGAAACAGGGCCAAGGCTGTTGACGCTAGTTCCCTGAGTGGAAAGGCAGAAAATAAAACTCACAAGACTGGACCGTATATTCTTAGGGGTCCCTCTGCCACACCCCTGATTTCCCAGCTCCTGCTTAATCCAGAATTAATTTCTGGGTTGCCAAGAACAGGATTCTGAAACGAAACTAATGCCATCCTTTCTGGGAAGAAAATCATGGGGAGAGAAACTTAAACCCCAGGAATCAGCCACCTGTAAACTGAAATAAATGAAAATCCAGACAGACAGACAGACAGACAGACAGACAGACAGACAAAATCAATGCATGGGGCATTACCTCTCCCCCCACCCCCACCCCGTTTCTGACCTCTGCTGCTAAAACTCAACATACAGATCAAACTTTTCCTCACTGATCCATTTATTTAGCTATTTATTTAATTTCATCCCACCATTCTCCTAAAGAAGGACCCAAGGTGGCTTACAGCGTTAAAAGACCATATTTAAAAGTTTTAAAAACCCCAGTAAGTCCACAAAGACTAACAAAGAAAAGGATCAAACAAACACCAAATGCAACACCAAATGAGCCACATACAAATCAGCAAGGCACAGCCATCCATTTTGAAACGCCAGGCAGGCAAGCAGAGTGTTGTGTTGTTGTTGTTGTTGTTGTTGTTGTTGTTGTTGTTGTTGTTGTTGTTGTTTTGGTAGCTGCCAAGCTTGGGAAGGCTGGGATTTGTAGTTCAAAAGCCTCAAGTTTCTAAACTCTTTGCTGCTGTTGTTGTGGACCAAAGCTGACCTTTTTCTTCTCTTCTAGGGAAGAAAAATAAATATTCCTGGACAGCTCTGTTCTTTTGCCAAGCTCTTTCCGCCAAGGAACAATCCCGCCTTCTAGGATCAGGGAGAGAAAAAGGGGTTTGAAGAGCAGACAAATAATTGAAAAAGCTTTTGATCACACTCCACAGTTGGAGTCTGTTCAAGGGGAAAAATTAAGCTGTCAGTTAAGATGGTGTTATTTTATTATCTGAGCAAGCCTACTTTGCCGCTTTATTCCCAAATGTAGTTTGACTGGTCATTGTCGGTAAACCTGGTATCATCCCATAATTGCATGATATTTTCTCTCTCTCTCTCTCTCTCTCTCTCTCTCTTTTGAATGTTTCTTTTTGCGTGTATACAGGTGGGGATACAGCAAAATAACCCTTGATTCCAACATCATTGTGTAGCTCAAGATTAAAACTGGTCACCCACCTTAAGGCACTAAAGGAACCCTTCCACAGCCCAGCTTCTTCCCAGGCACATCTGACTACATCCTCCATCATCTCCAGCCACTACACAGAGGATGGGAATTGCTGTCTAACATTTTCCCAAAGGCACCAGGTTGAAGGGAAGCTGTACGAGGAATGCAAAGCTCCAAACTCGGAATCCTAAATCCGACAGTCCCTGGTTATCCTAAGACCAAATGAATAAACCTGGAAGGATGGAGTGATTAGGCCCTTGTTGCACCACATGGAGAGAGGCGGCTTACATTTTAGGCCAACAGTGAATCCGCCTTGGGTGTTAGTCTGAAATTTACAGGCACCATCCTTGAAACAGGTTCAGCACTCTGGATAGCTCCGTTAAAGTTCAGATCAAAACATGGACTAACATCCTTGGTGGGTGAGGTGGGCTCAGCCTTGGCCCACATGCCCTATAAAATAGAGGTTCCCATTCTGGAAAAGTGGAACCAGTTGCCAGTCTAACGGATGACAGATGCCATAGAGTCTAATGCGAAAGAAGGTATGCTCAGCTCAGAGGAATCGGCTGATCTGCAGGGATCCTTGGGGGATGGGATTGATCTACTGTATTTTCTGTATTGATTTATATCCCTCTTTTCTCCTTTGCAGGACCCAAAGTGCTTATAGTATACATTTTTCAAGAAAAAATACAGCTTAACCCCACCATAAACTATAAGATTGCAACAGTATTAATCCACTGAGACAAGCACACAATTATGGAAATTTTAAACCAATCCAAAGCATTTAAAAACAAGACAACTAAGGGGACAGCAAAACACCTGCTATTAAAGGGTCCCTTAAGTAACAAATTATGATTTCTTCCCCTTCCACAAAATATGCCTATTTTTGCTTCTCCTAAAGTATTCTATTTATTTTTATTATTTTATCATTAGTATCTATTTATTATTATTTATTTGCCCCATCCCCTTCCCTCCCCACCGCCCAAAAAAGGGCATCCGCTTGCTTATATAACCCCCCAGGCAATTTTTTTCCTTCCCCCACAAAACTAGCCCCTCACCTTTAAAAATCCACCCACCCACACACCCCAAATTTCTTATTAATCTCTCCTCATCCTCATTTTACCTCCTTTTTTCCTTTCCCCTGCTTCTGTCACAAAACCATCATGCTTATTTCCCCATCACCCCCCTCCCCCAAAAGAGGGTACCTAAGAAAAAAAACTGGCTCCTTGTCCCCCCTCTCTCTCACACACACACACAATGCTTGCTTACCCTCCCTTCCCCACTATATTAGACTGACACCTGTCTCCCCTCATAAAACGTGTGTGAGAGATCTAATCTATTGCTTTTCTGTTTCCGGGAAGGAAAGACTGATTAAATTGGTCAAGTTTTGCCTGAGTTCAGTGGCAAACGGAGAGCCATGCACCTCATAAAGGCCGCCTCCACCTGCAGCGATTCTGAAGGATGGAGCTGTCAATTATTTTCTCTCTCACGGCATCTCATCTGGCCTGACCTTCTTGGTTTTCAGCGACTCGGAGGACGCCTTCTCGAGAATTTGAAAACTTGTGCAGGCATTTGTGCCATCCATCAACTTGTGTGCATTTAAAAAACAGTGTCCCCCCTCCACTTGATAAGGTGGCCATCTTTTTTAAAGCCCCCACCCCACCCCAATCCAGAGAGTTGCCTGCCAAAATAAACAATACGAAACCACAAGTGCCCGGGTGAAATGCCAGCCTCACAGGTGAGGGCAAAACAGGATGTGGGGAAATATATTTACATATTCCCAAGAGCCAGTGGCTGGGTGGAGACATGGGATAAAGAAGCAATAAAAAAGAAATACAAGAATACCAGATTATTCAGATATATGTTCTGTGGCTTGCAATCCCCATGCTGGGATGGGGATGATAGGAGTTGTATTCCGACATAGGGGGAGGCACCAGACTATTGTCGACCAAAAAGGAGAAATTTCCTGTATTTCTCTTCCATTCTTTCCCTTCCTCCCTCCTTGCCTCCCTCGTTGCCTTCCCTTCTCTCTCTCTCTCTCTTCTTCACACATCTTGGTGCTCTTGCTCCTTGATTTTCCTTTGATTTGGCAGGAGGGGGGAACTGATCAAGTCGCAAGGAACCGTCTTGGAAGTTGTTTCAGGGCCTTTTGCCAAGTGGGGAGTGGAATATCGGAGGCGCAAGGGAAGCTTCCTGAACTAGGTCAAGAAGCCTCTCCAGCAGCAACATGAGAGAGGCAGGCGGAGGCCTCAAGATTGTGGAGGGGGGGTCCTGGGATCTGGGTGGCCCCCTTCCTCAACCTCCCTCTCGTTGCTTCATTTCCTCTGTAAGCCTTGCGTCGGTGGCAGCGAGAGTTGGGCATGAACTGAATTGCGAGCCACTGGCCCGGTTTGTGGTTCAGTTTGTGGGACTCGTTTTGCCAAAACGCAAAATGGATGCCCGACCCTCCTCCCTTTGTGTATGTGGCCACCTGCCACCTGGGGTCAACCTCCCCACCACCACCAGCACAACCCCCCTCCCAAAAATATGAAACACAAACCAGTTCAATTAGGGGATGGATTAGTGTAACTTTGTGGTTCGTGGTTCACCAGTGACCACCAGTTTCCCAGTTCATGCCCATTTCTAGTTGTGATCTAAGGCTGCCACGCGACATGTTGTAAGAAACTGAGAACAGACAAAAGAATTTATTTATTACCCAGAGTGTTGTGAGTCTGTTGAACTCCCTGCCACAGGATGTAGAGATGGCATCTGGCCTGGATGCCTTCAAAAGGGGATTCCTGGAGGAGAAGTCCATCCCAGGTTACAAACCATGATGGGGGTTTTGTCATCTCCAGGCTTAAAACCAGGGTACTTCAAGGGCCAGATGCAGGGGAGTGGGATCATGAGACAGAGATCTAGTCTCATGCGCTCCCATGATGCATCTGGTGGGGCCACTGTGAGATACAGGAAGCTGGACTCGATGGGCCTTTGGCCTGATCCAGCATGGCTCTTCTTGGGTTCTTATGTGTTGTAACCCAGAAGAAAATTCCAGTGACTGTGTTGGACTTTTTGAACATTTCGCCTAGCTTTTTCCACACCTTGGGTCAGCAGCAATCTTTTTGTCCTCTGGAGGCATTCTTCCAGGGGGGCATGATGGGGATTGCACATGTTGAGCAGGCAAGCAGAAGTCCACAGTGGAGCAAAGGAGAGTTGAGGGGAGAGGGCAGAGCACCCTTTTTAAAAAAAAAATCACTCTTGTTCTTCTGTCAGTTTTCCTCTTCATCTTCTCTCCTCTGAGCCTGGAAGGGTCAACGGCATGGAAGGAACAGAGGCTGAGTAACAGCATAAAGCCCACCACGGATTGTTGTGGACCACAACTTCCTGCACCTATGACCAACAGTCTCCATGCTCTCTTTTCACACGACCCCTAAGATCCGCTGGCCACTTCAATTTGGACGAGAGATCTTGGGGGTTTGTCGCTGTTCTTGTGTTCCCACCCCCTCCACACTCCTGGCTGCTGGCTGCATGAGGGGAGGGAGAAAAAAAGAAAGAAAAGAATGCTGGCTTACCTCCATTCTGCCGGTCTCGCTATGTTCCCGGCAGCATTCAGATCTCTTAAAGGGGCGGGAGGCAAAAAAACAACAAACAGAAGCCAGGAGAGCCCGGCACTCTCTACGTTAGATCCGCATCAGGGATTTTTCACCCCCGGAGAGCAGGTACCTGAAAAGTGCGCTGGGACGCCCTTAGGTGGGCGTGGTCGCACTTAATTTTCTGTAAACTCCGGAGCTCGTGGGGAAACTATTTTAAGCTCCAGATCTGGGAGCCATTTGCCACGGATTTTAGGGGTTGTGTGAAAAGGCCTCTGATGCCTCATTGCATCAGAGGAGAAATTGAAACAGGCACCTCTTGTCTTTCAGCTGGAGCCAAACATTTGGGTGCCACAAGACGGATCACTGAGACTTCCATGTTTGTCTTTTATGTGTAAAGAGAGCTTCTGGGACACAGGATCAAGGTGAAGCTCATGGAAGCAGGGCTGGCCTAATACTTTTTGTCTCTTTAGGGGATTGAGAGTTCCTTTTATACAGGAAACTACTTCTGGGGGACCAGAAAACGCAGCTTTTACAGGCATGAGGGCTCAGGAATGGAGCTTTGAAGGAATTGCGTGTTTGAAGGGAAAGGCTTGGAAGAATGGGTTTCTCTTTGACGTGTGCGTTCATCCTTCAGTATTTCCCTTTAAATCTAGGAAAATAAGTTATTGACAAAACCTATCCTAGGGTACTTATGTTCCTTGGGGACACATTTTGTTCCCTTTTCTTATGCAACCTCATGTCTCACCAACCACACTGCCATCCCATCCCACTTTTCCACGTTTTCTAATGAACTGATTAATGAACTGATTGTGTTTAATACTGTGTGATATAATCAAATCAATAAAATGAACAGGAGATGATCCTAATAAACAAATTATGTCTTATAAAAAAATTAAACCAGATACAGTATACAGTAATACTTTTAAGCACATAGAAGAGCATAAGAAGAGCCATGCTGGATCAGGCCAAAGACCCATCTAGTCCATCTTCCTATATCTTACAGTGGCCCCACCAAATGCATCTGGGAGCGCATGAGACTAGATATCTGTCTCCTGATACCTCCCTCCCCTGCATCTGGTCCTTGAAGTACCCTCGTTTTAAGCCTGGAGATGACAAAACCCCCATCATGGCTTGTAACCTCCAGGAATCTGTCCAAACCCCTTTTGAAGCCATCCAGGCCAGATGCCATCACCACCTCCTGTGTCAGGGAGTTCCACAGACTAACAACACGCTGGGCAAAAAAAAAAATATTTTGGACCAACTATTCCTGTTTGTAGACAGCCCAAAAACAAAGCAAAATAAAAACACACCCTTGGTATCCTTATTGCTGAGTGGTTTAGGTATGTGGTTTCAGGGCCTAAGGTCGGGAGTCCCACTTGGAGAGGGGCTGGACTGGATGAACCATAGGGCCCCTTCCAGTCCTGAAGTTCTGAGGTCATTGTCAAAGTTTACTGCAATCTACAGTTCCTTGTTGAAGGAAAGCAAACAGCAGGAGCTGGGGAGTGAGTGTATTTGGTTGCTTGTGGCAGAGTTCAGATCAATGAGATCTCGAAAACAAAGAGTGGGGGGAGTGAGACAGGGGGAAATACAAGAATTTAAAACAGAGGTCAAAACCGCAAGGAAAGACTCAAGCCCTGCCTACTCCATCACCCCAATTCCAGCCATGGTCCAGCAGATGCCTTTTGAATGTCCTTCACTTGGGCAAGTGAATGAAAGGATGACAAGCCAATCAAGTTTTGACAACCATCACACAATGGTTTCCCAACCAGATGTTCTTGAACTAAAACTCCCAGAAGCTGTCACCACTAGCTGTATTGGGTGGAATTTCTGGGAGCTGCAGTCCAAGAACATTTGGGGGAAGTTAGGTCGGGGACCCCTTGCTGTAACAGAATAAAATCAGAAGTCATAGCAATTGGAACTGTCTGATCAAATGCACCCTGGATGTTTTAAAACTATTTCATAGGTTTTGCCCTTCACTCTTTAAATGAGAACATTCATGGCAGGGATTGTTTGCATATCTCGTTACAAGCCGGTTACAAGCCGTTACAAGCCGGTGCTAGACCAGCCCCACACATTTCACCGGCACTTTCTCCCAGGTAACTGTGCTTAGCATTGCAATAAAAATAGAGCCATAGGCCACAGTCATTCACACTTCCTGAAAAACAGCCCTGATAATTGCTTTGTGTCAAGGTGAGAAGTGGCGAACAGATGGAAAAAAAGAAAAAGAAAAAGGAATCAACTTCTGGGATTTTCCCTTCCTTGGTGTCCCTTTGTGAATGGAGGTGAGCACAAAGGGGTATCCTGTAGACCACTGGTGGTGAACCTTTGGCCCTCCAGATGTTTTGGACCACAACTCCCAGAATTCCAAGCCTGTATTGCCAATGGCAAAGGACTGTGGGAGTTGTGGTCCAAAACATCTGGAGTGTGAAAGGTTCACCACCGCTGCTGTAGACCATCTTGGCTGCTGATGCCATTGGCAGTGGTAACAACCAGGTGGCCCATTGCTACTTTATGAAAAGCTTGTCAGCCTTTTTCCTCTGGGTAATGCAGGCAATACCCTATCAGGCTATTTCCTGGCTTGCTGAATCACTGATACAGAAGCAAATTAATAAACTGGAAGATTTTTTGAAACATTGAGTCTATGGGCATGTATACACTGTGCTCCAAGCAAACCCAAAATTTAGAAATCACTATTAAAAGGAAGCCTGAACTCTCTCCCCCTTTGAGTTCCAGCCCATTTTTCTAACACTGAAAACATGAGTAGCCCATCAGGCAAAAAACCTAAATCAAAGGAAATAATAACAACGAAATAAAGCAGACAAAATCACTATGGCACCTTAAAGACTAATTTTCTATTTTGATGTGAGCTTCTGTGGACAAGTCGGCCTTCTCAGATGCTAGTGTCTGAGGACATTAGTATCTCCATATTCCAGTCATTTCCAACTCAAATTCAGTTTTCAGTTTTGGGGACATAGGCGCACATTAAATTCCCTGCTCCTGCATCCATTGGCGGCTGCAAATACGGATTGCCATGGCAACACAAAATGGTGGTTCCAAAATGGGACTTCTATGACTGATGCTGGCGTGCTGGTCTGGATAAGAACAGGAGGGTATTCTCTGTTTTGTAAACAAGTTTTCATCCCCATCAGCAGCTTTCCCCTTGATCTAGCGTGGCACAGCTGAATACCCCCTGAAGTACTTCTAATCCAGCTCACAGTGCATAGAAACCACAACTTTCCCCATCATGTGACATGCAAATCATATTCAAGCATTTTAAAAAAATTGTCCCCACAGTTTAAAACCATATATGCCATGTCTGTAGTCACTGAAAGCAGGGGAACAAGGAACAAGGCATTTAAAAATGGCAGCAGCTTGGTAGAGAGCATTATAAAGATTAATTCCATAAAAACCACTGGAGGAAAGTCTTGGTAAGGAAATCTCAATCTCAAAATGATGGCTGAAACCAGACCATCTATTTTAAGGGCTGAATTTGGCCCTCAAGGGTTCCAACATGTTTGCTCATCAGTGAACATTTGCTGGGATTCCTGGACTTTAACACAAAGTGTTCCCCCATTCTAAAAGGCTGCAATGCCCCTCCTAAGGCTGGTCTCTTGGACAAAGGAGAGTGTGAAAGAAAAGGTAAACAAATGAAAGAACTGTAAATTCAGCACAATAAGAATCACCAAGACGGATTCAGCTCATTAATGCAAGGCAGTGCTACTCTCACACGATCCCAACAACAGTCATATAGCAGTGCAACCGGCTTCATTTCCAGCAACAACTATCAGCATGGATTCTCCTCCATAAATCCATACTGGTTCAGGTCGGTGAGCACTTAAAATTATTTTGTGAGTGTTCTTAATAAAGTGTTCTTTAATAAAGTGTTCTTAATAAAGAGACTAGAAAATAATTTTCTTGGATGTATTTTTATTCTTAAGAACTTGAGAGTTAATTTAGAGTGATATTCTATGCTTTTTCAATGTGCCTTTTTCAGCCACATCCTCCTACATTTTAAAAATGTAATTAAAACACAGTCATACTTTTTCCACTCTTAAAAGATATTTTACAGCATTTTGTACTGAATTCTGATGTAATTTTTGCCTACAACTTAAGAACTGATTCTTATTGTCCAAGGAATTGCGGCTTCTCGTTGTTGTAAGAATTCTACATGGCAATCACACCTGTGGCTCTTCATGAGTTGGAGAAATATTCTTAACCATTTGTGCCTATGGATTTTTCTAAAAACTGGAAGAATGTTTTCAATATGCTTTGACCTATTACATTTTGAAGTATTTTTGTATTTATAGACATACGAACATAGAAATAAAGTTTGTAGAATCAGACGAGTTGATGTTGGCTGGAATCATTGCATCAATGAAAAAGATTTATGCCTTCATTCCCAGATGAATTTCAGTGTGATTGAAAATGATTGTTCTGATCTCATTCTGGAATTAATCCCTAATTGGGTTAATGACAGATTTCATGGACATAGACTTTTGTCCACCCCACCCCACCACCCAGATCTATATAGTTCTGTGGAGATCTTAGGGAGATGTTTCAGCATCAGAATCCCTCACCTGACACAGGTAGCAACACCTGGAAGTCAGCCTCCAACCCACCCTGCCAGCTGTCTTCAGATATGTTGGAAAATGTTGTCTCACTGTTGACCTTGAAGGACAATTCAATGGTCACCCCAGCCAGAGGTGAATGACTAATTGTGACCATCTTCCTTCAAGAATTAGGATAGGCCTGGGTGGTTTTCTCAGGTATCTAGAAGTAAAACCTTCTGTTTTTGGCTAGTGGTCCTACTGTAACTCTTGGAAGTCTGCCTGAGACAAGAAAGTGAGTCACACCTATGAATGTCCTTCGGACATTTACGGAACGAACATTTTTTCGTTTCCGTTACCGTTTGTCGTTTCCGTTACGTAACGAAACGACAAACGAAAATTGTGATGAAAATGCAACGAAACGAACAGAACCACAAAAATTGTGGTCGTTATGTTTCGTTTCTGTTAATGGCGACGCACAATGAAATGAGCTGTTTTAAATGTTAAAAAACGCCCTGGACATCCGTAAAAACGCAGCGATAATTATTTATATTGTCTGATAATACCTACCAGGGGGGTTGGGGTCCTTAAAACGTTTGTTTTTGTCTTCTCCCATCGCGATGTATTTTTCTTTTCCCTTTAAAATGGATGTCACCACCAGCCACAAAATGGAGGCAAGCCATGTGATGGGATCATGTTCAACCAATAGCATGCCCAGGTTGCAGACTGGGCGGGCAGGTCTGGCAGCCACAGAGGACATAAAAAGCTCTGGCAGCCCCTGTCCTCCTTGCAGTCTCTGGTGGGAGTTAGGGTGGGATTGCTGTCTCTGAGACTCTAGCTTCAGTCCTGCAGCCTCCCTGTGTGTGTGTGTGTGCTGCGTACCTCTCGGTGAGTACCCTCCCCTGCCCTGCAGTGCAGTCACTCTGCGGCTGCCTTGCACCCTGGGCAACGCCCGCCACTGCCTTTGCAGCCTCCCTGCATACCTAGTCTATACTGTGTCTCTGCCAGCATCCATTTTTTTTTAGTGTTTTCCCTTTGGTCTGGGGCATTGGAGGATGCCTGTGCACGGAAATGCTTTAAAAATCGCAGAAAAAGCAGGTAGAAACGACAAACGAAAAAATGAAAAATGATAACGAAATTTTGCAAAAATTTCCCGACAAACGGAAACAAACCGAAACAGACCTCTCAACAAACGAAAAACCGAAACACCATTTTTCTGTTTCGTGCCCATCTCTAACCCATAGTATTGGGGAGGATGGAGCTGCACACCACAAAACGGAAGGGTCAGCAGCTAGCCTACACCCTGACAACATCTTCAGGTCAAGGGCAACCAGTTTCAGAACTAGGACGAGGAGTTTCTCTGTAGGATAGTTCCCCTCACCCTCACCACAGCCAATGGTTGCAGCCCTTGGAGAGTTCTGGAAGCCTTAGCTCAGAAAATGGAACCAAAAAAGCAGAGGGCTGAACACACACAAGTAACAGACCTGGGAGACTCTTTCTTTGGATTATAATTCACCTCAAACCCCTGTTTGATCGGCACTGAGAGAGGCCCACTGCCCATGTTGGTAGAATGCCCGACTCTGCCCAGCTCCAGTAAAAAAAAAACAAACAAAAACGCTGCAGATCCTACGCCACCATCAGCAATGGCCTACAAGGCAATCTCATTCCTCTGCCACCTCTGCATTGGTGTAATGTTTGCACAAGTGATCATTGGGACTTCACTCATGCAGACCCGGGGGTGTTCATCGGTCAGAGCCCTTCCAAAACCCACCCACCCACCCCTTTAATTCCATAGCACTGATGATGATACAACGTGTATTTGCCCTGGCTCAGATGCCATGATGGAGGAGGGAGGGTGTAAGGCAGACACAATGTAGACAGCAACTTATCAAGCCCCCGCTTTCCATCTTGGGGTTCAGTTTAATTTCCTGCCTCTGCTACTTAAAACATAAAACCAAATTGCATGTACATATGTGCCCATTTGCCTGGCATAAGGGTGCTCAGGCCATGATCTTTGGTTGAAGAGTAAAAGTATGCAAAAGTAACCCTGTTTTTTTTAAAAAGCTATGAAGGGTACAACAAGGCATAAACATAGGTAAGTTGTATCTGGAGCATTGCACCTTGGGATGAAAACCAGGTACGATGTGCAAGTCTGTTGCAATGATAAATCATAGGGGTTGTTGAAAACGCGAGCCTGCATCCCTCAAAATATACAAATGTGTTGTTGGTTTGTTTTCATTTTTAACCTTTCTCCCCCATTGGCTGCTCTGTGAGACGTTTCCACTGGACTGGGCACTCCTTTTGAAAAGCCGTGAGCCAGCTGTAAAGGAAATATGGTTTCAATTTGTTGACCGAGGTGCGATCTGTTAAGAGGGGCCTTATTAAATGTAAGGAAGCTTTGAGGAGCCAAAAAAAAAAAAAATGTGGAATCTGATTTAAATGGCAGATCTTAGCAGGGAGATATCCAGAGCTCATATATCTAATATTGGACAGCTAGTGGACTGGGATGGTGGGGGGAAGGGATGTCTCACCCCACAAAACTCTCTCTCTGTCACTGTATCCAACCAACGATGTCAAAAAAAAAGAAATGTAAATACTTTGCAGTGAAAAGAACGGAAGTCTTTGCTGACTGTTTTGTTTTGCATTTCATATTATTTTCATACTTGTGGGGCAGGGCCGGGGATATAGGTTCATGAAGCAGCCACCTTGAAATTTCTTCTTTTTCTAAACCTCAGTCATGTTTTCCTTGAAAAGTCAAAACCAACATTTTGTAGGTTCTCACTTTGGGGTCTCTGCTTGCAATGCAAAGGTTTTCTTTTAAAGGCAGTGAGGTGTTCGTGGCTCTTGTCGTACTGACACTAGATCACCCTTCCAAATCAAAGGCCACGAGGTGGTTTGCAAGAGGAAAATAACACAATAAAAGCAAACAGGCAACCAGATCGCCAGAGTTCAAGGCAGCTAGGAAGTAGAGACCATGGCCTGCAAATTTTCTCATCACAAGGAGTGGAAGCAGCAGTGATCTCTACCTCTCTAACAGAAGGTGGGGCCACTACGGAGAAGGCCTTCCTTTACATGGTTCTAAGATATAGCTCCATAAAAGTGCTACAAATGAAATGGTTTGGATGCGGGTAAATTTAACCTGACAACTGTTTTTTTCCCCTTAGTTCTTTCCGGTTTCGTTATTGTAAGAGAAGGACTGAAAAGTCATTTTTTCAAAACTCCATCACAAATCAGGGAAGAAAACCTCTCAGCTGTGACTGTTGCATCAAAAATATGAAATAGATGTCCTAACTGGCATAAAAAGTAAAAAAAAAAACACTATCGCAGTCTTCAAAAAAGTTGATGAAAGAAAAGATATTGTCTCGTTTTTATATAAATAAATGCATCCTTTCCCTTATGATAAATCTCTTCTGGCTGTCATCAGACAACAGAAAATATTCCCAGTCCCCTCTTATTGGGTGTTGGGTTTGTGTGTGTTTCCTCTTTGCTAAACTCTGCAGTTTCACACTTCTGTTTGCTGCTTTACAAAACATGGGGTCGTGGGGGAAAGTAAACATCTCTTATTATGGCTACAAGAGTCGCAGAATCACCTGTAAAGAATTAGGTAGAAGAAGGCTCAGGAAATTCTTCTCACTGGACTTAATTATAGGTCGCAACTAAAAACCCCTTTTTCTTTTTTTCTAAAAACAAAAAAGAAAAAGAAACCAGCTCTAAACAGTTCTGATATAAAATCACAGAGCTTGTGCCAAATATTTGATTATTTATCTGGTGTTAACACCCATCAGTCCGTACACATAATTCTGACTCTTCCATCAATTACAGGACATTAAAATGACCCTGGCTTCTGGATGTATATCGTATTTAACACTAACACTGCCAAGACGTTACAGGTTTGATCATGCTCTAGATGGATACATTTAAGCTCATTTTGTTTAAATGGGACCAAAATATTCCGTGGCCTGTAATCATATTGCAAAAGCAGCTTTTGGTTCAACTGAGACCCATACAAGGAATATTCAAAAGCTTTGGAACTTTTTTGGTTTGCCAAGAAAAAAGATGGATTTTTGGACTTTGTCTTACAGACGGTATAGTGGGTGATCCCTTGTTTTAAAGATTTATCTTGCTTAATATAAGTTCAAGACCCCGTGCTATCAGCATGCTAATTTCTGCAGAAATAAAAATCACATGGACACATCCCTATATTTCATTTTTTAAAAAGTTGCCAGCTCATCTGTGATTATTTATTACCCAAATAAGTATTGTGCAAATGTTTTGAAACAGCTCTCCGAAAGAAGAATTCGTCAACAGCTCTTCTATACAGCTCTTAACCATTTCAGCAAATGCAGAGGTACTGCATGGTGATAACATTATTGTTAATCTAACAAATGCAATGCACAGGGAGTATTTGCTCTTCCCTCTGTGTTGGAGCAGCTACATAGTAAAATAAAACAGCTTGCATTTGTCTCCACCAGTGCCAAAATATCAACTTTTTTTCTTCAAAAAAACATTCTTATATTTTGCAGCTACTAAGTAACAGGGGCTTCGGACTCTTACAAAGTCCCATATTTTGTACAGTTTATTCCTCATTTTCATTTACACCCTTAAAACCAACTGCCTATTATAATTACAGTACACAGTGTTGGAAGAAGCAGACGAAGGAAAGCAAAAGAGATTTAGAACTGATCTGTTGAACTTTTTATTAATAACATCAACAGAGGCTAACGGCCCCTTCCAAATTTATGGCTTTTGAGTCAGGAGAAGCATATTGCATTTCCAAAACAGCACTTCTGATTTTTCAGTCCTACTGCCTTCCTCGTATGTAACCAGATATTTTCTTCATTTAAAAAAAAAAAAAGAAGAGCAAAACAAAACTTGCTAAATGTCATTCATAGGCACATAGACACAAACGTTCGGCGGGATGTATTTCTGTGCTGTACGCACCTTACAGGGAAGTCTACCTTGTCAAAACCACAAAGATTTCAGCTTCTGAAGGGTAGAATGGATTTTCATGAAAGAACAGCAAAAGTAACGGTCCCTCCAGAAAGACCCTGATCAGACCCCCCCCCCCCGGACGTTAACTAAATTTGCCTCTAGCACATTCAGCTGGCAAACCACTCCAGCATTCTTGCCAAGAAAACTCCATGGACGTGGAGTCATGTAGAATCGGTCACGACTGTAACAACACAACACACACACACACACACACACACACACACACACACACACACACACACACACACACACACACACACACACACACACACACACACACCTCCCCCCAGGCCCCCAGGGCATGAGGGAGCATCCAGGAAGTTGTGTCACAAAGCATCCAGGGAACCAAAGACATCCAGCCAACCTGTTTCACATCTATTCCTGCGATGCACTCCCTCCCCCGACAGAGAACGATCCAATGGTTCTCTTGGCAAAATATATTTATAAAGAAAAAAAGGAAAAGGAAGAAAAAGGGTGAAAGAACTACCTGGACATTTATGTCTGATTTTGCAATATGTCTTGGCTAGACATAATCTTTAGAGCAAATTGAGAGGAAAGCCGGTCTTAGATTCGAAGGCCTAGGCAAGTATCTCCAAGAAAATTCTTCTTCCAGCAAAGGTAGGCTCAAGAGTTGCTGGGAATCTACCGTTATCGACCAACGTGAAGTCAAAGCCACCTCACCAAGTGTTGCGGCGCTGAGATGCAGAAATTTCACACAAAGCAAGAGCCATGGATCCTCAATTCTTTAAAGCGGTCTGGATTCTTTGGGTTGAAGGCGCAAGGGGGTTTCAGTTGTGTGCTTTCAATTTTGTCAATGTTATTTCATCGGTCTTATTTTATGTGATTCCTCTCCCCACCCACCCCCACCATTATGATTTGGAATTCATATTGAACAATGCAAAAAGCTTCTCTACCTTGAAGGATCAAAATCGAGCTCCAGGTTGTACAAGGTATACTGTCCACCCAAGGGGATCGTGATGAGACTGCCACTGTAACAGATGGGAATGGTTAACATTTTGGGTTCATTTCGGCAGGGCTCTTGTACGAGAATTTTTAAGGATCATCTTAATAGTGGGTGGAATCCAAAAATCAATCAATGTAAAGAACACACAATGAGGTGATGGACGGAACCCATCCTTAACATTAATCCAAAATACACATATGTCTAAAGTGCTGATTTCCAACAAATAAATTCACAAATTCACACAGTTAGGTGTATATATATATTTTTAAAAAATTAGCTTCCATGGTTAGACAAGAAGGGTTGAATTTAATATGGGCACAACACCCATTAATTTTATGTGGCTGATAAGAAAGGGTACAATTTAGAGTGTTAGCACCAGTCATAATTAATATATAACATCCCACCTAAAAAGTTAAGGATCTTAAATATATATATTTTCAACAAAAATAACTGATTATCGAAATTTTCCCTCTCACAAAAACACTTAACGAAAAAACAGGTCCCCCCCTACACACACACACACACACACACACACACACACACACACACACACACACACACACACACACACACACCCTTCTCCCCATTTTTTCCTGCTTAGGCTTAATTTCATCCTAACAGTTTATTGTCATAAAATGGCTTTGTGTATTGCAAGACTAAGGAATTTTATGTTTGGGCAGCAAACATGCAGTGGCCTTCCGGACTGTTCTTTATTTTGAATTTTCGAGCAATTGATTTCTCTGGCCTTTGTTGTCAATCCTTTGTAACACAGGACGGAAAACCCGGAAGTGCTTAAACAAGAAAGCATATGCTGTGCTTTCCGAGAATTTGCAGATATTTCAGGGAATATTTAGACTTACTATTAATTCCCCCATGCACACTCCAGAAGAAATTCATACTTGTTAGAAATAAAATATTGTGGCTTTTTTGTCTTTTGGGGGGTTTTTTTGGGGTGGGGGGGTTGTATTTTTGCTGATCGTGCATTATCACAAATACAACCAAAAAGTGTTGCCGATAAAGTTTAAAGAGACAAAAGGCAGAAGCAGATTTTGAATTAAAAATACAAGATAAGGTTTGTATCAAAAATATTCTGTGTGGCTGGAGAGATTTCAGGAACTTTTCGCAGATAAAGAAAGCTAGCAGGGTAGTTGCTGGAATTTACAAAATACTGTAAAGAGAAATAGACATTATTTAAAAAATAAAATCAAAAAGCTTTCCCTATAATCATCTTTAACCATTATTGGTCCCATTTTAAGCGCTAAATTATACAGTATACACTTGTAAGAATCAAGTTCAAGATTTCACAAAACAGTTTGAAAGAAATCAAAAAGGAATGCAACCATTCTCAACTGTGAATGTCTTCCTTCCATTCCTTTCTTTATATCTTATATTGAGGGTTTATTTGTGCATGGGGGAGGGGGGATTAAAGAGCTTTCTGCTGAGGTACAGTAGTAACTAACCCATGATAAAATTATCCTTCACATGTCACATGTTGAAGCATAAATGCCAGTGTGTGTTTTTTAAATGCAACATATAAACATTCAGAGTGCAATCCAAATGATTCTGTTTTCAGTTGTTGTTTTTTTGACAGCACTAAAGACAAACATGAGGACAAAACTTGCCCGTTTAAAACAAGACATCAATTTTTAGTCAGGTGCGTAGCAGACACTGAATAAAATTGGATCAAATTTGATTACATATAACAAGAAAGGACAAAATTTGTGTGTCCATGGAGGATGCCAGATTCTGCCTCCACCTAAATCAGCTCCTGCCTATAGATTTCTCATCAACTCATGCAGAGGCCAGCTTATTCTTTAAAAAATGCTGGCTACTGAACATGGAAGTAGAAATGCAAAATTGGTGGCTGTGTTGCCTAATGGGAATTGCCCTTTTCAGCTTTGAATGGACACAACCATGTCTTCCATGCTTGGAAGCACAAGTTCAGACCCTCAAATGCACACAGAAAAGTCCCTCTGCAGTCATTAAATTGCCTTTTTTTAAAAAATGAAATGTAACATGGAAAAGCATACCACTTTGAAAAATCATAATCTAGGCAACCGCAACAACCTGGCTGTTAATGAAACTTTTTTTAAAAGCTCACCAAAAATGCATTCACGTTCCTTGACACACACACTCAACCACCACCCCATTAACCACAGACTCAATTATTTAGAAACTTTCAATAACTTAATAAAACTTACTGAAAAACATACTGCTGCTATGAATCAGAGAAATTGTTCTCCCATGTTTTTTTTTTTAAAGGGGGATACCACAGACTTCCTTCAACTTTTGCATAATTTGGCCCCCTTAAACTTTAGCTAACAACAACTACAACAACAAAGAGAAAAGTTAAGTCAAACTTTATTTTCACACATTAATGCTTCCAAGGCACCTTAACACATTTATTTAATACCCTGGTGCCCCCTTTTGGTCTATGAAGTCCAAGACATTTTCTATTTTAAAAAAGAAAAAAAGATTAACAACATACAATAGTGCTAAACTGGTGAAGTCTTAATTACTGACTTGTCCACCCCTTGTTCAGTAGCACTCTTTGATGGGATTGATCATCTTTGCATTAAAACAAAGCTCTCTATCTGAAGTTCAAAAGAAATTCTCCCTTCCCTCTTCTGGGAGGCAGGGAAGAGGAGAAAACCTTAAACACAACAGCACACAGAAATCTGTTTTCTTCCCCAAGAGAGGCGAAGTCGAAGCACATAAAGGAAAGCAAATATATATACAGTATATACATATATATGTATATTGATATCTCCACTTTTTTTTTTTTACCTTAGCTACCCAGTGGATTCAAGAGGGTCACTCTGGTTCCTTCTGGTCAGGTAATTTGGCTTTTCTACATTGACCGGGAGGATGTTGGGGTGGGAGTGGGGGAGATTGGGAAAAGGTGAAGGCACATCCTAGTGGTCAGAGCCAAAGATGGCTGGTGAACACAGAAACTGGGCCCACTAATAAGACTTCAGATTAATCTCTCTCCTCCCCTTGCCCAGATTTAAAGAATTAAGGAGGGGGGAGAGGGGGAGGGGGGGCAAATCAATTTTGGGAGGTGGAAAATTGGAATCTCCCATATAAACTTGAAGTCCGTTTTCTTAACAGCCGGTAATTATGTCCAAGGAGAGTAACAAGGTCTCTCCACGTTCAACACCGCTGCTCCGAGAGACAGACGAATTTCCTGCAGGGCCAATCAACTGTGAAGTACAGTATAGTTTCAGGTTAGATTGAAAGAGAAAGGGCTGCCCGCTAGCTTAGAGCATGACAATGTTCATGGATTAGTTCAGACCCTATTCTGCCCCTTGAATGGGTATCACAGCGTGAAGAAAGTTCTCAATGCGCTACACTTTAATAGCAGAGTCGCTGACCAAAAGCTTCCTTTCCGTCTCTATAGAAACAGCCGGGCCCAGTTTTGAGGCGGAGTGAAGATTCTTGAGCTCAGGCGCAGGGTTTATCCTCCATTCATAAAGATTCCACCTTTGATTTATTTTTATTTATTTATTTCTCTTGGAGAACGGAGGAGAGGAACAGTGGCCGTGCACACAGCAAAAGAGGTTTTCTGGGGTTGGGTGAGTGGGTTAGTTGTGGTTTCCACCGTCGACTGTAAAGCATGCAAAGGCTGAGCAAATGTCATTGGCAAGAGGAACGAAGAAAGCAAGGAGAGCCACCAAGAGAAAAGGAAGGAAGGAAGGAAGGAAGGAAGGAAGGAAGGAAGGTCACAGAAAAAGAAGGAAGGAAGGAAGGAGCTGGTGATGGAAGGAAGGAAGGAAGGAAGGAAGGAAGGAAGGTCACAGAAAAAGAAGGAAGGAAGGAAGGAAGGAAGGAAGGAAAAGTCACAAGAAGGAAGGAAGGAAGGAAGGAAGGAAGGAAGGAAGGAAGGAAGGAAGGAAGGAAAGTCACAGAGAAGGAAGGAAAGTCGCAAAAAAGAAATGAAGGAAGGAAAAAACAAACAAACAGGAACGAAGGAAGACTACAGGTGATCCTGAAAGCACACAGGGGGAGTGTTTATAGGCCTCCCTACTTCTCAAAGAGGTGTTAGGGAGAATGAGATAAAAGATGGAATTAAAAGAAGAGAAATGGATGGGGAGTTTCAGAATTGGACTCTTTCTTTCAAAATCAGTATCAAAAGCAGGGTGGGGGTGGTAGGGAACCAGGAGAACCCAGTTCTGGAAAACAAGCCTTTGGAAGAATATATTACATCAGATACATCTACACACACACATACACACTTCCCATGTATCTACAGCACTGATGAGTCAAGTGATGCGATATTTTTTAACTTCCATCTGTGTTAGAATAAGCCTTGCAAACTCCATGTCTTTCCCAAGGGGGCGGGGGCCCCTCGGATGGAATAAGTTGGATTCAACTGCCCTTAACTCAGAAGGGAAGCTTTTGTCTTGGTCAGCAGCTGTCTCCTTCACACAGTCTCCACCCTTTGGACTCACCATAGGCTAAATAAATCCTCCCTAGTCTTACCAAAACTGGGAAGAAACCACATGGCCCCTTATAAACTCCAAAAGTGTTCCTTCTCCACCATGGAAGTACTGAGCAGAATAAGAGATGGAGAAAGATCCTTTACTTCAAATAATAGTTTTGCACCCTCACATCCAGAAAGCAGAGTCCTCCCAATTGTGGGGTGTATGTGGTTGAGGTTAGGCTGCAGTTGTTGTTACATTCTGTCAAGTTGAAGCTGACTTGTGTCTTTCAAGGTGAGATATCTAAGGAGTTATTTTACCAATTCCACTCCCCCAGTGAGTTGCTATGGCCAACCAGAGAGCTGAACCCAATTCTCCAGATGCCTAGCCCATCAATCTATCCACTACACACCACACTGGGAATTTGCAGAAATATATTGGGTCCCTGTTCATATTCCACTAGTGATGCAAATCCCACCCTAGCTTTACATTAGCTTTCAGGCATGGTTTCAGAACACCTCATCTGATGCAGATGTTATGAAAATATTACCCTGGCAGATAGAGCGCTGGGTTAGTCCATCACAGGAAAACAAACTGGAGCCTTAGAGCACCGTGCATGCTAATATTTTTGATTTTGGATCAGCTGTCATGGAATACAGCTCACTTTGTCCCATGACGGTCACCCACAAAACCTTCTCCAAAATCCAACTTGGCAGCCCTTCAAGCATCAAAAGGCTCTCTGCTAGCATCAAATGATGTTTGTGATCCACTGTGATTTTGGATATACTCCCCTCAAGGCAGATTGAGGTGATAACCATTAGGACACAATTAGAAGCAGAGCACCCTTAAGAAGAAGCAGGCTTGGTGTTTGTGTTCAAACAAGCTTGTCTCAATCTGCGTGCCAGAGGTCAGTTGCGTTTCCTTCGTGATTGGTCCTCAGGAGATCAACACAGGGGTTGGTTTACAAGTCTGGTTGCTTGGGCACAGAGCTTTGAGGAAAAGGCGTGCCAGAAGGGAAAAACATAACATTTTCACACGCGCATTTCCTTGGAGCTCCCATCCGACCTTGGGACCCACTGAAAAGCGAAAGAGGGCTGCTTGCTTCCATGAAACAGTGGGTATTTCCCATGCGGAAATATGACGGAGTCGGTCGGTGAGATTCGCCACAGCCTTTGATCTGGCCGGGCTGTTCCTTCACCAACTCCAGATATCATGGCCTTGCGCGTGGTCATACTCAGTCGTTTGGACCCACAGGACTGAAGCCTTCCACCTTTGTTTGTTTGTGTGAGATCTCTTTTCAAGGAGTGGGTTGTACCTGCTTCTCGGCACCCACGGGGATCTTGGCTCTGGACACGAGGTCTTCTTCCTTCCCATTCATCTGCGCAGATGTGCAGAAGTCTCCCGTGGAGAGCCACTTGGGGTCTAGATTTCACTAACCTGCACGGCGCCTGCCTTTGAAGCCGCCATCCATGGACCCAGAAGCTCTCCTAACACAGTCAGGGAGGCATCCCTCCTCCTCCACCGCCCTCCCCAATCTTAATCCAGCTTTGAGCAGAACCATTGATTCTGAATTCCTTTTCATCGTAACCCTAGCTAGAGTTGCAGCTGGGAAGTCACCTCTAAAGTACTTCATCTATACTCCCAAGGTTTATGGCCATAGATTTTGTCTCCGAAACTAATACTTTACAACTGCCCAATGTGTGACTGAAGCATGGTGGGCGTTACAGCCCACAGAAGCATCCTTTTCCAGTTCAAAAACAAGACTGTTCTTGGCCGTCCACCTCAACACAAGGAGGAAGAGAGGGGGGTGTTTGCCTCTTGGGGTGGGATGGTAGGTTTTTGGGGTAGCAACATTTCCTAGGTGCTATTATTCCCCTGCATTAAGGATGGACTGCTTCTGTTTGTGGAAGTTCTACTGCTAGAACTCAAGCGCAGACCACGCTAGCACTCCACTTCCAGCAGCCAGCTCCCTCATAGCAGCCCCTCAAGGCTCCCAGCAACAGGCATCCAGAAGCCCTTCGGACACTGAGCAGGGCTACAGAGCTTCCCAGTTATCGCAGCCACTGGTCCCAAATTGTGGTTGCTCCCAAGCTTCAACACAGAGGCACCCCGAGTTTACAAGATCAACAATGCGGCCTTGATGGATGTCTCCATGCCAGACAGACTGCTGACTGGGGCGCGGTACAGAGATCCCATTACACCCCTATTAAAACAGCTCTACCGGCTGCCAATCTGCTGTCGGGCACAATTCAAAGTGCTGACCTTAACCTACAAAGCACTATATGACCTGGGTCCTAGCTACCCCAAAGATCGGATCTCACAGTATGAACCAACTGGGGTGTTAAGGTCATCAGGAGAGGCCCTTCTCTCCATCCCGCCACCCTCACACGTACATCTCGCCATGAAAGGGCCTTCTCTGCTGCTGTGCCCAGACTCTGGAACTCCCTCCCACTAGAGGCCAGGACTGCCTCATCTCTCATGTCTTCCTGGAAACAGGCAAAGACCTTTCTCTTCAGGCAACCTTCCCCTGAATGATGGACTACCTATTATTATGTATTTTATATGAATCTGTGAGTTCACATAGACTTTGTGTTTATAGCTACTTATAGCCTTGTAGCTTTAATGTAATGTTGTCTATTAATGCTGTAAGATGTCCCTCAATTCCTTGTTCTCAATACTTGAACATGTCTTACTTGTATTGGACTGTATATTATAATGTCTTAATTGTATTGGACTGTATATTATCCCTCATTACTGTAAGCCACCTTGGATCCTTTTCCAAGGAGAAAGGCAGGCTAAAAATACTCCAAATAAATAAATAAATAAATAAATAAATAAATAAATAAATAAATAAATAAATCTTTTCCCAGCCCTTCTGTATTGCACAGAAAACATGGGAGGAAAAGGAAGGAAAAACTCCAGGCAGGACAGCTTGTTTGCAGGAAGCTGGAAGCATGAATTCTTTGCATTAGGGCTGAAGGCAGAAACTGAGGTGACAAATCTGTCATTAGAAGTGAGGTCTTCCTTAATTGTGCGAAAGTGTCTGAATTCAAAACAGGAGCTTTGCTGACCTCCTGTAATTTGCAAACAAATTTCCTTTATTTCCTAACGAGTCCTCGGAACTAAAGCATGGAACTGGGATTTCTATCTTGGCTGAGGCTGATGGGAATTGGAGTCAGTGATTTCTGGAGGGCTACGGCTCCCCCACATCATGTTAACCCTATGTATCTGAAATGTCAGGTTTAATATTTGGAGTGTTTCTTTCCTTCGCTGATCCACACCTTGTTGGTCTAAAGGTCACCAAATGCAAAGCAATTTTTAAAAAAATTAAAAACAAAACTTCAAAACCTGGAGTCTCCCTCACTTGATTTTTGGAAGGGAGGAAACCTGCTGTATTCCTCCCTCATTCCTCCAGTCCTGGGATGTTTCAGGCAGATGAGAAGGGATGACTGGAAAGAGAACTCAAAAACCCAGGAAGCAGAAAAGGACGGCTTTTGCTTTAATACAGAGGAAATGTTTGCGAGGCCAGAGGAGATGAGATTGTTTCCTAAGTGATGGAGTTTGGAATTAGTTTCACAGGGTTTTCAGTTTCACACAGCGCTGGTTCTGCAGGTACCGCCGCTATTAGGCGCCTCATCACACACACTGGCACATAATTCGTTCTCACCATGAATCGCATCAAGGCTCCTTTCTGGTCGAACTTTCCTCCCGTCGCGGCGACAGGGGGTTCCCTGAGAACCTCGGACAAACTCTCCTCTGGGCACAGCATGGGTCGAGATGCAAGGCAAGGACACTCACGCACGATGCCAGCGAGCGCTCTTTGGGGCCTTGGGTGCCACCTGGTTTTTCTCCTCAGTTCCATCGACCCAGGGCCCAGCACACCATGGTGGCATCGAGACCTCGGAATGCCACAAAACAAAAGCGAAAACGGGAAAAACTCAGATTGATAATGGACAAGCTCCTGGGGAGGGAGTCTTCTTTGTTCTCCACCAGGACCCACCCAGCAAAACGTTTCTCTTACTCTTGCAGAGAAAAGACATGAGGGCATCCTTCCTTACTCTGCCAGATGTTCATAGACAGATATGAAGCACCACTGCATGCTAAGATGGTCCATGTTTTTTTCATCCATGAAGAAGTTTAGGAGGAGTTGTTGGGTTTTTTTGTTTGTTTGTTTGTTTTGGTAGATTATCCTTCTTGGTATTGCCCACAAATCATGACTCACGGCTTCAAAAGTAAGTCCCTTTGAAGGTTTTTCCTTGACCTGGCACCCCCAGAGCCCTGGCTAGCAAATCTTGCTGCCCTATTGGACAGGCTTGGGTCCCATGGTTTCAACACATACCTGGCAATACCCCTGTTAACCACCTTGGTTGGCTGACTGCCTTGTGTTTCCCTCCATCTAAGGAGGATCCCCGTCAAGTCATTTGGTGATGTACGGCGGCCCCTTTTCAGCGTTTGGCTGATATTTATTTATTTATTTATTTGATTGATTGATTGATTGATTGATTGATTGATTGATTGATTGATTGATTGATTGATTGATTTATATACCACAACCATCTAGCAAAAAAGCTACTCTGGGTGGTTTACATACATATACAAAATACAAAAAAAGATTAAACAACTTAAAACAGTAAGTTAAAAACTAAGGTTGCATACCCCTTCCCTTTTTCTGGGGTTGTTCTAGGACTGTGTGCTAGGCCCAAGGCTACACAGGCTGACTCTACTTGCAGGAGGCCCAGTGAAGAATTGAACTCCCCACCTCTGGGTATGCAATTGTGTGTGTGTGTGTGTGTGTGTGTGTGTGTGTGTGTGTGTGTGTGTGTGTGTGTGTGTGTGTGTGTGTGTGTGTGTGTGTGTGTGTTGTGTTGTGTTGTGTTGTGTTGTTGTGTTGTTATAGTCGTGACCAACTCTTCGTGACCTCATGTCCATGGAGTTTTCTTGGCAGGAATACTAGAGTGGGTTGCCAGTTCCTACTCCAGGCGCCTACAGCGCCTTGTATTCCCTGGTGGTCTCCCATCCATGTACTAACCAGGGCCGACCCTGCTTAGCTTCCGAAATCAGGTGAGATTGGATGTGCTTAAGACATCTATGCAACTCCTGCCATCAGGTACTTGGCTGGATAGCTCAGTGGTTTGGGTATCTGGCTGAGGAGGCAGAGGTCAGGAGTTCAGTTCCAAACTGGGCCTCCTGGGTGGCCTTTGGCAAGCTGCACAGTCCCAAAGGTGTCTCCACAGGATGGGGATGGGAAACCATGTCTGAGTGTTCTCTAACTGGATAACCCTGAGAAGGATTGACTTTGTTGTTGTTGTTGTTGTTGTTGTTGTTGTTGTTGTTGTTGTTGTTGTTGTGTCATACAGTCGTGACCGACTCTTCGTGACTCCATGTCCATGGAGTTTTCAGGACTGACTTGCCCATACATAATTATTGTACAGAGTAACTGGAGGCAGCCTACGTCATCCAGGGGAGGGAAGTTTGTGCCCCTCCACTATCAGATGTTTGCACCCTCTGAAGCGTTGGTGCATAAGGTCCAAGTCTCAGTTGCTCTGGGCTAGCCACAGCGGTGCTTCTGTGCCACACGGCCAACAACGGTGGCCAAGAGCCATCGGTGAGAAGGCTGCTTGCAAACTGATAACTCCAGAGTCCTCGTGGTTCGGTTGCCTGGGCATCTTGAGCGGTGCAGACAGAAAGAAGCCAACTTCTCTGCCTTTGGGTCAACAGTCACATGGGGACAGGAGTGGTTGAGGAAGCCAATGGCAAGTGTGGTGGTGGAACCAGAGCCATTCTAGGGGGAGCCATCTTTGGCCTGTTTTGCTCACGCTCCCTGGTTCCTTTCTTTCCCAGCCTTTTGGGAATGGTAGACTGAGATGAAACACGTCTTTCCATGCTGTGGTTCTCATAAAACCATTTTCATGGAAACAGGTGTCCCAAGGGATACTTTCACTGCCCCCCGAGGGAGGTCTGGACAGTAGAAGAGGAAGGAATCCTGAATAAATCTGTGTTAGGCTGATTCCAGAAGATACTGCTTCTTTAAAACGACAGGACCATTTTTTTAAAAAGTAGATTTTAGGATCCCATTAGCTTGTTGGTAATCCATGGATTAAAATTAAATGCATCAGTTGTACACCATAATGGAAGAGCCTGCATTAGAGCAGCAAGGCATCTAACTTGGATGGAGGGCCGAATCCTGCAAAATAGATCATACAGCCACTCTGGTCTGCCATGTCGGATCTAGGACTCGGTTGTACATGTGTCCACAGGCAACCAACAACCAACTGAGGGGATTTCTGCCACTGTGACCACACCTCGCATCCCTGGAGTTTGGAAACCAAGCTAGGAAGGGCTCGGTTGGCGGTTGGGTGGTCCATTCCCCCAAGAAACAGCATGGATCTCATATTGGGCTTGAAAATCCCAAGAGCGGTCGCTGCCACCCAGAGATGGTCATACTATGTGCGATGGAAGGAGCCTGTGACTCAGTAGAAAGCAAATTTCTCCATTCTTGCAGGTGATGAAAACAGTACCACTTCTTGCTAACGTTTCACAAATAAACCTCAGCCTCTGGAAACAATGTTCCTACTAAGATGGCTCCCGAGGTTCCTGCATCTTTGCGGGATGGCGGGGTTGGGCGGGAAGGGGAAACCAAACCCGGCATGTTTTCTTTGGCTTTGAAGGGCAGGTTTTTACTCACATGCTAATGGAGTCGATTGATTAATTGACATATAATTCTCTGACAACTGCCTTCTTTAATCGTGGTGACAACTCCAATTTTCGTGTTTCAGGCCGCTACTCAAAATCCTTTTTTTTTAAAAAAAAAAAGAAGTTTCTGTCTTCCGAGTGTTGATTGAAAACAGGGTAAAGAAAAGAAACCAATCTGGTCCTTTTGCATCTGTTTCAAAAGAAACAATTTCTTTTTATTTCCTGTTTTCTCTCTCTCTCTCTCTCTCTCAATCCCTTAGAGAACAATCAGAGAGTGTCTGAAACACCCCCTTGTAAGAAACAAGCCCATGCGTTTGAATGCATGACAAACTCAACAACGATTTCCTCCATGAAGATATTTATATATAATTTATCTTGCGAAGTTGTCATCTGCCAAAAGGGACCCCCTGCGGCGAAGCAAGATTCTCTTGCTACTTAAGGGAGAATTACGTGATTAAATTGAGACCTGAAAAGTTTTGAACAAGCATCGCGGAAGAATAGGGCTCCTCTTAAGGGCCTTAATGAAGTGGGCTCAGTCCTTTTCCAACATCAACTTACCCTTGTGTCCTTTGTCTTCACTCTGGTTAATCACTGGCCAAAGCTGCAGTGCGGACCACCGGTTCCCAATAAACCATAAAAGGCAGATCGGGGAAGCTTTGTCCCCTTTCGCGGGGCTTAGCAGACAGCCGCTGAATTGAACCTGTTCAAAGTCACAACAGTCAAGGAGTGGGGAGAGGGGGTGCCACGTCCGTTCCTCGCCGCCGGGGTTGGTGGGGCAGCCGGTGGAGGAGACGGGGCCGAGGACGGAAGGCAGCTTCCTGAAAAGCAAGCCAGCAGCTCTGGACAGAATGGATGGTGCCCTGGGCCAAAGGGCCACACCAAGGTTCCAGGCCATGGGAGAAAGTCAAGCCGATGGGCTGGAGCCATCATCAGAGAAAAGGAGGACAGTGGCAGACGACTTGTGAACCCACTTGGGAAGATTTCCTAAGCGAGTAATTTTGCCTAGAGACCAAGCCAATGTATCTTTCTTTCTCTCTCTACCTAGAAGGAGGCATATCAACCACACCCACCCACACCCAAAAATACCTACAAAAGCTCAGATTCACCCAAGTGAACACCATCTTGGCAAAAAACCCTCTTTCCCTAGGAAGGCAGAGAAAGGGTCTTGGCACACACACACACACACACACACACACACACACACACACACACACAGACAGACAGACAGACAGACAGACAGACAGACAGGCAGACACAGACAGAGGCAGAAAATACACAGCACACTGGTTTCTCTCTTCCCTCCACATTGGGTTGATGTGGGGGCTGATCTCTTTTCTAGCAAGGGGATATTTTAAAAAGCTAAGGGCAAGAAATAAATCAGCATGGAGCAACAGGATTCTCTTTCCTTTGCCCTTGCTAGTAAAACAAAAATGTGAAGCTTCCCCCTGTACATGTGTGCTAGTCCTGTCTGACTCGAGGGGTGGTGCTCATTTCCATTTTCAAACCAAAGAGCCAGTGTTGTGCAAGTCCGTGGCCATGTGGCCGGCATGGCTGAATGGATTTCTGCACATGGATCACAGTTTACCTTCCCGCTTTTTATGGTGGTACCTATTTATCTACTTGCATTTACATCCTTTCGAACTGCTAGGGTGCTGCTGTGTGGCACCCGGGAGTCAAACCGCCAAGCTGCCAACTTTGCAGCCAACAGTTTCAGTGCTCTAGCCCACTGAGCCACCGTGCCCCTAGTACTCTCCGTCTCGAGCAAAACAAATCCAAGCAAGGTAAGCATCCCATGAATATTTCCTTGCTGGGGTATTGCCCTCCACACTGGAGGAGAGTACTAACTCATCACATGTGTCCTGCCTTTCATCCAGATACATATCGTGGCTTTTTCAGGGTTGCTGCCAGTAAACCTCTCAGGTAACAGTGAGTCATTGTTCCACCATCATTGCTAGTCAAATATGGGTTGAAGGTTGTGTTTTTAAAGCATATACAACCTGGGTGACTAAGGCCCTTTGTACACGACCCCTAAACTCCGCAGCAAATGGCTGCCAGCTCTGGAGCTTGCAATTGTTTCCCCACCAGCTCCGGAGTTTGCAGGAAATTAAGTGCGACCACGCCCACCTAAGCGCGTCCCAGCGCACTTTTCTTGTACCTGCTCTAGAAGGGTGAAAATTCCCAGGTCCGGATTTAATCTGGTGAGTGCGGGGCTCTCCTCGCTTCTGTTTGTTTTTTTTGCCTCCCGACCCTTTAAGAGAAGGGGCGGGAGGCAAAAAAAAAAAAAAAACCAGAAGAGAAGGAATCAGGACGACGGGGCTCCAGGCAGCTTCAGAGGTGAGCCTGCATTTTTTCCTCTCTTTCTTCCTCCCTCCCCTCATGCAGACAGGATCAAGGAAGTGCAGAGGGGTGGGGATGCAGAAAGAGCAACGAACCCCCAAGATCCCTGGTCCGAATTTAAGTGGCCAGCGGATCTTAGGGGTCGTGTGAAAAGGCCCTAAAAAGAACAACGTTCCCTGACCCCTTACTAGTACATGCGTTGTTTGCATCAAGTTCCACATTCTTCATAGCACAGCTGTCAAGAAGCTGCATTTCGAAAGTTTAGACATTGAAATTGCCTGCATTTGTAGGTTTTGGTGTGTACGTAGGAACGTTTTTCTTTCAGTGTAGCCAGTAACGTCTACATACTTCACCTCAGAAAAGTCAAGTACAATTTTTTAGGCATGTGGAGGAAATATCTCAAGACGTATCAATCTTAAGAGTTTGTTTTCACAACTGGGTCCCAGTTCGGCACTCTGTTCACTGCACTGGCTTTTATTTGGTCTTTTAGAAGGAGAAGAATCTGATTGATAGATCAGAGTTATAAGCAACTAATAAGGAAGGAGAGTTTTTACTGTGAAATCAGTTCATAAGTAAAGGAGCCTTAAGCATGGATGCACAGGACCAATCTTTTTAATGGTAGTGGTCCCTTGTTCTCCTGTTTACCAAGAGAAGTCTTTAAGTCAAGGCAGGAGACATTTCTGAAGGTGCATTCCTTCCCACGCAAAAGACCAAGAGGAAAAACCTCCTCAGGGATCATGCTGGTCACCCCTACTTTTTTAATATAAGCAATTGCATTAAATAGGACAGCAAATAGGCAGGTGCCCTATCTTTCATTGCTGGGCTTTAAACTGTTTTAATTCCAACTTAGATTTAATGTTTCTCTTTCTTTTTTCTTTTTGTATTTCTGTAGGCATCCTTTGGTTGCATTCATCTCATTCTGAGCCACCTTATAAACTCCAGCCTTAGGAGAAAGAAAGAAAGAAAGAAAGAAAGAAAGAAAGAAAGAAAGAAAGAAAGAAAGAAAGAAAGAAAGAAAGACTGACGGACTGACTGACTGACTGACTGACAAACAGATGTACGTGTGCTTTTAATTGATTCTGCAAACAAGGAAGAATGACGTTTTAGTTTTGCTTAATTTTTTCTCTGATTTTTAAAATCTAATTAATTGATACAATCAATAAATCTATTATCAATTCACTTATTACCGAAAGGGCCTGGTAGCAAGGACTGCTTTTCAGAGTGAGTCAACCTGGTTGATCACATGATCAGCAACCCAAACTCCCATGTTTCTTTATTCTTTCCACCATGGAACTGCGATGGAATCTTGCCATCCAAATGGCATAAGAATTCCAGATACAGGGAATCAGGGATCATACAAAAGGGGCACTAAATGAGCACAACTGATCTTCTGTCCTTTCTTAGACCTACTTGTGATTGTTTGCACTGATCTGAGAACAGTACTTTCCATTACTGATCTACACTTATCTTGATACACTACATTATACTGTAATAGTGTTGTTGTTGTTTTCATTCAATGAACATAGTTGACCTCCTCTGACACATCAGTGCTGCTCTGGCTTAAGGTTGTGCTTTCATGATGTAAACTGCCTTGGGGTCCTTTCTTAGGAGCAAAGTGGGGTGAAAACAACACTGAGATATGTGTTTATCTACCTTCTGACATGGGCCACTCAGAATCCCCAAGATAAGAGGATCCACTGTAGCTCCAGCACAGTGGCACCCACTCTACAATCCACTGTTTTGTTCTGGTCTAGCTGACCAAAAATGATCACAGTCAAGGATACAAAAGCCTCCAGGTCACACTCCCCATTGGCCTGGCATTCCCTCTGCTTCAACATGGTGTAATTCTCAGAAGCTGGACAAGATTCGCTCTTGTTAAATGCTTAACTGTTGGAATTCCGCATCCAGGATGGTTAGGGGGCAGGTCGGCAGGACTGGGAAGCAGAATGACAGACGGACAGACAGAAAGACAGACAGACAGACAGACAGACAGACAGACAGACACACACACACACACACACACACACACACACACACACACACACACAGAGAGAGAGAGAGAGAGAGAGAGAGCAACAGTTAATTAAAATGTACTAAATTGTACATTTAAATAGGGGTGTGGTGGCTTAGCAAACTAAGGTTCCAAAAACTGTTGGCTGCAAAATCAGCAGCTTGGTGCTTCGAATCCTGGGTGCCACGCAGCGGAGTGAGTGCCTGCTGATAACTCCAGCTCCTGCCAACCTAGCAGTTCAAAAGCATGTCAATGCAAGCAGATAAATAGGTACTGCCGTAAAAAACGGGAAGGTAAAACAGTGTCTCCTTGCAGCTATTCCGGCCACATGGCATTGGACTTGTGCAACACTGGCTCTTTGGCTTGAATACAGAGATGAGCACTGCCCCTAGAGTCGGACAGAACTAGCACGCATGTGCGGGGGGCGGGGGGCAACATTTACCTTTACCTTAAATTGTGCCTGAGCCATACTCACATCATTTCAGAATCTCTGTGAAAGCTCTGTTTCTACAGCTGATGCCTGCTTGCAAAAGCTTGCTTTATTCATTCATTCATTCATTCATTCATTCATTCATACATACATACATACATTCATTCATTCATAATTGGGAAGGGGGAGAGGGAGGCAGAAAGAGAGGGCTACAAGACAGAGAAAAGGCTGGGGTGGAGAGATCACAAGTCACTTAATACTGGCTCATAACAAGAGGCAGCATTTCAAAGCTACAAACTGCACATCTTTGATTTGAGGCACACAGTCATGTTTTAACAAGGTCTGCAAAACACCAGAGCTCAGTTTGTTCCCACTAAACTCTCCTCCACCACCAGAATGTATGTGGAATTTAAAGTTAGTCTTGCCCTAGTTATTTTTCTCCTAGAAATATTAAATAATATTATTCCGTAGGAAATTAAAAAAAAAAAAACAGCCAGAAATAGACCCCATTCTCTGTCATAACATAATTAAGAATTTAAACTCCTTCCCATTGTAGGCCAGGCTGGCCCCATCTTTGCTCTCCTTCTACAAAAACAGGCAAAGACCTTTCTCTTCAGGCAAGCTTTCCTTTAATGTCGTGTGTGGGATTGTTAAATGTATTGTTGTGCTTCGGTGCAGTTCTGGTGTTGCATTTGTGTATCATTTCTAGTGTAACATTTGTTTGATCCTTCTCAGCATTTGTATACAGTACTCAATGGTTTTAGTTTTAAATGTTGCCTTTGAATGACGGAAACTGCCTTTCGAGTAAAATAAATAATAATCCCAAAGAAATCCCACACATTCAAGGGGTCAGCCAAGCTTTGTGGCCCCAAAAGGGCCATATATGTTTCTCCGCACATTTTCTTTTTAATTGCAGCCTCTTTGAGATAGATAGATAGATAGATAGATAGATAGATAGATAGATAGATAGATAGATAGATAGATAGATAGATAGATAGATAGATAGATAGATAGATATCCACCCCACCCCAATCTTTCTCAACTGCATCTCCTACTATGGGACAATTAAAAAAAACACCCTCTAATGATTGTGTTAATTCTAAGACTTGGAGTCGAATTCATTCATGAAACTTTGCGGGACCCAAACGGAGCTCCTTTTTTCTTTCTCCCTGTACCCTCTCTGACCATCTTCTCTTTCTTTCTTTCTTTCTTTCTTTCTTTCTTTCTTTCTTTCTTTCTTTCTTTCTTTCTTTCTTTCTTTCTTTCTTTCTTTCTTTCTTTCTTTCTTTCCTTTCTTTTCTTTTCTTTTTTTTGTTCCCACAAGAAAATCAATTCACTTAAAGCAGTCCCTTAATCCCACTTCTGCAATCAACAATCGCCGCTTGTATATTGCTCTTAATAGATTAAGAAATGGGATGATGCGGTTGTCTAGTCTAATTCTACCCTATTCAGGTAACCCCGGCCGTAGGCACTTTGTAGTCCCCCTGGCTTGCAACACTACAGGAAGACTTTTGCTATCATAATTTCCTGTGGCGCTCAGCACTGCCCCCACGGAGCGCCCTGAATTGCTTTGAATTAGGCCCTGACAACCACAGAGAGAGTAGAAATACAGCGGGCAACAATAACCGAGCCTTTGAGCTTGACTTATTGGGTTTAGAGGTTCTTTTGATTCCATCTCCTTCTGCGTCACCCCTTCGTTTTCCTCCAACAAGAGAGCCAGAGAAATGCACAGGAACGCACCAAAACTTGCGCCTTAATTCTAAGCCAGGGGAACCTGTCATAAATCAAGGTGGAGTGGGTGCCTTAGAGGAAAACAGGGAAAAAGTAGGGGGGGGCTTTATCAAAACACTGTTTCTTACCCCCTCCCCCTTCTAAAAGGGGATGATGGGGGGGGGCAGAGAAGAAGAAAACTTCATAGTTAATGGCCTGTGAAAAATTTCAGGCCTGTAATATCTCCATGGCAACAAGGGAGCAAGCTCATAGCCGTGCATGGGGGGAGTTGGGGGGGATCACAGCAGTGGAATTTTTTTTTGGGGGGGGAACACCAAAATCATAAAGGCTTGGGCTCGAGGGGTCACTCTCCCACCCCTCCGCTTCCAAGAGGAAGCCAGCAGATGTTATATCGCGGAGCGTAATTGCGCGCATTTATTTGCAAAAAGTGTTTCACATTTCCCTGGTATGCCTGGGTGAAACTGATGGAGGACTCCAACCCAAGCTGCCAGACAAGCCGTCTGGGTTGGAAGTGGCTCCCAAAATCGCCGGAACTCTGTGCTTCGCTTGGTGACACCTTTCCATACATGCAGGTTAATGACTACAAGGACACACACACCATTTTTTTTTAAAAAGACCTCTATGTGAGCCATAAAGCATCTACAGTGGTACCTTGTATAAAGAAATTAATTTGTTCCAAATGATATTATGTTAAGCAAATTTTCCTTTATACAAATTTCCCACAGGAATGCATTCAAAACGGAGTAATCCCTAATCGTGACCATTTTTATGTTGTACAAATTCACCCCATAGGCGATTCTGTTAAGCAAATTTCCCCCTATCTCCAGAATTTTATATGTTGTACAGATTTTTTTTGTTATACAAACTGTTTGTTATATAAGGGTCCACTGTATTACATAGCCACTGCCCACAACAAAATGCAGAATATTGGCCGGTGCAGTGTCATTGCCACTTCTCAGTAATTCATTGATGTGTTTGCCTCTAAACACACATGCACACACACACACTCTCTCTCTCTTCTTCTCTCTCTCTCTTCACCTATAAAGTTTTTCAAAGTTTAAGCCAACTCCCCTCCCGCCACCTCCTGGCTCTCTCCCAAGCTTCTTTCTTTTTATAATTGCCATGGCCCCCTTCATAATTACCAACATGGCAAAAATGAATGAAATCTAAATAACTCTCAAAGGTTACTCTTCTTAAGAGTTTCAGTCGGCTGTTCCTACTCTTTTACCTTTTCTGTGTTCCGAAAATAAAGAGAACAAAGACGGAGCCCCGCCGATTCAAAACCAGCAGAAGAGACAAACAACTGCTGCCTCCATGCATGGCTGGGATTAGGATAAAAGCTTCCAAAGACTTCTGAGAAAAAGGAAACAACAAAAGAGACAGGACTGCTGACAAAACTTTTTTTCTTTTACTTTTTTTCTTCTTCTTCTTCTTTTCTTTTCTTTTTTTTTTTTTCTGCTCCCTCTTTTTCTATAGATGAAAAAGGAGGAGCAGAGAAAGAAGAGCAAAGAAAATTTAGCCAGAAAAGACTTGTGCATTGTTGTTATTATTAATATGACCGTTTAGTTTCAACAGCCCCTCATTCCAGTTTGGATCAATTAATGTGGCTTTATTATTTATCACAGTTAGTGCAACATAGTGCCTTTGAGGAGTCCATGAATCTAAATGTGTCGGGGTGGGTGGGGGGAGAGAGAGAAAATATGGAAGGTAAGGTAGGGACTGAACTGGGATCCATATTCCACAGGACAGGGCTTCCAATATCTCAAGGTGACCATTGCATCCTTTCTCTGTCTTTTGGGGGGTCTCCAACACACCCAAACATCCCTCAGCCATTCCCAGTAACATTGACTAGGAAGATGAATGCAGGCGACTCACAGCTTTTGCTCTTTGACTTTTCATGCGGAGACAAATAGATGCCTTCAACTCATTTTTGTCCCCCTACAAAAGAGCACTTCATGCCCACGCTGGATGCAGGGAATCTTGCAGGACTTGTTGATGTCAGAAGGAGACCCCTTCTGCTCATCCCACGTGGGGTTCCATTTTTACCCCAGGGAGCAGCTTGGGAGGTTCTGCACAGACCATGCCCCTCCGTTTCGACTTGTACAAAAGCCAGCTGGAGCGGTGACTGAACCTTTGGTCAACAATTGTGGTGGGGCAATTCCCATCACCACAGCCAAAGGCAGGAGCCTAGTTTACGAGATACGGTGAGGTGTCCTAGCCCCAAAGGTTCTTGGAAGGCCACATAGGACTCAAACCTAATCTTGATAGGACTCAATATTTTCAGAACATGTCATTATGGCGTTGCATATCTGCCCTCAACAACACTCAAGTTGGGGGGCCAGACCTGGCAAGTGGTTCAGTGTCCATGTCTAGGTCTTATGCCCCCAAATAACCATGCACGTGAGATTGCCCACCAGCCTGACTTTGCTCTGTGCCCAAGATGGACCTTTTTTGGCCCAGCTGTAGGGCTGCTACTTTTGGCGAGCCAGGCAGGAGCAATTCCGCGTGGATAAAATAGTCGGTTTCAGGGAGATGGCTCCTAGCAACAGTGATCCTTTCTGCTGCAATTGGACACAATCCTTTCTCGCCATCGGATCACACAGCAGGGGTTACTCGGTAAGAAGGATCCCGTTTCATGAGATGTCAGCACCCAAGCCAAGCAAGTTCTTGCACAGTAGGACCCACATATCTGCAGTTAACACTTACCTGCTGTCTGAAAATATACATAGGATGGCATCTGGTACCCTCTAGTGGCTCAGTTCTGGTAATGCATGCTAAAATATACTATATATTTAGCATTCTCTATTATCCATGGATTTCAGTATGTGCGGATAATAGTGAATGAGGATTTCAGTATACACAGATACGGGGGTTCTGTTGTAAAGTTATGCACACCCTCTCTTTCATCTGCTTACAACATATGTCAACTATACAGAGGTTTTCCAGTCCTTGCATTGCTGTTTGGACTTTTAGCTAATCCATACCTGCCCATGAGAGGGGTTCTTTTCTCCCAAGGCCTTTGGAAACAAGGATGCTCATGAATTGCAGGGCCAACACCCTCCACCTTGTTTTGCTTAGACGGACCAATGCATCCTAGATTTTGGATGTCCCAACATCGCTCAGGCATGATGGTCTTGAGCTATGAGCCTTGGATTCATCCAGAAACTGGTAAAAATGGAGCACCCAGGTTTACAAACCACCTTAGAAAACAAAAGCGGAACTTCTTCCCCAGGTGGAGACTCAAAAAATGATAGTACAGATCTGGTATTTTGGCCAATTTTGAGACCTGGCAACCCTGCATATAACTGGATTTAATTTGATTGCTTCCTTTCAGATTAACCCATCAGAATTGTTAAAAATTCATCAATCTGTCTTCATCAGGGAACTCCTTGATGAATATGAATCAACAAATCTTGATGAATCAGCAAAATTCATCAGAAAACATGGTCCATTTTTGAACTCACCCCCATCTCTAACTATCAGTGTAGCCAGTCAGGAACTGTGGGGATTGTAGTCCAAACCATTTGGAGGACATCTATTCACCACAACCTTGTGCTCTGGCCATCAATTGCCTGTTTCAGTCACTGGTCAGTTACAAAGGAAGAGGCTCATTTCCTTCCTGGGGTCGCCGGTTAACCGTAATGAAGGAAAACTGGATCTGGCTATTATATAACATAAGCTCTCGTGACTGTGCTGTTTCATTGTTTGCTTTTAAATAAAACGGCATGGCCAAGCTCAAAAAAGAGAGGGAATTTTAAAGATTATTCTAAGTACAGTGGTACCTCGGATAACAAATTTAGTTTGTTCTCCGAGGCAATTCGTTATCTGAAAAAAATTATTATCCAAAACACGGTTTCCCATAGGAATGAATGGGAAACCAATTAATCCATTCCAGAGCCTAGGGAAATGACACGGACACCTGGTTTTTTGCTCAGAACTCTTTATAAAGTGCACTTTAAAGGTACAGATATGATGCAGCCCGGGATAACTCTTTTTTAACAATGCATGCTGGAAATTTGTTATCCGAGGCAGCCCATAGGAAAATTCATTATCCAAGGTAGCCCACAGGGAAAATTTGTTATCTGAGGCAGCCTATAGAGAAAATTCGTTATCCGAGGCAGACCTATAGCTAGAAATTGTGATTCGTTATCCAAGACAGCCCATAGGGAAAATTCGTTATCCGAGGCAGCCCTATACCCAGAAATTGTGATTCGTTATCCGAAAAATTCGTTATCAGGGGCATTCGTTATCCGAGGTACCACTGTACTTATTTTTCTACCCTCTTCTAAAAATAAAAGAAAAACAAAGTATAATTCTTCAATGTCTTCAAGACTCATGAAATGTGCAAAGGGAGCAAAGACACTCACTACTCATCTCCTTGACACACCCACCCGCCCCCCATGGCTTCCCAATCCAACCTATCTAAAATGTCCCAAGAAGCTCATAACGGATCACCAAGCCGCAAGTCAATATTCCTGCAACTTCAGGAGATCACTGCAGTCCTGAGAGACCAGGCCAAGAGTAAGCAAATTGATTTTTCTTTCCAGGGGAAATTGCCCGGCAAGAGATGCATCTTTTCTGCCCATTTTAATCAAGGAATTCTAATGGGGAGAAGGTTTCCTACCAACTTGCAGTCCCCAAAGGTGGTTTGCGATGAAAACAAGGAAGAACGTTACGACACCTTAAAGACTAATAGATTTATTGTCACAGAACGTTTCCACCAATTGGGGCTCTCTTTGTCAGTCATGTGAAGCTGTACCTGCATAAATGGCTATAAAGAAAGGAACTGTGGACAACAAGCGCAAAGGGCAGAGAAATGCATGAAGCGCAACTGTCTGCAGAGGAAACTGGGCAACACTTTACAAAACAGTCCCTACTGCTGACAACACAACGCTTCCTAGCTTCCCTGACTTCATTCGACCTTTGGGAGGTTAAAGGAAAAGCATCTGTCCTATTTCAACATCTAGAGAAAAAAGGTAGTATATGCAGCATTGGGTGAAATCCTGTTGTGCGGGTTTAGACCAAGCGACTAGAAACATAGAATCATAGAGTTGGAAGAGACCTCAAGGGCCATCTAGTCCAACCCCCTGCCATGCAGGAACCCTTATCACAGGACTCCCAACATATGGCCATCCAGCCTCTGCTTAAAAACCATCAAAGGAGGAGACTCCACCACCCTTTGTGGCAGCATATTCCACTGCCAAACAGCTCTAACTGTCATGAAGTTCTTCCGAATGTTCAAATGGAATCCCTCTCCCTGGAGTTTGAAACCATTGCCCCGAGTCCTAGTCTCTGAAGCCATGGAAAACAAACCTGTTCCCTCTTCAATATGACATCCTTTCAAATATTTAAACATAGCTATCATATCCCATCTCAGCCTTCTTTTTGTAAAGCTAAACATTCCCAGCTCCCTAAGCTGCTCCTTGTAAGACATTTCTTCCAGACCCTCAATCATCTTGGTTGCCCTCTTCTGGACCCGCTCAAGATTGTCAACATCCTTTTTAAATTGAGATGCATAGAAATGGACACAATACTCCAGATGGGGTCTGACTAGAGCAGAATAGAGTAGTATTATCACTTCTCTTGATCTAGACACTATGTTTCTGTTAATGCAACCAAGAATTGTGTTGGCTTTCTTGGCTGCCATATCACACTGCTGACTCATGTTCAAATGTCTCTTAAGAGCTATCAGGGGTTAAAGGAATATTTTACATGATTCTGCCTCTATATCCATCTCTGAATGAAAAGGGGATTGGACAGATTCTTGGAGAAGTCCATCACAGGTGACAAACCATGATAGTGATGTGTAATCTCCAGGCTTAAAACCAGGGGACTTCAAGGGCCAGATGCAGGGGAGTGGTATCAGGAGACAGAGATCTAGTCTCATGCACTCCCAGAGGCATCTGGTGGGGCCACTGTGAGATACAGGAAGCTGGACTAGATGGGCCCTTCTTGGCCTGATCCAGCAGGGCTCTTCTTATGTTCTTATGTCTGTTCAGCTCCTACGTGTAGGGTTCTTAAACTTCCCCTATCATCCAGAGGTTTTTCACGCCATTCAGCATGTCTCCCATCTGGATCTGGCATAATTGAAGGCCAGGTTCCAGTGGCAAACAGGTCCAGAGGCCACATGGTAGACATTTTCATATGTTTTCACTTAATTCCAGTAATTTGACCTTAGGAGATACTTTTTTGTGGTGCCTCTATAAATTCTGTGGAACTCAATGGTTATTATAAATACAGAAAAGGTTGACTGGACTCAAGAGGCTGGATTTGACCGCATGGCTTAAGGTTCTGCACCCCTGCTCTTAATATTTAACCCACTATTAGCCTGGTGGATTTATCCTGAGCCTTTAAAAGGAGGCCTGGATTTTAATTAGACAAGGAGCAAATATTAAAAGCAGATATGATGTGGTAGGATATGAACTCAGTGTAAAAGTGCAAATGGAACGAAGCCCATTGAATTGGGAGCCATTGCAAATATCCCCCTTCGTGACTTCTGCACTGTTCACAAAACACCATCCGAGCGAAAACTGATACACTTGAATGTTTCTGAGCTTTTTCTCTCAAACGGTTCCTGCCTTTGCTGCGTGTCGAAAGCACGGTCTGTAGAAAGGAGTATCATATTCTCCCCGACCCCCCCGAGGGCCGTTTACCGCATGTTTAATGGCTAGTAAACTGACAGTTTTTTACACACTGTGATTCTGATGTGATTTGAAATTCGCAAAATTGTTGATTACAAATCAAGGCCAGCGAAAGGTCAGCCGAGGCCCCAGATGGCTTCAGACCGCGCCGGCACCCGCCTCTCTCTGCTCGACCGCTCTGAAACAGGCACGAAGCAAAAAGTCAATTGTCCACTTGAATCAAATCCCCACCTGAATTTGCAGTGCGATGGGCAGAGGTCTTGGGGAGGGAGGGACACTTGGATACGAAGCCTCGGAGATGCCCGGATGGGGAAGGGGAAGAGTGCTGGGCAGTGCCACCTTGCATGGCTCATCTAAACCCAGCAGCAGAGAAGGCTGGGTGTGGTTCCTGAATTCAGGTGGCCAATTCTTCCACGAGCCAAAGGCAGTGGCAGAGAATTCCTCTCGACTCGAACCATGTCTGCCATGACAAGGATGCCTGAGAAGAGAAGGTCACCCAAAAGTCATACGTGCCGTGAGATGCTTTCTCAGGGTAGAGGTAGAATAGCGTGAGTAAGTGGTCTCACAGCCTCAGTATCAGCTGTGCCCCGTAACTGATTCCGACTCTGTTTTCGATACTCCACAAGAGGTGGCGGGGGGGGGTCATTCTTGGTCTGGGTGTGTTTCAAAAGCGTGAACTTTAAGGGCCGACCGATGGCTCACAGACTCGACTTATGGTCTGCAAAGTTCCCTTCCGTGCAGCCACAACTCCCGCAGCCTTTTGTCATTGGCAAACTAGGCTTGGAATTCTGGGAGTTGTGGTCCAAAACATCTGGAGGGCCAAAGTTTGGACACCCACGAGGTCGACCAAGGATCTGATTTGGGTCAGTACAGCTTCTGAGGCCCCTTCCTATTTCTCAGCACTGGTTTCTCAGTTCCAGGGCTAGCGATTAATTTTCTTGGAAAAGTTACTTTTTCAGGACCACAACAACCCAAATCCTCAAGAACTGTAGCTTTTATGAGTTCTCTTACAATAATTTCCTTACTTATATCAATTTAATTTCCCTCTTCCTCCCTTATAAAGATATAAAGGACCCCTTTATGGTCTCGCCTTCTCTCAGGGGATTGTATGACCAGCTGCCTCAGAGCAGGCTTGCCGGTTGAGATCCAACCAAGGTCAGATCCTGCTCTCTTCTCCCTTGCCCACGTTCTGTGCTCTTCCGACACCACTCCATGTGGTCCCTCTCATTTTGGAAAGGGTTGCTGCTGGAGTCTGTCTCCCAGCCGGCTGATAAAGTGAGATGCCGAGTGTAAGATTAACGTAATTAGCCCAAAAGATAAGGTTTCCCTCTTTAATAGGGCTTCATTGCCATTTATCCGTAGGAACAATATTCCATATTAGGGGGTTGGGGGTTTGGAGTGTTAAGCAAGCAAATGCCGAGTCTTTTTTTCCTGGTTAAAAAAAAAAAAAACCTTCTCAGAGTTTATGGGTATTCATTAAAATCCCCTCCTAATTGCTCCCTCATCAGCTATGAATTTTAAGAAGCTTAGCTACTAAGTGCTTAAATTCCCGTTTATTGACAGAAAATAGAATACTCGCTAATGACTACGGGGTGATGAATCAGTATTATCGCGTGGAGTACTTGTTTTACACATGCCTGTTTCAAGATTTCACCCTTCTCCATAAAAGCCGTTGCCGCAGGTCACCAAGAGGGAACTTGGCGCACCCCAGGGAGTCCCTGACAGGGAGCATTCACTCTTGCTGCTTTTAGGCCTCTTGCTCCCCATGAAGGAGGCTGCCATTCACCAACAGGCTAAGAGCCCTGTGGGGTAAGGGGGTCACTTCACCTGTTCCCTGATTTGGCACAATGATGCAATAATAACAATAAAACAATAACAATAACAATAACAATAACAATAACAATAACAATAACAATAGCACTCATTTGTATTGCATGCTATACCCAAGTGCATTCCAAGGATCAAAGGCGTACTATATACAAACATAGCTTTAAAATATAAATACAACATTAGTACGCTGCTAAAATAGACAACATCAATATGAATCGTCTGTCCGAATCCAACGCTAGCAATCCAACAGCATTCAGGAAGAATAAACAGAATAATAGGTGGTGAATAAAACAAATGTGCACTAACAGTAACCTATTGTTCCAAGTTGAACAAAGAGGCTATCAAACCACGTGTAAATTTGTCCAGCTGTGGTTCCGTACGAAGGGTTTTGGGGGAGAGAATTCCACAATTTTTGGAGCCAAGTGAGAAACTGCTTTAAGCCTGGAGTTTGGTCCAAGGGACCAATAAGAGTCCAGCATCCATGGACCAGGTCCTTCTAAAAGGAATGTATCATGTCACAAGCTCTGCTAAATAACAAGAGCAATAATAGTCTACTGCAGTGATGGCAAACCTTTTAGAGACCGAGAATCCAAACTGCAATTCAAAACCCACTAATTTTTCGCAAAGTGCCAATGCAGCAGCTTAACCTGAATGCAGGTGGCTGTGAAGGGGTGATGCTGGGTGCCCACAGAAAGGGCTCCGAGGGCCACCATTGGCACCCATGCCATAGGTTCGCCAATACTGGTCTAGTGCTTTAAATGTTAGGGCAGGGGCCTTATAATATGCCCTTGACCTGCCAGGTAGCAGAAGTACAGCTAGGATTTTCAAGCACCTGGGGACTTTTTGCACCCCCCAAGGGATGGGGAGCCGTGGAGAAGGCAGTGGCAGCAGCTGGAGACCCCTCCATGCCAGCCCTGGCAGATCACCCACGATGCACCTTCCCACGGCTCCTGGGTGGGGAGCCATTTTGTGTCCAATTTTGGTGCCTCCAGATGCTGTGCCCAGGGACAGATGTTCCCTGCTTACCCCTCCCCAGCTACACCATTGCCAGGCAGCCATTGCCATGCCCTGATATGCTGGCCTGTGTCCAAAACAGAGAGGCAGACCTGGCAGGGCAACAGGGATTTTGCCCCAGGGCATCAAAATTTAGAGTCCACCAACATTTAGCGGCGAATTTAAAAGAAATGAAAGTGCTTCCCAACCCTGTTTGTTTCTCCTTTTTTGAAAGTATATGATTCTCTCACCTTGGGTTGCTGTGACTCTGTGCTGCCAAGTCGCCTCGCATTTATGCTGACCTCATGAACCAGCGATCTCTAAAAATCAGCCCAGCTCAGCTCCTGCAAACTCAGCCCTGGGGTTTCCTTTAGGGATTCAGCCCATCTCTCACTGGGTCTTCCTCTTTTCCTGCTGTCTTCCTTCTTTCCCATCCTTCTGGTTCTTTTTCCAGGGAGCCCTGCCTTTTCACCCTGTGCCCAGCCTCAGGTTCAACATTTGGGCCTCCGGAGATTGTTCGGGATTTACTTGATCTAGAACCCACTTGCCCCAGTTGGCCCAAATGACTGGTTAGACTCTGGCCCTAGGTGAGTGACACAGAGTGGAATGATTCTCACTAAGCCTGTCACACAATTAGTGAAATCATCATTGATTACATTTGCAAGTGAGCCTACCAGTTCGGCTCTAGAAAAACCATTCGTACCCTTTAATCTGTTGAATGCAGTCTGCATCCGTTTGTTTGCTGTCAACCTTGTTCACAACTAAAGAATGAAATGTTTTCTTTTTCCTATTCTTTCTCCTCCCAGGATGAGTTATTAACACTTGAAGTGCCCGTGAATGAAAAAGGGGTGGACACACTGAGGAACTAATGGCTGTTCTTCTCTGTGAATCTCTGTTCTTTGACTAGATAGCACAAAGAAGAAGTTCAAACCTCTGCAAGGGGGGAGGGGGGAAACCCAATAGAGATCATAATTCCCTTCTTAGCTTGGTCTCAACAGACAGGGCTGCCACTTCCATTCTGACTAACTGAGAATCCCTGAAAACGTCACGGTGCTAATATTTGCAAACATGCAGAGTGCAAACACTGCCAAAGTTTGAGGAAGAAAAATAACAGGATCGTGCTACGTTTGTTTTAGACTTCTCTCTGATACCCTTCCTTAGCTTATTTGATATATTTATGGACCCCTGACTTCAAAATCTGAGTGGCAACCGGTCATTGTTCTCTGATATGTCACACACACACACACACACACACACACACACCAATTTTTCATCAGTTACCCGCACTACTGGTGACTACAAAGGAGAGTGTGTGTATGTGTGTATGTTTTGTCAAGCAAGTCCTCCACTGAGAAATATTTATTGAAATACTTTTATCACCCCCTTCAGGATTCAACATAATTTAAAGCTGCAGTTAGGAATTCAGCCTCTCAGTGATGGATGGGAAGAGATCGTTTCTGAGAAGACTTGATTACACAAATGGCACATCCTTTTTTTAAAGCCAGATCTTATTTGCATTGCCGTCCCTTCACCTTTCCTTCCCCCCCCCCACTCTGAAAAGGACAACAGGAAAGTTTCTGATTTAAAGCAGTGTTCAAGTGTCTCGTTTTTACCTTTAAAGCTCTATCTCCTTTTTAAAAGGAACCCCTTTTGAATAGGAAAAAAGTTTACCTTTAAAGCTCTTTTTTTAAGGAACCCTTTTCTGAATAGCAAATAAATTCGAAAGAAAGGTTATCAAAACAAAGCACTTTAAAAAAATAGTTGTGAGGCAGCTTAAATCCCTAATGAGGCTGATAGGCTGACTTTCTGACATGACTTTAATTAGGTTTTTCAACCCCAAATGGCTCTCCTTGCTTTGCTTTGCTTTGCTTTTTACATCTAGATATCACATTTACATGAGGCAATATTTCACATCGTTCTGAGCCTGAACTTATGTTGTCCCACAATCCAACCTATTGTTTGGGAGTGAAAGCACACTTGTAACAAATGCTAGCGCAGAGCGGTAACTTTCCACTGAGGGAAGATGACTCTTCCTGCACAGGCACTTTTTTAAAAAAGGGTCAACGTGAATGCAGGCAAAGTAATTAAATGAATCTTTTCACCCAAGCTGTTCAATATGTCCAAGATTTCCTTCCATTATAAGACTTCTCTCTTTCTTTTCTTTCCTTTGTTTTTTTTTCAAAAAAGGCCATTACATGAAGCTAAGCTCTAGTTTGACACAACCAAGGCCCTGAAATTCTACCCTCTTTTAATTAGAGAGAGACAGGAAAGGATATGAAAAGTGTTTGTGGAAAAGATGAGATGATGCCGCAGAGACGTGGAAGAGAAAAAGAGGAAGATCTGCTCCAGGGTGTTTTAAGAACACATTTCTCCCCAACCACCATACAGAGGTATTTGGGGAATCATGGTCCAAAACAGTCACATTTGCAACTCCGCTAGACCAGTACTTGATGCAGCTGCCCTCAGCTCCCAAGAAGGACACGTAGAGCCGCTGCTGGCTTGAAAGTGTGGGAGGCAACACCGACGTTCTCACTGGGTTCACTGAATCTCAGGTTTCCAGAATTGCAGCCATGCTCTTTAGAGATGGGCACGAACTGCTGGTTCTGCATTTCGCACCAGTTCATTTAGTGTCTGAGCAGGTGTTTGGAGCGGCCCTGCCCGCCTTCTCCAGGCGCTGCCTCTGAGTGGGCCCCCACCAGAGGAGGAGGAGCTTTGAAGCATCAAACACTTATTTAGCTGATAAACGAACCAGCATTTTTATTCTGTCTCCTAATAATGTCTCAGAGTGAGGTACAGAGACTGTAAGTGCCTGTTGATAGGGGGAAAGGGGGTGGATGACTCGGGAACTTGAAGCTAATTCTGTTTTATAAATCCCTGAACTTCTGCTGCAGAGCTAAGGGGATTGTAATCAAAGACTCAAAACTCTGTAGTAGTTGTTATGTTTCATCTAGAGCACACACACACACACACACCCGCCGCCAGTTTCTCCAACCAAGTGCTTTCCTTCTTAGACTTTTGTTCATTTATTTCATCTGGAACAACTCTCTGGAACTGTGCTTTTTATTTCCCATTAAATGCCCAAAGCTTTCATTAGGTCAGCATGTTAGAATTCCCTGGTCTTTATTCATTCCGGTTTAATTAGCACCTCTTTGTTGGCCACCCTCTTAGTCTAAGAGTTCCTGCGCTTCCAACGTTCTTCTAATTATTCCAAAAGAAGCATCTTTTCTTGAGCATAAAGTTTTGCCTCTGTCGAGATTACAGCACCTTGAAGTGAAAACCAACGGTGCTTAGCTTTCAGCAAATGGTTGAGTGGAATTTTAAAATTCACCCAGAGAGATGCCGCTTTGAAAATAGGAGAGCGCCCTCTCCTGGAAGGGAAACGCCCAAGCATTGAGTGAGCATCCTTGGTCACTCCCTTGGCCTCTCACTCCCTAAGAAAACGGGAGGTTTTCATAATCTCTTTGCTCCGGCACCCTCATCATATATATTTCAAGTGGGAATTAGGCTAATGGTTTGTAGCCGATTTCTCTGTGCCTTTAATGGGTATATAATCCACACGGGCGGGACTGAGAAAGAGGAATGGAAATGCGCATGGGGAGAAAGCATCCGTTTTGCAATCCCTGTTTTCTGTTGTGAAGCCCTTTTGAGGGGGATTCCCCCCCCTTTAAAGGTGTGAGAGACTGTCAGATATTGGGGAGGGGGAAAAAAAAACATTTTGTATTAGACAGAAGAGGTTTGTCTACTGGTGTTAAGCATATATATTTAATTGATTGGTAAAATGGAGTCCAGTTGGTCTAGAGTACTGAAACAGTCGGTTGCAAAGTCAGCAGCTCGGCAGTTCGAATCCCGGGTGCCACACAGCGGAGCGAGTTCCTGCTGTTCACCCCAGCTCCTGCCAACCTAGCAGTTCATAAGCATGTAAATGCAGGGAGATAAATAGGTACTGCCGTAAAAAGCAGGAAGGTAAACAGTGTTTCGTTCAGCCATGCCGGCCACATGGCCACAGACTTGCACAACACTGGCTCTTTAGCTGTAAAACAGAGATGAGCCCTGCCCCTAGAATCAGACGCGACTAGCATGCATGTGCAGAGGGAACCTTTACCTTTCACCTTTATGTAATACTGAGTCATTGTAAAACAAGGTGTACAGAATAGATATAATGAGTGAAGCTGATGCAAGAGAGATGCAATAGCATGATGTAACTAGTCTCCTGATTGGTTATCGTAAGTATAAAAGGACTCCAGAAATCAATAGCCTCTGGACCTTTGGTGAAAAGCTCCTGCTCCGTATCTGTATTCTGTTATGTGGATATGCTGTCTCTGCAAGGCGAAATGTTGTTGAAACTCTCTTATATTTGTATATATGTAATATAGCTGTTTGTAAGAAACTCTGCCTGGTTGCAGTGGATTTTATTGCCCTGGGTTTACCTTCTGCTGGCAGATCAAATTGCCAGACTCTGTCAGAGCCTCTACACATCCCTGTAGACCAGGAATTCTAACAGATCCACCCTGGTCTTTCTTACCTTCTTACCTGCCCGTCTCTACAAGTTACGGTAGGCATTTTTGCATTGTTATTGTGTATAACAATGTTCTGGGGTTGTTTAGGCAATCAGCTCTCAGAATCTGCAGGAGTAATTACCCCTATCTCCGAGTTCAGATCAGGGATACCTCAGGGAGAGGCACTGAAACACGCTGGCCTGGCACCATTCCTACCATGAAAGGCAGAGAAAGGGCAGAATCTGGTCCTCAGTTGTCCCACAATGCAAGATACACCGTCAAGGGCCCAAGTGGCGGAAGCCAGATTTAGCCTGAAGATCAAGAAAAAAATCTTAACTGTTAGAGCAGTACGTCAATGGAATGCATGACTTTGGGAGGTGGTGAGTGCTCCATGATCCTATGATTCTATGAGGTGGTTGCCTCCAGCAATGTCATATGAGGTGGTTGCCTCCAGCAACCAGGAGCTGGAAGAGAGAGCTGTATGCACCCTCGAAAGGACAAAAATGGACAATGCCAGCCTGATCCTATCACTGAGGAAAACTCAAGTGCTACTCTTGCCTGCAACAGGTTGGGGTTTGGTTCAGCCTGGAGCATCAACCTCTTCTTGGCTTCCCACCTTCGGCGGCCTCTGCCCAGCTTCTTCCAAGGAAAGCGACAGCCACCCTTTCTGCTCCTGCCCAAACTGTTGGCTGTTTTATTCCTGGAATACAACTCCCAGAATTTCTTGGTGTCCTTAGATCACTATCTAGAAGAGCATCCCGGGAAATGTTGTTTCTTGTAAGCTAGCTCTGGTGTGAGCCAGTATCCCTGCCAGATGCTTCTAGGGAGGCAGAGAGGGGACCCTAGACTGGATGGCTGACAAGCAAAGCGGTTGAGGTTACTGGGCGAGAGGTGGTCCTTTATTTGGAGGGCTTCCTGAGGATCAGGCCAGTCCTCCTTTCTGAAGACAGCTTCCACCGGAAGTCTTGACCAGTTCGAGTCTGACTGAAAGACACAGAACCAGGAGGAGTCTTAAACTGTCTTAAACTCCTTTTTCTTTACTTTCTCGAATTTTATTTAGTTTACTTGTAATTTATTTTTTTAAGTTCAATTGAAGGATTGAATATAATTTTATAATGCACTTTATGATTGATGCTGTATTGAAATAGTGTCATTATTTGTTTTTTATTTTTGTTTACTATATTATAGGTTTGCTCTGTTTGATATGTGTTTTTGGTTAGTCCTGTTGTAAGCCACCCAGAGTAACGGGATGGTCAGGGCATAAGTCTAATAAATGATTATTTATTTATTTATTTATTTATTTATTTATTTATTTATTTATTTATTTATTTATTTATATACCACATGGTTTTCACCAAGGGAACTCGGGGCGGTGAACAATATAAAGTAAGTGAAAAAAATGAACAATGAAATAAGCAATGCAAAAGACAATAAAACAAATCAGCAACAATAAATTATAAAATAAAAATCTCAGGACCAAGCGAGTAAAATTACAAATGATAAAATACAAAGGTACAAGATGGTGGCAGAAAACCAGATGGGTTTTATAATAACAGGTAATAATAATAAAAAGGAGGGAGATTAAAATGAGGGTTAGGGTCATCCTTTCCCCATCCAGAGTTAGAAGCACCTGGACAACACACTCTTCCCTGGTTCATATGAGATACACAGTGATCCTGGTTTGATTATATTTTCTGCAGCTCAAGCTATAGGAAGCCAGATTTTGGTCAAATGTCAGGAAAAAACTTAATTACTTTATTTATTTATTCCATCCATTTACTGCTAAGGCCCCTCTGGGCGGTTTACAACAAACCCCAAACAGTGCAATAATCAAAGCATTAGAGCAGTACAACAATGGAAACCCATGACCTCAAAGGGTGGCAAGAGCTCCAACATTGGAAGATCTCAAGAGAAAACAGGTCAACCATCATCCATCTCTTCTTTGGTTTGGATTACTCCATTGGGGAGGGGGTTAGACGCAACTGCCTAGCATTTTGCACACCATTCTAGGATTCTGCAGAATATTGAATCTTATACCAGTGCGCACAATTGAGAGGATACAGTTTTATGCATGTTAGGCTCCTCTCCGATCGATCTTCTTCCCTCCCCCTTTTTTTTGCAAAGTATAAGTGGCCCCTCTGTCTCAGTGCACGCTAAAGGAACACTTCCTTCCTTTTACGAGCCATGCCCTGTAATACGGCGCTTAAACCTCCCTGCGTGTCCAGAGAGGATCGCTTCTGAAGGTCAGGTGGTTGTAGGGAGCTCTCGGATCATCGTGATTAGGTGGTGATTCCGGGTAATCTTCTTACCGGGCTACCCCACCCCACCCCGCCCCACCCCAACCGGGCTTGGCTGCGTTTCTAAGCCACTAATTTTTCCAGAAGCCTCCGTCTTTCCATATGTGCAGCTTCTTAATGCCTTCGTTCACCTCGGTCCTTGGCCATCGGATGGCCTTCTGCGCCAACCTGTGCCCGGCCCTAGGTAACGGCTTTCCCCTGTCAGCCTCTTGGTGGCTATTTCAGTCACAGGCCTGCGACCGAAAAAGAATGTGCAGAAATAGGAAAGATTTGAGTCTCTCTATTCCTGGACCGTCCTGTCTCCCGGGAGGAGATGTTGAGAGGCCTTCCCGAGATCCGTCTATTTCGGACCAGTTAAAAATATACACAGAGAGCTGACAAGTCAGGGGTCCAGAGCCCACACCAATGGCCCGGGAAGATGCCTGCAGATTCCCTCTTAAAAAAAAATCCCTGAGGAATCCAGCATCAATGGAAGTTGGTGATGGTGTCATCAGTAGGGGCATCTCTACCCTCTCCTTGAAGTTTTAAAAAGTGTCCAGGCTGCTCCAGTGCAGAGCAAACCAAGACCACTGACTGAGCAAAAGATGGGAAATGTTCTCTCTCCACCCCATCCCACCCGTACTTCAGCCTGTAGTTCAGGAAAAGGATTCCCAGCGCCGTGTAGTGGATAGAGTGCTGGGCTATGACTCTAGAGAATAAAGTTCGAATCCCCGCTTGGCCACAAAAACTCACGGAGGGGAAAAGAACTGGTAAAACCCTGCCTTAAACATCTCACTTACCTTGAAATCCCTATTAGGCTTGCTGCAATCTGGTTCCGACTTGACTCATAGACCAGTGCATATTTGGGCGGCGGCGGGGGGGTTCATGCCGAAAAGTAACTGCTCAAAGAGTACCTATGATGCCAACTTCCCATGAAAGGCAAGTGTACCCCATAATCCTCACCACTGTTCCCAAGATGAGGTGTACAAATATTTCCCCTGAGAATGATTTTAACTGGTTGTACTTGAGTCAGACGGGGGTAGTAGTGGAGGGGGTATCCTCCACTGTTCATGAGCAACCAGGAAGAGGATATCTCTCTGAAGGGCTTGGGGGCGGGGGGGGGGACATTTGTCTGTCTGAGGCTGAACAGGAAATGATCCCCTCTTCCCAGGTACATCCCGTGCTGCCCCGTAAAGTGGCATGAATACAGCAGGATCGCACCCTTTGTGGTTGAGAAAAGCACACCCAGGATGTAGCCTTAAGGACAAACTCATTTCCTGAGCTGTTGACTGGCCAACCCTACGGATGGGGACGTATGTCATCTGCTCCATCCAAGTGTCTTGGGCTGTCCCCAGGGCTCTCAGCACCTTTCTCTGAAGTCTACTAGCAGGATAGGAGCACAAGAGTGTGTTTCTCCTTTCAACCAGTTTAAATGGCTGACTAGTTCTTGCTGCCTCACCTTAGCCAACAAGAAGACTGGCCCTACGGAAGACATATTGCTTCTGATATTAGAGGTGACAGACACCCCTCTGGACAGGCTACCACTGATAAAAGCCGCCTTGGTTCGTTTTAGGGAGAAAGGTGGGGGAGAAAGAGTTTCAGTAAATAAAATTTAAATGAATAGATAATCTTTTGTTTGTTTGTTTTTACACAGGCGGTTGGAAATACTGCCCGGATTGGTTGGATGCTGCCGTTTCCACCTGATTCGCAGCCAACCCTGCCGTTTCAATGTCTTTTGCTTGCATTTTTGGGGTGCTCATTTTATCTTATAAAATATGAGGGGCGCACCAAGGTCTGAAGCAGAAATGCCCACAGGTGTGGATAAAAAACCCTTCTCCTTTCCTTAACAAATCAAAGCTGGTGGCTCCTGGCCTAACCGAGAGGTCCGGTTTGCATTTAAAATGTAGTGCAAGGAAGGGTCCATTTGGGGAGAAAGACTCTCTTCCTCCCCCAACCCACCCCACCCCACCCCACCCACCGCCCACCTCCTTGCGTGAGGACTTTGTTCCTTGTCTGCCAACAACCAAATGGCCTCCCCTTGGCCGGCTGCCACTCAAATCCAAGGGACCATCTGCTGGCTGAATTGCATTGATCCCTCACCCCCCCCCCAATCTCCTTCCTCTACCTTTGGGCGTATGTATGCACAGCCCTTCTTAGGGTTAACAGATACAGGCAGGATGGGAGAGGAAATGATGGGGGGGGGTTGTTCTGTTTAGCTGGGATTTTTTTTTTTTTTTTTTTGTTTTTAACAGAAGCAATTAGTTTAATCCGGAGCTAAACTGTTTAAAGGCGAGCCTATTTGGAAGAAATAAATAAATAACGGGCTTCGCACACAAGCCCCGCTGTCTTTCGTGCGCACACGCACACTCACAGGTTTTCCTTGTGCAAAACCTATCAGCTCCACCAGCTGCCCTATAGGCTCCTCGGTCCAGGGAATAAAATACAAGCTATTTTATTTATTTATTTATTTATTTATTTATTTATTTATTTATTTAGCTCTTGAGCTTATTGAGCTCTTGTGCTTAAATCCAAGCAGGAGCAGTTTGCACCCAGGACCAGGTGGAAGCCCCAGAGGGTGCAGAGGTGCCATCTTCCTGGGACAGCCAGGCCACAAACTGAGACAGACTCACCTCTTCAAACATCCTCTAATTCTATTGCTTCTGAAGTCTGCAGTTGATCCAAGACTCCCCTGCCGTCCCCTTTGCTTCCTCCTGCTCAGTCTAAGGCCAGCCGTGTTTGCTTGTGCTGGTTTGCCCGTGGAAGTCAAGCATCCAGAGAGAGCCCCTGAAATATCCCTGGAGGGGTTCTTCTCTCAACCCCACCACCCCGTGGCTACCATGGTTACATGGCAGCACATTACATCCACTGTTCGGGGACCACCATTCCAGTTCTGCCTCTTCAAATGAAAAGGTTACCTGTTTTAGACTCAGATTCTCAGCATCCTGGAGGATTCTAGAAATCACAGTGCAAAAAAAAAAAAAAAAGAAAGGAAAAGGAAAAAAAAAAAAGAAAGAAAAAGGAAAGGAAAGGAAAGGAAAAGGACAAAGAAAAAAAAGCAGTCATCCCAAGAACTGTTTAGATCTCATTAGAATCTGGTTCTATTTTGACCATGTTTGCTTGCAATTGAGTTCCCCTGCACTTGATGGAGCTTGCGTTCCAGGGAATGGTCCATCCCATAGATTCTGGAGAGGAGACACCCTAGCGCAGTATGTCTGTGAAGATTCTCAATCATCCAGGTGAGTTTATCTGGAAGTTGAGTCATGGCTACTGGGCTTCTTTTTGAGAGATAGAAACGTTTTGCTGTTCATCCAAACAGCTTCATCGGCAGTAGTGGCGAACCTTCAGCACTCCAGAGGTTTGGGACAGTACAGGCTTGGAATTCTGGGAGTTGTGGTCCAAAACATCTGGAGTGCCGAAGGTTCGCCACCACTGCCCCAGCGGGAAGAGTTCTGTCTAAATTTTGTGGGGCTCCACTTGGACTCAGATAAAACATCACTCCCAGAGGTAAAGCACCTGGACAGCACCCTGGTATTCCTCCCTTCAAATGTGAAGTGTTGTTGTTGTTGTTGTTGTTGTTGTTGTTGTTGTTGTTGTTGTTGTTGTTGTTGTTGTTGTTGTTTACACTTATAAAGCACACATCTTTCCCATAGAGGACTCTGGGCAGTTAACAACAAAAGCAAAATAAACAAAACAGATAAAAACAATAGGCAACGTGTTTTTTTAAAAAAAAAACACAAATGTAGCAAACAAAGGCAAGAGGGCAGCAAACAACCAAAGGTTAACAAAAACAAATGCAAATGCATTGTGTGTGTGTGTGTGTTGCATTGTTACAGTTGTGACCGACTCTTCGTGACCCCATGTCCATGAAGTTTTCTTGGCAGGAATACTGCAGTGGTTCACCAGTTCCTACTCCAGGCGCCTACAGTATTAGAGATTGCCAAAATGTTCTCTAAATAGCCATGTTTTTAAAGCTGTCTTGAATGCTGGCAGAGACTCAGCTAGCCAAAGCTCACTCGTCAGTTTATTAAAGAGTGCTGGACCAGCCACCAAGAAGGCCCAACTATGGGTAGAGACCTTGTAGGCTTCCCTGGGGGTTGGCCCACTCTGGCTTTGACATCTGCTCGGTCTGTAGCCTTGGTCCACTCTCTTAATCCCAGTAATTTGTTTTAGTGTTTCACCACCCCCAGAATTCTGGATTGTTGTTTTGTGTGTGCATTTTAAAGGAAGAGGGGGTGCACCTACAATTCGACTCAGTCAGAAACCAGCAAAACCGAATAAATTTGTTTCCAGAAGCACAGCAAAATTCGTAGAAGGGAGGTTATTGCTAAGACACATTAAGGAAATTCTGATTGTCGCTCAATAAAATTCAATTTATTGCCTTTTTTGTGATGCTTTATTCCTGTTTATTCCCCCACACACACAGAGACATATTATTTCATGGCTCTTGTTATATATATATATATATTAAAAATACAATTTTAAGGGTTCTTAGACGGCAGTAGGGAAGAAGCTGAATGAGGAATGCCAATTCACAAATCAAAGAAATTGCCTGTAATTTGTGGCATTATTTTTGCGATTACTGGAACATTTGCATATGAATAGGATCTCTTTTTCCTCCACAATGCGGCTTCACCTTGATCCCACACTATAATCACCCGGCTGCATTTATGAAATCACAGCAGGCTGCTGTAAAAATTATGTCACACTCACAGTTTTCCCGGCTTCTGCTGTAGGTGAAACAGGAAGCCAAGTTGTGTGTGCAAATGGGAGGGCTCCACCTCCTCCACCCCTGCCGCCCTGCTTCCCGCAATTTCTCAGCAAGAATTAGCCAGTTTTAACAAGCGGCGCTTAAAAAAAAAAAAAAAAGATATTCTCCAGTTCTTTTGTAAAAGGCCCGCAACGACTAAGATCATCTTTGTCCCTGATTATACGGTTATACATCCTAAGTACGAAAATGGCTCTCATTCCCATGAAACAGGACCAGGAAGGCCTAAAATCAGATTCAAGAAACGCCTGGTAGTATCATAAATTAACCCGTAATATCAGAATGCACTCTGTAATTTATTGAACAATTTATTTTTAAAAGAGTATAGCAGTGCCTTTGTAGTAGGGCCTTTCAGCACCAATTCGGTGTTTCCAAACACAGACGTTATGTCAACTTGCATTTGGAATGTATCCGGACTTAAAGACTACAGTGCTTTTAAGAAATCTCATTACTCTTTCTCTATTGGCAAGTTATCTGCCTACCCTGTTGTTAGGATATGCCTTAATTATGAGCAAAATAAAAAGGAGATACTCTCTGCCTCCACCTAGTGATCAGTTTTGATACTACATGTGAAAGAGGAGAGAAAAAATTAGCACAGGGCTTCCCTTGTCATTGTGGACTTTGAAAAAGAGTGGCATATACATGAACGATTCTGGTTATAATGCCTGTAAAAATAATTTTAAAACACAGCTCATTGCACCAAGAAGTAGGTCTGTGATTGATTTCACATATTATTTCAACATTTTATTTAGTTACGTTATTGTGACTGAAAGTCTAAGTAAAGTAGTTCACATTTTATGGACAGGTCTTCCAGAATCTTTCCTGTTGTCCATCAGATATTTTAGATACTTCAGGAACAGCTGCAAGTGTCACGTGGACATTAGGCAGGAACATGGCACCCAAGGACGAGGAAATTAATACTATTAGCTAAGATAGAAAAATCCACAAAGACTTTCTTTCCTTGTAGCCAACATTCTGTAATAATAAACTGAGTTAAACTGTGACACCTAAAATCTGCTGTCTAAGGCAAGAGCCTCACTCTGTCTAATGATGGTGCCGGCTCTGGACCTTTACAGCACCCTACGCAGTTGTTACATATTAACAAGTCAGTGGGAAACTTCTTCCTTAAACACCCTAGAATGAATTGCTCACCACTTCAACCTCTGGATTTATCCCTATTCTCTCCCTCCGCTCCATCTCCAAAAATGATAAATGTTCTCCATTCCCAGCCCTGCAATTGGCATCAAAGGCAAAAGTGGCGGTGTGTTTATCCGCTTGTGATGGGTGGCCTTGGGTGACAACGATGTGAAGACTTCTGTAAAACAAAATTACCGATAAACTATCAGTTTGGCTCCAGGACTGTGATTTTGAACAATTTGACTGTAAAGTGGGTGCTCCCCCTTTCATTGCAGCAGAATTTCAATGGTTGCTTCAATTTTCTCCATTTATTTGCCCATTTGTTGAGCAGAGAGTGAGAGAGAGTAGTACTCCTTTGATGTTAAAAGAATATAAAATACAATCTCTGGGCCATATACTTTAAGGCATTTTGACAATGGCTCCACTGCCTGTCAGTATATTGTGATGCCTGTCGACAAACAGCCCAGGTGGGGGAAGTTAAAACAGAACACAAAAATATGGCCAGCGTGCCCAACTGATTAATCTGTTTTTTTAATGGCAAACATGAGCCACCCTGGGGCCTCCTCAGCTCTGCCATTGCTATAAATCTTGGTTCTCAATGCCGCAAGTAAGATGTCTCAGTGTTTTTCTTCCAGTTCCAAACACACAATAAATTACACTGGCTCCTGCAGAGGTACGTGTCAACTATAAAGCCCGGATGGTGTCACAAAAGGAGGACAGGCTTTTTCGTAAATGTACCAGCCAGGAAAGTGGAAGGATTAGATTTTCAACCTCTTCCAGTTCAAATGGGAATGCCGCCATCTAGACGCCTGAGAAGCTACATCGGCAATGTTAGAGCAGTGTGACAGTGGAGCCCTATGACCTTGGGAGGTAGTGAGCTATCCAATGCTGGAGGCATTTAAGAGAAAACTGGACCAACCATCTGTCAGCCCAGCTTTGGTTTGGATTCCTGCCTTGAGCAGGGGTTTGGACTTGATGGCCTTATAAGCTGCTCCCATCTCTTATGTTTGCTTATATGCTTGTTTCAGTATGACGTAACATGGACTGCAAGGAGATCAAACCTACCCATCCTGAGAGAAACCAACCCTGAATGTTCACTGGAAGGACAGATGTTGAAGCTGAGGCTCCAGTACTTTGGCCATCTCATGAGGAATGAGGACTCCTTGGAAAAGTCCCTGATGTTGGGAAAGATTGAAGGCAAAAGGAAAAGAGGACGGCAGATAATGAGATAGTTGGACGGTGTCATCGATGCAACCAATATGGATTTGACCAAACTCCGGGAGGCAGTAGAAGATAGGAAGCCCCGGCGAGCTCTGGTCCATGGGGTCACGAAGAGTCGGACACGACTGAATGACTGAACAACAACAAACATGTAACATTGCTGATGTTGTCCTATATTCAAGATCACCGTGTGGTCCACACGCAGTAGTACTTTATCAAAGGAGTTTCATACCTGCTGCTACCTAGGGCTGAAGCTGCCTTTTCGTTCAGCTGAATATGCTTTGTGCCACAATGGATCAAAACTTACCAGTTTCAGGGCTCCGTGGGGATTAGAAACTATATTCCCTGTCCCTGATGCTGGCCAATCAGACAAGGAGGCAGGATGATGCATGTCGTTGCACAGCTCCTGATTGGCCAGCACCAGGGAGAGGGAGAGATTATGCATTACAGGCTGCTTCCTTGTTGGAGTTTCACCCCGTGCTAGTAAAGCAAGGTAAGACAGTGTTTGGTTTTGTTCCGGAGGGTGGAACTGCATTCAGAACACCAACTGTGCTGGCGTGTTTCGTTTTGGAACCAGTCCCCTTCCGAAACAAAATGCCCATCTTTAGGACCCAGTATTCTTAATGAGGCCTAACCAGTGCTGAATAGAGGGGATGGACTAAGGCTTCTGAAAACTGTGGGCTGCAAAGTCAGCAGCTTGGCAGTTCAAATCCCGGATGCCCCGCAGCGGAGTGAGCTCCCGTTGTTAACCCCAGCTTCTGCCAACCTAGCAGTTCGATAGCATGTAAATGCAAGTAGATAAATAGATACCGACATAAAAAGAGGGAAGGTAAAACAGTGTTTCCTTGCAGCCATGCCAGACACGTGGCCACGGACTTGCACAACACTGGCTCTCCGGCTTGAATACGGAGATGAGCACCGCTCCTAGAGTCGGACACGACTAGCATGCATGTGGGGGGGGGACCTTTACCTTTAGTGTCTCATGGAATCTGGAGACTACCTTTATGTTAATATTATTTCAATAAGTAAATATTCAATAAATATGGTGCCCCTTGCCACCCAGAGCATCATGAGTTCTAAAGGTGTCCAAGTAGTCTACTTGTGTATAAAGACATCTCTGACTTAGCCTCTAGATCAGGGAATCTTAAGGACTGTTAAAGATCAATATAAATGGCAATTTATGTAAAGGATTGTCAACACTAAGGAAGTGAAGCCCAACAGAGAGAGAACTGGGATGTGAGTGCTGTATGTTAATCACCTGTTTTATGCTTTGTAGTTATATTTTGGGGGCATAAGTTTTATACACAGATTTTAAATTACACGGGGGTCCAGTGTCCCTAACCCCAACGCTACAGAAGGCAGAAGTGTACATTAAAAACCACTGGGTGACACCTGAAGACATAACCACATATCAGACTGCTGGAATTATATCGTTTTATTTAAAACAAAAAAAATGATGGGATGCTCCCCCCCCCAGCAATCCGTGCTTAGCAGCGATTGCCTGCTCCTTGCAATGATGCAAAAGATTATGTACAATCATAACTTTTTTTTGTTCCTTTTTAAGTTAAAATGTCACACTTTTATAGCTAAGAGTTTTCCGGAGAGTCCTAGAGGGTGGCAGAATCACATATGTGTGCAAAAATAAAAGAAAAAAATTTCCTGGAGATATTTCATTGATTGGGGTCTGTAACGCATGGGTTTCAGCTGCTCAACTGATCTCACTCCTTCAACTCTGTGTAACAATAACGTTCAGGGTGGCATTTGTAAAAAGCAACTCAGGTCTAGTTCCTTGGAATTCTCCTTCTTCCTTAGGTCTTGTTCCGTTTCAAGTCTTCCTTTTGGTGCTAAGACAGCATGTTTCCACTATTTTTAGATGTTATGTTCACCCTTGGTACATGGTTCATAGATATATACATCTATATATCTATATAGATGATAGATAGATCTCTGTAATCCAGCACGTGGAAAGATTCGTTCACGACCCACTTGGAAATCTTTCAATCCACTTTCACGACACTGTAAATCTTACTAACAAACCAGAAGCAGGCAAAGAATCCAATGGTCCCTAAACAGGCAAGACAAAAAAATGAGAGAGAGAGAGAGATAAACATTTTAAAGAAAGGAAGTTGAAATAGGTACATCTCTTCCCGTACTCCTGGACTGCAATGGGCATCTTTCAGAAAGCGTCTGTCTGCAGGTTCTGCTACCATGGATGACCCGTGGGTAAAAATGGAAGTTACCTACCTGTAACTGTAGTTCTTCGAGACGAAGTCTGTGAATCCACACTAAAGGGTTAACCTGCAGCCAGCCTGCAGCCACCGGATTGTTACAAAGCTCTTGTCGGTTAGGACCTCCCCCTCCTCCTGCGCATGCTCCAGCTTTCCCGCTCTTTCTCCTCAGTTCCCGTCATCCACCGCTGAAAAATAGAACAGAGAGAGTGACGGATAGAGGGGAGGCGGGTGGGACGTGTGGATTCACAGACTTCATCTCGAAGAACTACAGTTACAGGTAGGTAACTTCCATTTCTTCTTCGAGCCGTCTGTGAATCCACACTAAAGGGTGATTAGCAAGCTTCCTTACCGGAGGTGGGTCATCACTGTAGCGCTGCGGCTAAAACAGCCCGACCAAAAGTGGCATCAGTCTTGGCCCTGACGTCCAGTCGGTAATGTGTCATGAAGGTGGACGGGTTGGACCAAGTTGCCACTGTACAAATGTCGTCAACAGAGATGCCTCGGAGTAGGGCGGTAGATGAGGAGACCGCTCGAGTGGAGTGACCTCTAGGTGTAGCCGGTAGAGGAGTGTTAGCCAGCTGGTAAGCAAGCGTGATGGCTTGGCAGATCCACTTGGAGAGTGTCTGGGCAGTTACTGGTTCTCCCTGACAAGGTTCATGAGGGCGTACAAAGAGCCGGGGAGACTTCTTGATGGTCTTAGTGCGGCTGGTGTAGAAAAGTAGAGCCCTTCTAACATCGAGAGTGTGGAGTGTACGATCGATGTCCGAAGAGGGGTCAGGAAAGAACGTTGGGAGTACAATGGATTGGTGCAGATGGAACTCTGATGCTACTTTGGGAAGGAAGGAGACATCAGGGTAAAGAGTAACTTTGTGAGGGTGGAATTGTAAGAAGGGAGGATCCGCTCGAAGAGCTGCCAGCTCCGAGGCACGTTTCGCTGAAGTTATGGCAACTAGAAACACAGTTTTAACAGACAACATGTGTAAGGAAACGAAAGCCAACGGTTCAAACGGCGGCTTCGTCAACTTATTAAGAACAAGAGGAAGGGACCACTGTGGAGCAAGGGGTCTCACAGAGGGGCGAATATTTTTGAGGCCCTTGAGAAACTGTTTAACGTCAGGATGATGGAAGAGTTCAGAGGCCGGTGAATTGTGAGGTTGAAATGCCACAATGGCGGCCAGGTACACCCTGAGGGTTGAAATGGAGAGGCCTCTGTTGGAGAGCAGGAGTAGGAACTGTAGTACGGCCTCAACAGAAGTAGGTTGCGACGGGAGATTATGTTTGGTCGCAAAAAGCTGAAAAGCAGTCCATTTATAGTTATAGAGCGTGGTAGTAGATTGCCGACGGGCATTGGCCATAACATGGGCTAGTGTGAGTGGACCAGCCAGGCAGTTAGATGTAGAGATTGTAAGTCCGGATGAAGGATTGAGCCATTGCTCTGAGACAGGAGGTGAGGCAGCATTGGTAGTTTTCGGTAACTGGAGGCGAGGGACAACAGGGTCGCGAACCATGGTTGACGGGGCCACCACGGAGCGATAAGTAGAAGGGTTGTGGGGCTCTCTTAAAGTTTGATTATTGTCTTTTGAATCAGTGGGATTGGCGGAAAAGCGTACAGGAGGTCCTGTGGCCACTTGAGGGAGAAGGCATCTCCCAGGGATCTGGGGCCTTGACCGGCTCTGGAGCAATATAACGGACATTTCTTGTTGGACTGGGTGGCAAAGAGATCGATGCTCGGAGTCCCCCAGACATTGCAGAGGTCGAGAAAGGTCGAGTGGAGAAGGGACCATTTGTGGTTGCTGTAAGTCCATCTGCTGAGGACATCCGCCATGTAATTGTCCGCGGATGCTATGTGGATGGCCTGGGGGAGATGTTCCTGACGCAGCACCAGTCCCAAAGTTCCAGTGTGAGGTTCAGGAGACTCCTGGACTTCGTTCTGCCCTGTTTGTTCAGGTAATAGAGGGCAGTGGTGTTGTCTGTTACAATTTGTATGGTTTGATTGGTAATCAGGGGCTCGAAAGCTCAGAGAGCCTTGAAAATTGCAAGGAGTTCCAGGTAATTGATGTGGAGCCGTTTCTCCATTTCGTTCCAGGTTCCGTGTAAGTGAGCACTTTCGCAATGGGCACCCCATCCAATAGTGCTTGCATCGGTGGTGACAACTCTGGATACCGGTCGACCTTTGAACAGGACGGACGGAGTCGAGATGAAGAGGAGAGGCCCACCACTAGAGACTGAGGTAAGTGTCTTGAGGGATAAGGACCTGTTTGAAAAGACTGTCGTGCAGAAGGTTGTATTGGTGTAGCAGACAGGATTGTAGTGGTCGTAGACAGAGCCGGGCGTGAGGAAGAACAGAGGTCGCCGAGGCCATGAAGCTGAGGAGATGGAGGATGGACCGGACAGGTAAGTGGCGGTTTGGTTTGAAGGGAGTCAGGGCCTTCAAGATTTTGTCTTTGCGGTCCTGTGGCAGGAATGCCTTGCCTTTCGTTGAGTCCAGGATGGCTCCTAAGTAACGAACCACCTGACGGGGCTGGAGTGTAGATTTGGCGGTATTTATTTTGAAGCCCAAGGATGTCAGAAGGTGCAGCGTGTAACGAATGTCCCGTTTTGACTTGTGTTGCGTAGGTGACACTATCAACCAGTCGTCCAGGTACGGGAATACATTCACGCCCTGGACGCGTAGGAACGCTGCTACTGGGGCCAGGCACTTTGTGAACACCCGAGGCGCCATGGAGAGACCGAAGGGCAGGGCCTTGAACTGGTAAGTTTCGTCTGTGATTTGAAATCTTAGGTATTTGCGATGATGTTGCCTGATTGAGATATGGAAGTACACGTCCTGTAAGTCGACGTCTGCAAACCAATCCCCCGTGCGTAAGAGAGGGATAATGGCCTCTAGCGTGGTCATTCTGAATCTTGTGTACTCAATGAAGAAATTGAGCTCTCTGAGGTCTAGAATGGGGCGTAGACCTCCATCCCTTTTTGGGACAGTAAAATATCTGGAGTAGAAACCCCTGGTGTCTTCTGGGGCAACGGGTTCTATCGCGTGCTTGGTTAAGAGGGATTGAACTTCCTCTTGTAGGGCCTGTGATGGCGGAGTCCGTAGGACCTGTCCAAAAGGGGGTAGAGAGCTGAATTCCAGGGTGTAACCTTGGGAGATGATTTCGAGGACCCACCTGTCTGATGTTATTAGGGACCATCGGGAAGAAAAGGATGCAGTCATATGTCGGACGCGTGTGGAGGCAAGAGTGGGACAGAGTCAAAGGTTCTGCTTTGACTTGCAGTCGTAGTGCCTAGAGGGTTGAGAACGATGCTGCTGTCGCTGGTTGTTTTGTCGATTAGAGTAGGGCTGGTAGTTTTGGCGAAAACGGCCCGAGTCTCGACGCTGGGGAGGTGGGGCCTGTTGCTGCCAGTTTTGTTGTTGTTGCCGGTACTGCCCTTGAGGTTGCGCAGCCGGATAAGTAATGGACTTTGCAGTCTTCCTCATCTTGACAAGGGTATCTAAGGGCTCGTCAGTAGTGGTAGCAAATAGGCCTTCACCATCGAATGGGGAGTCCTCTATCCTGTTTCTGGCGTCGTCCGGGATATTGGTCATGCAGAGCCATGCGTGTCTCCTGAGGTAAATAGCAGTAGACAGTTGTTTGGCTGCAGCAGCGGCCATGTTGCGTGCCACAAGAGTTTCATAGTCAATAAGAGAAAGTAATTCCTCGTGAAGGGCAGTGATCTTGGTCTTCTGTTCCTCAGGAAGAGAATCTAATGTGGGAGCCGCCTGGAGCAGTATATGGCGGGAATAAGCCTCCATGGCGCATAGGTAGTTGGCTGAACGGAGGGGAAAAGAGGCCAAAGAATAATGACGACGGCCAATAATATCGAGCTTGCGACCCTCCTTGTTGCTTGGAGTGAGGGTTGAGCGACCCTTGGCTCTATTATGGGTAGCGTCCACCACAAGGGAATTGGGCAAAGGATGTTTGTCCAAAAAGGAACTGCCTTCGCCATGGGTTCTATACATATTGTCCACTCGACGTGACATGAGTGGTGCCGAAGATGGTTTGTTCCACACTTCCTTGATGTGGTCAAGGAGAGATGGGATGAAGGCGAGGCATAGAGGAGCGGTCTGGTGTCTGTTTAGATGTCCAAAAAATTTACAGGAATCAGCAGTCTGGTCCTGCTGGACTTGAAGCTCCATAACCGAAGCAATCTTGTGAATGGTTTGAGAGTAGAGCTTCATATCTTCTGAAGGTGAAGGAGGTTGGCTACCCAGTATATCAATTTTTGGAGTGGGTAGGTTAGGAGACGAGGAGGCCTCAGAGCAGTAGGAGTCATCCTCGTCCTCAAAGTCATTTTCGTCCGACAGTTCTGGAGGGAGTTCGTCCATAGAGGTTGGGGACTCCTGATGTTGATGAAGAGGTTGTGTCGTGGTTGGTTGCAATGAGATGGGGACCGGTCTGTGAGAACGGGCGCTGTTCTGAGCTGTGGGAGCAGCAGAAGGCCTAGCGTCTGCCCGGTCGGCCGATGTCGAGAGGCCAGAGGAATCCTGGGTTCGACGCTTAGAAGTCGTGCAGTGTTGTCAACATTTCGGAGAAGGGGAAGCTTCTCCAGAAGAGTCCGAAGACTTTAGCGAGCAACGTCGACGTTTTCGACGTCGGGAAGCGGCAGCTGTCGATCTAGCCCCCTTTTGTGGTGCTTCGACATCAACCGGTTTTCGGTGTGGAGGGCGCTTGACACCAGTGGGACGGTCGGCATCAGTGGTACGGTCAACATCAGGGGAACGGTCGACAGCAGTAGGACTCTCAACAGCAGTAAGACACTCGACATCAGTAGCGGATTTGGCGCTGACATCGACAGAAGTGGCCTGATGTCGACAGGGGGACGTGTCGACCAAATGGTCAGAGTCTGAAGTGGAATAGCAGCGATGCTGATGGGCCGGAGATCGATGTCAAAGGCAGTGGCGTCGGCGGCTGCAGCGGTAGCTGGAGGAAGAGTCTGAGTCAGAATCGCGATAACGATGGTGCTTTTGTTGACGTCAACGGGGAAGAGCAGCAAGAGTGGCGGGAATATTCATCCCGATCTTGAGGGCGGCCGCCGCGCTCCGGTGTTCAGGAGCATCTGGTGTCGGGCGGCAGGCGGACGGGCTTTGCCTGTGCTTTCATGCGAGGTGGCTCTGGCACGATAATGGATGCAGGTGCGGCGTCAGCGCGTGGTAAAGAAGCCGACATCAATGGTCGGTGAGCCTGAGCGTCCTGCAGCAGCAGAATAGGCAAGTCTGAGGTCAAGTCCTGTAGGTTGGAAGGACTGAGAGGGACCTCAACCACAGTTGAGAGGTCATGGGAATCCTCTCCCCATGTCGAGGAGCGCACTGACTTCGGCGACAGTGCCGACGGTTGTCTGGAGGGGATTTGGTCATCCTCCAAATGCTCCTGTGGCATGGAAGCCGCTGTCGAAACTGAGTGTGCCGGACTTGGAGTATTTGGCCGAGGCTTGGCACGCTTCTGAGAGTCAGAAGATTGCTTTTTCTTCCGCTTCTCGGTAGCCATAGTCGACGTTGACGCCGATGGTGACGGCGGCGGGAGAGACTTGGCTTTGGGAGCGGATTTTTGCTTAGATGTTGAAGCCCCCGGCGAGGCATGGCCTGATGTCGAGGCACACTGTTCCATGGGAGTGAGGGACTGCTCCCAGAGGTGCAAACGAAGGCGACCCAAACGTTGTTTGATGGCCGCTTTTGTTAACTTTTTGCAGTGATGGCACTGCGAAGGCTGGTGTGTCTCGCGAAGGCAGTAAAGACACTGCGAATGGCTGTCTTTTAAGGGGATTTTGTCGTTGCAGGAGACACACCGCTCGAAGAGGCCTGTGGGGGCATAAAATAAAAGTGGGCAGGCCGGCGTGGGGGAGGGGGGAGGCTCACCGACGTCCAGAGGAGGAGGAGGTCAGAAGAGAAGAGAATCCAACGGAGAAAAAACCAAGAATTAAGAGAATTTTCTTTCTTTCTTTTACAGAGCTCAAATGGTGACTGAACTCGGCGGCGGAAAGAAAGGAACTGAGGAGAAAGAGCGGGAAAGCTGGAGCATGCGCAGGAGGAGGGGGAGGTCCTAACCGACAAGAGCTTTGTAACAATCCGGTGGCTGCAGGCTGACTGCAGGTTAACCCTTTGGTGTGGATTCACAGACGGCTCAAAGAAGAAATAATTGTTGCTGAACTTATTAGGTTGCAACTAGAGAACACCCACAGAATCCTTGCAACCTCCCCACAAGCCCTTCCCCAATTCAGTGGGTCGACTCTGGTTGCAAATTACTCCTCTAAGCAACAAGATTTCAGTCCCTGTGAAGGGCAGACTAGCAATAGTGTGAAGCCAGACAGTCTCTCTGTGCTTAACAACAGGGTCAAATGTGCAGAATTGTCTTAAACCAGGCATGTCCAAAGTCCGGCCTGGGGGCCAAATGTGGCTGAATGGTCGGCCCCCACACATTTTCACCTCACCAAACCTGGCCTTTCTTGCAAAAAATTTAGACACCCCTGCCTTAAACTATGCCCAAACAAATAAAGAATATCCTGTTATTAACACATAATATGCATTTCAAGGTCATTCTTTTTTCTTTTAAGTACATTATACAACACTGAAGTCAGCCTGCCTTCTTCAGAAAGAAGGCAGCATTTCCTAATCTTGTACCCATCTCTATAGATTCAAGATTGCCTTCTGTTCTGTTCTCAACCCAGAAGCTTTTGGAACACAGGATCAATATTCATGGCTAAGGTCACCCCTGATATCCTTAGACAATCTCGTAGCAGCAGCCTGTCCCTGAGACCCAGAACACTGCATCTACATGGCACAGGAATCAGTAGTTCGATACTGGTTTGAACAGTCAAGACGGCATCCTGTAGCAACCTGGGCTCCATAATTTGGGTGAGGTTTGCAGCTAAATTAGTTTGTTGCTAAATGCCACACCAACCTCAATATTCTGTGCAAGGAGGCCACAACAGAGTTTCCCCTAATTGATCTAGCTGTGTCTCTCGCTGTTCAGAGCCACAGAAGAGCATATGATGTTTTTAGAGATGCAGGTGCCGAGACTCAAGTCATGCTACTCAAGAAGCTTTGAGGAGTGCAAGGATAATCTTGTTCACTGCGTATGATGAATAAGACCCTCTTTAACATCCATTTGGGGCTGAAATCTATTTAGCTATTTCTTTCGTTTATTTGTGTCCCATCTTTCTGACGATACAGTTTTCCAAACGGCATGGAAATACTGAGAGATTAGAATACAAGTAAACTCACTCTATGTTAAAATACAATTAAAACCAGAGCATCTTAAGATTTCTTAATTGAAAGGCTAATGATGCTTTGCCTAAAAGGAAAATAAGGGAATAAATCGGTTAAAAGCCCACTGATGAAAAGGTTGTTAAACTCCCAGAGTGTACACACAAAGCTAATAGACCTTGTATATGCACCTCTTTTCAGGAAGATGGACAAGGGTGGGGTGTGTCAGGCTAACAGGCTCTGTCCCCCTCCCTCCCAAAAAATACTTCCCACTACATGCACGGAGTTAACCCTTCAATGCCAACATGTCCAAGAAACAAGCGGGGTAACGAAAATGACAATGGCGTGACGGGGGCACTGGGGTTAGAGAAAAGACAGGGGAGCGTTCATTCTATGGTTCTTTCAGTTGAAGAATTTTTCACAGTGTCTTTCAAAACCACTTCTGGGGAATCCTGATGGTCCGGAGAAGCTTATCAGAGATTCCTTGTTGAGAAGATTAACAATAGCAGGGAAGCCCTTCTGGAAAGATCATTATTAATCTTCTACAGTAGAGAACACATGTTGCTGACACTCCTGCGCATCTAAGGATTGTCCCGTGCATACTGTCCAATGTTGGTTGGTTGGTTGTGGTTCTCCTATTTCGTTTGGCAGACAATTTCGCTACGCCCTTCATGGCACTTAATTTACACTGGCCAAAAGGAAACCTGAAGCCACTCTGAAGTCTTCTAGTTTTAAGTATCCAAGAATCAAAGGAGGCACCAGGGAAAATGCCCAATTCTAAACCAAAAGCTTCAGTTGGTCACTGAGGCTCACACATCTTGAGAACACATAACAAAAGACGGGCCTCAGTGATAGTCAGAGATTTATGTTGCTTGGAAATCTTTGCCACTCATTGAGGGAGGGGGCTTTGGCCATCAACAATGTGACGGAGACCAGCAGTAGCAATAGGAAGTTGAGGAGACAGATCACCAGCTTGAAGTGGGGGAAGGGGGGGAGAGGAAATAAAATAAAGTTGTCAGTTCCCAAAATTGCACAAAATCGGAATCAGGGAGGGGTAGAAGTGAAAGGTTTGGGGTTGCTTTATATATGTATCTGTCCATTGCAAAGATCCTGGGGATTCATCTAACGGTCCTTGATCATAGCCAAGTCCCTTGTGTCACTTTGAACACAAAACCTGATTGTCTACCACAAGCTTTGGTGGGATGGGGACTTTTGCTGCTGCTGCTGCTGCTGCTGCTTTTTTAACTCCAGTAGACAAACATGGCAACTGTCTGATTGGAAATCACCTGATCATCAATAGCCTGCTTTCTCTCCTCTCTCCCAGTTTGGTGAAAGAAGAACACCCTTATCACAAGGATTCAGTGGTTTCCACCAAAGCAGCAGTAGCTGCTCCTACTGAAAAAAAGACCTCTTTGCAAGGGGAAGAGGGTGGGGGTGGAGGGGAGAGGGGGAGTCATCATCCCCTTCTCTACTCCCACCACCATACACCTGGCTTGTCCCCCCCCCCACAAATCCCTCATGTTGGCGACTGCTTCTATTTTTTTCCTAGTTAAGACTTTTTTCCCACACCCTGCTATTATGTTCTGCAGATTACCCTCTTCCTCTGGGTTTGCAGCTCTCATCCTCTCAAACAGTGGGGGGACGGCAGATTTACTGCGCTTGATAGGAGATCATACGCCAGCCACAAAAGGAATTTAATTCCTTTTATGGGCTTGACATCTCCAAGTCTTTCCAGTTTACGCTTGATTCTCACTCCCACCCCACTCCTATCTGGCGTGGCTGCCGCTCCCGTGGCCTGCCAAGTCCACATTAGGAGTCTTCGTTTCTCATCTTTCAAGTATCCTCCTACTTATTTTCGCAATGTATATCTCCCTCCCTCCCAATCTCTGTCTCTTTCTGCTGTTGAAAAGGGGCTTCCACCGCTTAGATACCAGGCACCAAATTTAGGGGGAGACAGGGACAAGATTAGCAAATATTTCAGATGTTTAAGTGCCATCGTCCAACCTTCCGGCTACCAGGCAACCTGGTGCCACAGATATTTCCATCAGCACCGCATTTCAACCCTTCAAAAATTCATCAAGCGAGCCGGCAGACACAATGCATTTTCTTTTAGGGCACAAAAGAAGAGCATTCCATCGGGTGGGAAAGAAAACACAGGGAGGGAGGCGTGCTTTCTTTCAGGCAGAGGAATGGCAAGATCAAAAGGTCTACACAACACAGGAGTGTGTGGCTCAAAAACCCACAATCCATCCACCCATCTACCTCCACACTCCTAACATAGATGTAACTCAAAAGATCTTCTCTACACAGATGGGGACCAGGCGGGCTTCTCATAACAAAAAACAGCCCACCCCAACGCCCGGAAGCTCTCGCAAACAGCTACGTTGTTCATTATTCAACAGCAAAGGCAGGGGACAGACCATACAAGCAGAACTGCTTAGGAAAAAGTGCAATCAAGATTAAAAACATTGTAAAAAAAAGAAAAACCAAAGGGAAATGGAAAAGCCATTTTAGGGGTTAAGAAATAAAAAAGAGGATGTTTTGTAAACACGCTTGCTTCAGTGTATCAAAAGGAAAATTTTTTTAAAAAACAGAGCCAAAGAAGCTATAAAAATAAACCAGAAAGGGAGGAGACAGGTGTGTAGCAATAAAACTAGAAAATGATACATTCTGAAATGGAGCTCTCCTTGTGACTGCCTACTCCAGCCACACAGCAAGGAGAATCCAAAAACGGAAGGGGCTATGAATCGGTTCTTGTATTCCCACCCACCCCTCTACCAGGGGCAGATGTTCAATCCAGCTAATAGTTCTTCACATCCAATTCAAGACCAACCCAGCCCAAACATTTCGGATTACAAAAGGGAGCGCTGACAATAGGACATTGCTGCTGGGGGAAATCTCTCCTTCAACTCCTGTGGCCATGCTGCGATGTTCAGATATTTAAACAAAACACTTCCCTGGTAATAGATTCCCTTCCTGGTAATCTTGTCCAGATCACATCCCACCCAACCCACCTTATACTGCATTATAGCCATTACTCTACAAGTACAGTGGAACCTTGACTTACGTCATTAATCCGTTCCAGTGGTCTAGACTTAAGTCAAACGAACATTTCCCATAGAAAGTAATGGGAAAGCGGATTAATCCGTTCCAGATGATGAAAAAGACCCCCCGAAAACAGCAATATGACACAAATTTGACTGGGATAGGAGATTCCTTCTGTGGATGTAAATGAAATGTCTCTTCAAAGAGAGGAGGAGGCAGTGGAATTATAGTCTACAAATTATACGCCTCCACTTTTTAATGTTCATAGAAACAATGTCTAACATTTAAGTTTTACTGATTATTAACCTGACGTTCCAAGGTCTGAACAACTCTATGCTTACCATTAGAGTCCCACAACTTTACAGCTCCCCAAATAAAATGCTTCCATTGTGGACCAGAATTCTGCAGCCAGATTTTTTACAAGACTGAGCCGACTGTCTAACCAGCGAGGCCAGCCCCGAGCTCCCGGCCCTTCTTCTCCTCCGGCAGCAGCGGCGGCTTCGGTGAGGCCGAGGTCCAGCTCCAGCTGCTCTGAGCTGGCCTCGCCGAAGCTGCCGCTGCCGGAGGAGGGGAAGAAGGCAGGAGCACTTTGGAGGCGGCAGCCGCGATGCTGGGTTGTGGCTGCCGCCCAATTCCGGTGCCTTGCGCTGGGGCTCCGAGATGTAAGTCAAAGCCTGCGACTCAAGTCAAACAGGCCCCTTCTTGCTGCAAGTCAAATATGATGCAAGTCAAGCAGTATGTAAGTCAAGATTCCACTGTATCTGAAACTGCCTGCTGTGTTGGGATGTCCTGGTTAATGAAAGGATGTTGGTGAGTCCATAGGCCCGGCAATTTACAAGCCATCTCTTTAGGCCAGTGGTTCTGAACCTGTGGGTCCCCAGATGTCCCTGGACCGCAACTCCCAGAAACCCCTTCCAGGACAGCAAGTGGTAGAGGCTCCTGGGAGTTGTAGTCCAGGAACATCTGAGAACCAACAGGTTGAGAACCACTGCTTTAGGCCAAGCAGACCTGCAGGAAGAATGGACCTGACAATACACAATCATGCACATTTGTTCGGGCTGGGCAAACATCAACAACTTCTCCATCTGCACCATCTAGAGGGCCAAAAAACATGGCCAAGCAGCCACCTGCCTCCTTTCCATCTGAGCACTGCTTTACATGATTTTATACAGGGGCGTACCTTGTGATTTTGTATTTTTCCCATTAATCCATTTCCAGAATGGAGACGAACTCCACGAGGCATGGAACTGATCTCCATTGTGCAAGTCAAGTCCCACCGCGGGGAGCTGCCCAGAGGGTACTGATCTTCTAGCTGTGCTTATTTATTTATTTATTTATTTATTTATTTATTTATTTATTTATTTATTTATTTATTTATTTATTTATTGGATTTTTATACCACCCATCTGGCAGCGAGGTCACTCTGGTGCTACGCATAAATCCCATAACTCCGGGTGTCATTTCTTTCTTGGCCTTGTGTACCTAAGAGGGGATGCATCGCAAACCAAGAGCCCTTTCTGCCAAACAACAGGTGGATGGAAAAACCGCAAAAGTCTGGTGGATCAGTCCAATGACTTATCAGAACTCAATGCTCAGTTCCCTCTAGCAATATAAGGATAGAGAGATGGTCTCTTCTCAAAATAATACCTGTCTGAATTTTTTTAAAAAAGCTAGGTGGGATGCTCCAAATTACTACTACTCTGGCTTTTCATTGGAAAGCGGGCACCTTTTGCTTCCATTAGAAGCCTCATCCTTCCCTTCATCTAAAAATTCCACACAATGGATCACCAACCACTTTTGCTCTGTGTCTTCTTTGGAAGTACTGTGAGCCAACAGAGAAAACGGTTTAATATAAAGTTTAACCAGCTTCTTTTTGTGTTTTAAACAACAACAACAACAACAACAACAACAACAACAAAACGGATCACTTCCAAATGCTGGATAAAGGAGCCTGCTCCCTTTCTATGTGATATTTCTCACACCCGCTCATTTAAAGAAAAAGGAATTCAAAGCACGAAACAATTACAAGTAAAGCTAAACAGGGCGCATTGTGTGCGCTGGCAGTATCTATATACCGCACTCAACGACTCTTTTGTGTCACACTGCTTCCAATCGCTCCACAGTGGCGGCTGCCTCCAGAGTTCGGAACTAAACACTATTTCTCCAGAAGATCAAAACTCAATTTTGATAAAGGCATGAACTCGAAAGTGGAAACGATGATCACAAAACAGAGGCCGTGTGGTGGTGGTACACGTCACCTAAATGCACCATCTTCTCTCACATCCAAGAGCAGCAAGAAGGGCAAGTAATCATAAAGCCATCCCTGCTCCAAATATACTCATTTCCTGGCCATATTATTACAGTGAAAATCATACAGAAAATTGCTAGCTCTCTCATTTTTTTCCCCTCTGGGGTGTTTTCCCCCCTTCTCTCTCCCCCTCCAAACAATAATTGCAAGACACAACATGATATGCCACTGCAATAGGTTCTTATATTGCTCCCGTGTTGCGGGCGGAGGGCTGGGAATGCTCCAACCGCAGACTAAATAAAGGACAACAACATTTGAAAGAGGCACGCAAGATCCAGGCAGCGCTGGCCAAAGCAAGAAGATCCCACTAGGAAACGCTAGGCTTCCAGGAAAGCAGTTTGTCTTTCATAACCTGCCCCCCCCCTTTTCTCTAGACTCAAGAGGTAAGAAATTTAGGTTCCCGGATGGCCAGGGGGAAAACAACAACAGACTTAAAAAAAGGCACCAGTCAAATCACTGGCAGGGCTGGGGTAGCGGTGGTGGGGTCTCTCTCTCTCTCTCTCTCTCTCTCTCTCTCTCTCTTTTTGCAACAGCGAAACGCTTACTCTAGGCAGCACCAAGTTAGGATAAACAGCTTCACTCTATCAAAGGACCGTCTCCTTCCATATGAACCTACCCGGCAATTAAGATCTAGCCGGGGGGCCCTCCTGAAAGAGCCATCCCTCAAGGAGGTGAAAGGGATGGCTTGTAGGAACAGGGCCTTTTCAGCAGCTGCCCCCAGATTGCGGAATGCCCTCCCAAGCGAGACCCGCCTGGCGCCAACATTGGTGACATTCCAGCGCCAGGTTAAAACATTCCTGTTCCAGAAGTCTTTTAACTGTTTGTTGTGGGTCCTGATGGCGATTTTAGTGCAATATATATTTTAATATATTGCATTCATTGCATTTAAATGTTTTATTGTTTTAATTTTATTGCAATTTGATGTTTTAATTATCTGAGTTGTTAACTTTGATTGTGAGCCGCCCAGAGACCTTTGGGTAGTGGGCGGCATACAAGCTATATAAAATAAATAAATAAATAAATAAATAAATAAATAAATAAATAAATAAATAAATAAATAAATAAATCCCGGATAAGGTTCAAGGTGTTGGTTTTGGTTTACAAAACCCTCCATGGCTTGGCCCCTGCCTATTTGGTGGAGTGTCTTTCCCGACAATCAGATCTAGCCCGACCCACCCGCTCCTCGATGGCCCTTTCACTGAGGATTGTCGCCCCGAGGGAGGCCCGTAAAACAAGAACCCGAGGACGGGCCTTCTCGGTGGCTGCACCAACTATGTGGAATAAGCTTCCCGGTGAATTACGGCTGGCCCCCTCGCTGGCGTCATTTAGGAAAAACCTAAAGACCTATCTTTTCCGTGACGCCTTTGGTGATCTCTAGGGATCCAACTGTGTTGTTTTTTTTTATCCCGCTGATTTATTTATTCTTGGAAACTATTGTTTTAGCTATTGTATTGACTTGTTTTATCTTTATTGTTGTAAACCGCCCTGAGTCCTTTTTATGGGAAATAGAGCGGTATATAAGTGTAAATAAATAAATAAATAAATAAATAAATAAATAAATAAATAAATAAATAATCCAGAGAGAGAGCATTTGCGAGGGGGGGGTGTTTGACTCCCAAGGACCCACTTTTCCGGGTCGGGGAGTTCATAAGCAAAACGCAGCCATCCCACTCCCTAAAGCCAAGGCCTTGCCGTAGAAAAAGGAACTTGCTCCTGGAGCCCTTCTAGAGCAGCCATTCTTACTTTCAAAGGAGGGGGGAGGCAGTTGAGTGGGAGAGAGAGGCAGCACAGCCAGCAGAACGGACGTGAACCACAAGCCCAGTGCCATTCTCCCTCCCGATTAAATGGCTATTTAGTATATTTCATGAAGCTAGCTCTGATTAGCCATCCCTTCTTACCTTGCCTTCCAACCCGCCCGACTCTTACGTCGCCTCCGACACCAAGGCCCGAATCCGGTGGCTCAGCTCGGTCAATAGCGCTAGAGCAGAGCAGACCCATCCAATCGGTAAGATCTGGTGAGTCAGCTCTTCCAGAGGCTCTGCTGAGTCACAGGCACCTACTCTAGATGAGACTATGCTAAGAGTCGGCCCATTTGAATCAATGGAGCTCACGTGAAAGTCAACCTCTTTAATCTCCGTTGATTCCTTCTGTACACTTTCCCATGACCCACGGAGGTCTGGCAAACCAGGTGAGGCTAACCTGGAGTTGCTTCTGCCCCTTTGACTGTGAATCGTCAATTGCAAAAACACCATTTGCATGGGGGCAGCACCCTATTAGTACCAAGCCTTAAATCTTTCCAATTCAGATATCATGGTGAAGAAGGGCTTAGACTGAAAAAGGAAGGAGAAAGGAACAAAACCAAAGTGAACGAGCCCCTGAGCCTCCACCCTGCGATGTCCGTTCTGGACTTGGAAAGCAAGAACCCACAAGCACAAACTTGACCACCGAACATTCAGGGCTCGTTGCCCTTCATAGATCAAGGAGACAAGAGCTGACATATTTGGAGATTTTAATCCCTTTCAGCAGCTGCCGTGACAATTTCAATTATCATTTCCTATATGAAAAGGATATTTCTAATTCTAGCAATTTACATCACGCAAGGGAAAACGAAATTGGCAGCTAACCTAAACTCAAACTCAGAGAGGCATTAGCTCTCTGCTTTTTCTCCAAAATTAAAACACAAAACACACACACACACACACACACACACATGCACACACACTGAATTTCATTTGGAGCAAAGTATCGGAGGTCGTATGGAGCTTGCCCACAGGGAGCTTAAAACAAGGCGGGCTTGTTTGGTATTTTTGTTCAGGATGTTGATTTTCATGTTTGCTTTCTAATGGCAATAAAACAGACAAGTTTAAGTCCTCCTTGCTTTGTTCCGCATTGCTTTGCTTTACTTGTTTTTGCTCCTTTCAAAGGAAGATAACTAAAAGGGAAATCTCCATACGAGGCCACAACAAAAAGAGAAGCCGTTAGCAGGAAAGACTGGCCTGTGGTAGACAACTACAGTATGTGACCTTGATATATATGTTTGTGTTTCCCCAATGCCTTATTCCTTTAGCAAACCCAGCTGCCCTTTCCAATATACAGGAGTTGGGTTCGTGCTGACAAGCCCACGGCTTGTTAACTCACCATCCTGTCATTGGCAAATGAACGACTCCTCTTATTTGAAGAAAGAGAACTCACCAGCCTCTTTTAAATGCCGGGCAAAAAAAAAAATGGCCCAGGACGGCAAGATTAAATATGTTTGCTTTGTGCTCTGAACAAGACCCTTGGGTCACATGGTCGTCAAAGCTTGGGTCATTCTGCCACGCCTGGAGGCCACATGTGCCCTCTGGGGTTATGGCAAGCCACAGAAGGCCTTTAAAAACAACAACTGAAAATTGGAAGTGCCTGGACATCTACATCTGATTTTTTTAAAAAGTACTTTATTTATTTATTGTTGCATTTCTAGACCGCCTGATTTCCCAGCAGGGACTCTGGGCAGCTCGCACAAAAGCAAACTAAGTAGAAGACAATTGAGAACAAACAAGACAATGAACAGCCAGGACACAACACCAAACACACAATGGAATAAAAGTCCGGCAAGAGGCAAAACTAAAGGGTGGCAGGAAAGGGACAACAAAACAGGGCCACACAAACAACATGACGTTACCAATCGCCAAATGCTTCCCTAAAAAGCAAAGTCTTTAATGCTTTTTTAAAAGGCTGTTAGAGACTCTACTGGGCGCATTTCGGAAGGTAGCTTGTTCCACACTGTGGGACCAGCCACCGAGAAGGCCCGGTTACGAGTAACAACCTTACAGGCCTCCCGGGGAGTGGGCACCTGGAGCAAAAGGGCCAATGATGCTCTGGTGGGTCAGGTCGCTGACCTTTGGGAGATCTGCCCCCCAGATACTCAGGTCAGAAGTCAAGATGAAGCTTGACACCTTCTCTAGCGTGGTTTACATGCAGGCCACCATTCCTGGTGGGCTCCAGAACAATAGAAATACACTCCCACCCCCACCCCACCCCGGAATTTGTTTGACACTGAAGGGCATCAGGGAGGCTCCAAAGTGGATGCATCTTTTCAAAAATAAATCAGAGTGCACATGTGATTCACAGGTTTGTCCACACTCTGTCTAACCCTAACCTCGTCTTTTGCCAGAATAAAAAGCAATCACGGCTGTTAAGATATGGGAGGGAGGGGGAGAAACCCCCCTAGCATAAGGGTAAAGGATGAGCTTGAAGCCCAGGAGGTCCCATGTTCCATCCTTGGCTCCTTCAGTTAAAACAATCCCAGGTAATCTAGTTGGGGATGACCTTCCTTCAAGCCAGGCAGAACACTGGGTTGGACAGACAAAAATTCTGCGCCAGTAGAAGCTGCTCATCAAACCTTTCTCTATAATCAGTTTCTCAACGCAGCTTGCTCAGACACTTGAGAAATCCACTCACCGGTGAAAAGAAAGAAAATCAGGACCATGATCATGGTGTATCCAAAATATAAAATGGTGCTGGCCGTTCCTGTGATCTGGAGTTTTGAGAAGAAATAATGAACTGCATAGATGAACAGGTACACGGCCGTGAAGCTGCTGGTTAGGAACGATCTCCACCACCAGTGGTAATCCTAGAGGAAAAACAAAAGAGGGTGAAACATGGCGCAAGCCAAAAAGAACCATCTTTGGATAGCAATACCGGCTTTGTGCATAGCAGGATACATATATCACACAGGGGTGGTTTTACTACACTCTTATTTCCATTCTTGATTTCCTCAGTGATATCAACAAAGTCTCCAGAAATCAACAGCTGCTACTACTACTACTACTACTACTACTACTACTACTACTACTACTACTACTACTACTACTACTACTATCGCCATCTCCATCTCCATCTCCTCCTCCATCCTGCATCCAAAGGACTTGTTGGGTAGGTCTCAGGGCTCTTCATTCAAAGCAAAGCAAGCTGCTCATATACCACCCCATAGTGCTTAAAGCCCTCTCTGAGGGGTTTGCAAGTAATTATGCAGGCTAAACATTGCCTCCTCTACCGCCTCCCCCCAATTTTACTGGTCTTTGAGGTGGCTACCTTGAGCTGGCTACTTGGGACTGGACCGGAGGTCGTGAGCACAGTGATAGCTGCAGTATACCAGTTGAACCATGGTGCCACAAGGCTCTTATATTCATTCAGTGTGTTGGAACCCTGTAAGACAGCTGCATGCAGCCTGCAGATTCGTCTATTTGTTTACTGCAGATGCAGAAAACATGGCTGGCATGCAAGCCAAGCGTTCCACTGGAGGAGGGGAGGGAGGAGGAAGCAATGCCCACGCGGTCCCTTCCCTTTCAAGTTCTGCCCCACAAAAGGCCTAACTAGTTTGGCGCTGTTGACTTTACAGACTTGCGTGGAACTCTTATCATTTATTGTTCTGAACACGGGAGAGAGCTAATGGCCGTGCAGCTTGCCTCAAGTCCCAACCTTTGTGGCCTCCAAGATCATCCATAAGCACTCCCTTCAAGCTCTGACTCACCTCCGTAAGGACCAGAAACCTGCACACTCCCACTCTCTCTCTTCCCCACCCGCATACACACATGTACTCCCTAAAAGAGTAGAGCCTTGAGGTGCTGATAGCTGAACTTGGCACGGCCGTGCCGCATCCAAAGAGCAGCACTGCAGGTCTCCCGGGGGGTGGGTGGGTGCTGCATTGCCACCTTCCAGACAGAGTTATTTTCTAAGTCCAGGATACTCAGAAACGAGGCCGGCTCACACAGCTGCGGCCAGAGATGTTGGGGTTTGTTGTTTTTTAACGTTCCAGCTGGTACAGAACAGGCAATTCCGTCTTAATGGTACACTAAGCAGGTCAATTTGGCAATGAAAACGGTGGCAGTCTGTTACATTGGCAACCGTAAGCAAAGAGTATGTGGTGGGGGGGGCTTTGAGGAATCCGATTCTGCTCTCTACCCCTTTTGGCACCTTGGCCTTGGGCCACTCGGCAGAACTGCTTTCCTCTCGTGGCCACCCATAAACGGTGCTTCGCAGCCAAGCAACTTATTATGTGGAAGAGAGAGGGCAGGGGACAGACAGACAGACAGACAGACAGACAGACACACACACACACACACACACAGCTGGCTGCCACCGCTCTACAAATTCTTCTGACTGTCAGGATCGGGGCCGTGCCAGCACTTTTCAAACCCCCAGTGTGTGTGCAGGATTGGGTCCACTCCTGTTGGGAGGGCTGTCCTGGAAGCCTGCAGAACCAGGTTTTCTTCCTGCAGCTCTGGCCGAGGCCTTCAGGGGCAACACCTGCGCTGGCTCAGGTCGGGACTGGGTCCTGGCGCCTACTTTGCTGGACGCTGACAGTTTGCTGAAGCAAGTTCCGCGGAGGAAGTACTGCTCCCGAAACAGCCCCAACCTGCTCCAGCACAGGTGTTGCCCCTGAAGGGGCTCAGCCAAAGCTGCAGAGGGAGGCCCTGGTCCAGGCGGCTTCCAGGACAGCCTTCTCAACAGGGGTGGGGCCAATGATGCACAAAGTGGGGGTTTTGCAAGGGGTCGGCAAGGCCCAGATCCTGACACCGACCCAGCCTGCTGTTGACACAGGGCCAATGGGGGGATGGGGTGGGGGGGCTCAGCCTCTCCCTGAAGGTACTGGCTAGGACGCACAGAGACACCCCGCTAGCTTACCTCAGCGCAGAGATGGAAATAGCACAGCAAGACGGTGGCCTCGGAGCAGGTGATCAGAAGGATGATGAAGACTAAGAACAGGAAGCCAAACATGTAGTACATCTGGTGAGACCTGGAAGGAAAGAAGGCACCTGGGTGAGCGCCACCGCCGCCGCCGCCATCACCACCCGTCTCCTTTCCTCAAGAATCTGGATTTATCCCTGGGAAGGCCTACTAAGGATTCTGGGCCACCCAAGGTTGGTAAGCAGCATTCGGTAATGTTTAGGCTGTGCGCCATATATTCAGCGCCGAAATGTCATTTTATCCATCCTATTCATATCCCACGTGTCCTGAGCCCGAGTCCAGTGGCTCTCAACCTTCCTAATGCCGCGACCGCCATGAAAACTGAAAGCACGACTTGTCATCTAGCCCAAACAAATGGCTCGCCTGGCTATGAAGGCAAGACTTGAGGTCCGGAGGATATAAACATTAGGGATGGATGGGATTTTGGATTTCTCGGACCACAAACCCCACCATTCTCCACTCTTGGGAGTTCTACCTGACCAGTGCCTAAACGTGACTCGCCCGGGAGAAAAGCCTCCGCAACTGGAAGGCATTGAGGCGGAGTTAGGCTGAGCAACACCTAGCTCCCTGCTCAGAAAGAAAGACCCCTCCCCCCCCCCCCCAAGTAGCCCTGCGGCAACCACAGAACGTTTGAGGGCAGCGAGGCCCAGACCAGCCTCAAAGCGTTCGAGCAGCAGCTTTTCTCCCCAATCTGTAGAAGGGAGAATTACAGGTCTTGCGGCCCAAGAAATTCAGATATCCCATTCAAAGTCAACATCACTTCATTCACAGGCACCATTTCCCTCCTTTTGCTTTTGTAGCAGAGTTTCATTAACTTTTATTCCCACCAGGTGGCAGCAGCAGAGTGCTTGATGTACCTGGGATAGTTATTTACTGGACCTCATTTTCACCTCGGATTGCTCCACTCCTTACTTCTGAAAATCCATCTTTAACACTTCGCAACATTCGTGAAGGCATAACTCCACCACTTTGTTCTATTTCTGAAGTCTGGGTTTGTTTTTTTGTTTTTGTTTATGTCTTTCCAAATCACTTAAGGAGCTGAAGCAGCTTGTATTTGTAAACGTCTCTGCTAAGGGATCCTAGGTCAGAAAAACAGCTCCACCCGGTCCTTTTAGTAAAGAAAGAATCCACAGCAAGCCATTTTGAATGGTTTCTACCAGAACAAAACAGGTCAAAAGCTGTCAGCGACGGGGGAGCACCCGAGACGAAAAGGTTGAAACCCACTGATCAGGACAGGGGTGTCCAAACTTTGCCCCAGCAGATGTTTTGGACCACAGCTCCCAGAATCCCAAGCCTGTATTGCCAGTGACAAAGGACTGTGGGAGTTGTGGTCCAAAACATCTGGAGGGCTGAAGTTTGGACACCACTGGATCAGGGTTTCACAGGTTGGCATCCCTCTTCTGTCTTAATCCACTCAAAATGTACGGCCCAGTATAGGACAGTATAATGCAAATAGAGGACAGCAGGCTTTGAGCCGAGGACCGGCCAGCGCTTACCAAATGCTGTTGAGGATGAAGAACAGCTGGATAAAAATGCACCCAAAGGGTAAGATGCCCCCCATGACAATGCCAGGAAGAGGCTTGGTGAAGAAGGACTGCTCCGGAATTTGGCGCGGAATCTGGTTGGTACGCACCGGGTGCTCGATAGGCTAGACAGAGAGGAAGGAGACAGAATTCAGTGGACTTACACACGCCAACGGGCAGTAGAGTGGTAGGCTAGGGGTTGGTTGCAGGCTAAATCGAGCACCTAGTCCCAATTACAGGGTCATTGGGGATTTTGGAATTCCCATGAAAAAGAAGACTGAGAGGGGATATGATAGCTATGTTTAAATATTTGAAAAGATGTCACATTGAAGAAGGGACTGGATTGTTTTCCATGGCTTCAGAGACTAGGACGTGGGGCAATGGTCTCAAACTTCAGGAAAAGAGATTCCATTTAAAAATAAGGAAGAACTTCATGACAGTTAGAGCTGTTTGGCAGTGGAATATGCTGCCACAGAGGGTGGTGGAGTCTCCTTCTTTGGAGGTTTTTAAGCAGAGGCTGAATAGCCATATGTTAGGAGCACTGTGATGGGGGTTCCTACATGGCAGGAGGTTGGACTAGGTGGCCATTGAGGTCTCTTCCAACTCTATGATTCTATGACATTTTGGCAAGTTCCCCAAGGCTAGCCCCGCCTTTTGCCTTCTAAGCCACAGGCTAATTAATAAGCTCAAAAGGGCAGTTTGCTAACGCTGATAGAGCCTAGGCCTCCAAAGAACTGCTTTTGATACAGATAAGAGTGACCCATCAACCCTCTCTGACATATTCCTCCGTTTCCACAAGCTCTATGCAAGATGGCCAACCGAAATCGGAATTCTAAGGCAAGGGTGAGTGACCTGAGGGGCAGGCAGGGGTCAAATCTTTCCCTCAAGCCTTCAACAAATAGCCAAGGAAATGGCCATTTACGGTCCCATTTTGGGTGGGGGGTACTGGTACAGCCTCTAAGACTCCTGAAGCTTAACAATGCCATACACACAGACACACAGACACACACACACACACACACACACACACAGAGAGAGAGAGAGAGAGAGAGAGAGAGAGAGAGAGAGAGAGACAGACAGACAGACAGACAGACAGACAGACAGACAGACAGACAGACAGACAGAGAGGTACACGGCATCTACAGACACACATATGTATACACCTATTCCACTGTTTCTCATGCCGTAGCGCAACCCACAAATACGCAGTGGTGTGGCACTGCGAGAAGTCTTTGGCCAGAGCCCCGCAGAAGCATATACAGATGGCCACCAAATCATTTTCCTGCTCCCAGTGCTTTGGTCTCTAGTCATCCAGTGTTTGAAAAAAGGAAACACCTTCTCCAGCAAGAAAAGGAAGATTTAAAAAAAAAAAAAACATTGTATTGCTTACCCACCTTCTCCTTGAATCCAAAGTAGGCACCAATAAAAGTTAATGGCACCGATATTCCAAACCACATGGCCAAGATGGCAAGGAGCGTGCCAAAAGGAATGGCGGCCGACGAGCCCTTCACCCACAGAATAAGGTTCATGATGAAGAAATCGGCAAAGACAATTCTGAGGGAAGAGAACACGGAACAAAATTCCTTAAGAGTTGGATTGCCATCGCCATGGAGGCTTCTAAACGGCAGAGATTCGGTCGGCCTGTGGGACCCTGTGAGGATCTAAACAACGTCCAAACCCAGACACGAAGAGACATCTCGCACAGTTGTGCGTTAATGGAGTGATTGTGACAAGGGACCTCCAACACTCACACTCCGTGCAATGCAAAAGCTGTGCAAGCTTTTGACCTGTTGTGGACAGTTTTGCCAGAGAAATATTGAAAACTTGAGGTAAATTAGATTGGGTTCAGGGTCAGCTATTAACCCCAACTTTTTATGATCTCTTTATTCATTTTTTTATCATTTTATTCCACAATTTGCTGCTCCTGTTCTTAAATTATTTTATGCCAATAAAGGTCTTTGATTGTGAGGTAACTCTTGGGTGGGTGGGAATTCTGATAATCATAGAGTTCTCATTTAATTAAAAAAACCAGTATATTTTATAAGCTTGGGGGGGTTCTTCACTCATAATGTGCAGTACAAAGGTTTCACATGTACAAACAATTGCAGCACTGCAGTATATTTTCTGTCCAGTTCAATGTTTATGCGGCCATCAAGTTCCTATATTATTTTGGCTGTGAAGCACTTCTTGTCTGAATGCTCTCCTTTTGCTGACTGTGATTTCTCATATCAATTTTTATTTTTATCCCGCTTCCCGGATGGCAGGAGTTAAGATCCAGGTGGCTAGATAAGATTTTTAAAATAAAGCAACTGGTTCCACCCTCCTTTAGTGGCTGCAACTCAATTTCTACACTTTTCTTCAAACAGAACTAAAGCATTTATACTGTTCACACAGGCATCGTGGGCCAGACTACTTGGAAGTAGGCATTACGAAAAATAACCTGCCTTTCTTCCCACTAAAAACATGTACAATCAGCTTTTAACACAACATGGAAATGGACTGAAGGGGTGTGTGGTGCTGGTAAAACCACCCCTGAAATATCTCAACTCCCTTGAATGTTCTATTAGGATTGCTATAGGTTGGTTCTGACTTGATAGCACAGGACGTCAGCACATGTCTAATTAAAGTGTGCTTTAATGGGGGGGGAGAGATGCATCTCCCCTCTTCACAGGGGCCTCAACATACAGACACACATGCCCTACTGCGGATGAATAAGCCCTGTCTTCTACAGTTTCATTTCAGGGCAACTACGGAGCATCCATTGGCAGCTGGAAGCACCAGCATTCTGCCAACAGAAGGGGTGTCAGCTGCACATCCGATGGCTCCAGGAAGGGCCAACGAAAAGCCCAGCGGCCTGGGATTCATTACGGCTCCCGGTCTCGCAGCCAAATTTCCAATCCTCTCACAGGCAGCTCTGTCGCCTGCAACGCCTGGGCCAAAAAGGCAGGAAGCAGCCAACGGCATTATAAACCCGTTGACAGATTCCTTCCCGCTGCCAAAAAAAAAGAATTGTTTTGGGCAGGCCATTTGGAAGCGCCATTTCACTGCTCCCTTGCGAAACAAACATTTTGCAAATCGAGAGCTGTCACATACAAAAGGCAGGGTCTGTTTTTTCATTTATCTATCTATATCTATATCTATCTATCTATCTAGTCTCTCTCTCTCTCTCTCTCTCTCTCTCTGTGTGTGTGTGTGTGTGTGTGTGTGTGTGTGTGTGTGTGTGTGTGTGTGTGTGTGTGTGTGTGTGAAAGCACTGAGTAAATCTTTTTACGCCACTCAAGGGAGTGGGCAGTGGCAGGGGGGGAGAGAGAATCTTACCCATCGACAAATTCTCAAAATCAATCCACAGGGTACATAATTGCTTCAGACTGTTTATGACATTATGCAAATTTGCCGAACGAGCATCGCATAATCAAGACATCTGTTCTTATTTGGTGCGTGTGGACGCTCTCCCGCCCATTCCCCCACACACACACACATGTTCCCCCAACACCAGGCAATTATTCTACTTCTGTGAAATGGAATTTAGATACTGGAATTTAAGAATCAGCATGGTTTTTGTGCCGTTTGGGCTCAAATGAGATAGCATCTAAGGGAGCAGCAGGAGGCAGGTTGCTGGCTGGGGCTCTTAATATCAGCATAAGAAAATAAAATTGCTGGCTATTTTATTCCCTACCCTCCAAAACTCATCTAACTCTAATGTACTGGAGGACATCATTTATTTTTCTTTTTTTGTGTGTATGTTTAATTTTGCGCATCTCGGTAAGACCAGCGAAGGTGGTTCCTCAAGGCCCAGATGGAGCTGCAAAAACACCCCGGCCTTAGCCATGGTTTGCTCGGTGCAAATGTACTGTTTATCATATTATTATCAAAAACAGTGGCTTGTAGACAGTGTTAGTGTACAGTTAAAGCGCTGTCTGTCGACTATAGTAAGCTACCCAACCCTTCGTGCACACTAATTTCCAGAGACAACAGTCTCTAGAAATAAATGACAGGGAGGAAACGGGGAAAGGGGATACTAACCCAGGACACAATAGAGCAGTCAGCAACACATTGGTCTTCCATTTTTCCCCTCGAAAGGCTGCAAAACAAGAAGGGGGGGGATAATTACTGCCTTTAGGACACTTACAACTCCAAGAGTAAAATGACTCTTGGTAATCAGCTCGCTTTATCATAAGGCCACAGATCGATCTGCCTCTGTCCTGCTCTCAGAACCTGAACCCAACTCAAAGATGCTCTGGCCCACTCCCCTGCCAAAGCTCACCCATAATCAATGGTCCTAGCCTTGCAACGACCTTTAGATTAGCACCACCCTCCATCTACACAAGAACCCTTAAGCGGCTTCATAGAACCGTGGTTAAGAGTCTGTGTAATGCTGGCAAAGGTGGGACGCCCACCAGGTTATGTCCACACTCCTTCAGGAGGTACCTGAGTTTCTAGTGGTGGGTAAAAGACTACTGGCCTCTCCTGTCTCAAAGTTGGTTTGGATTCCCTTAGCCAATTCGCAGCCATCTCCGTTCGTGAGAGTGTCGGGGGGCGGGGGGGGGCTGGACAGCAGAGAAGTGAACCACTTGCACAAGGACGCACCAGATGCTTCCTCCTTGCGCAAGCTTTGAAATGGTAAAACCAGGCCGGCAACCGAGGCCTTAATAGGATCCCATTATCCCCTAACACAGTGGTGGCCAAACTTTGGCCACCCAGATAATTTGGACCACCACTCTCCCAGTCCTTTGTCATTGGCAACACAGGCTCGGAATTTGGGGAGTTGGGGTGGGGTCCAAAACATCTGGAGGGCCAAAGTTTGGCCACCACTGCCCTAACAGTTGAAAGCCAAGCTGCGGCAGCTCATAAGGGGCCGTGCAGGGAGGGACGCAGGAAAACGCTGGAAAGAACCCACTTTTCAGCTCTGTCTCTCTCTGCCTGGTAAGAACATACCAGCCCCTCGATCTGTGGAGGCGAAAGAGAAGCTATGAAAGAGTGATTGGGTGGAGGCCACCCAGCAAATGCTGAGCAAGGTTATAAAGACCTTAAACCACCCGTGCCTCTCTGCTCACGGAGACGGCTATTGCCCTTCTGGCAGCAAATGGGAGGCAGCCTCATCTTCCACTTCCACAGACAATCGCCTCGAAGGCTAAGAAACGTAAGGCACAGCATGCTTCTTCTAGATGTGCAGAGTTACATTTCGGAGCCTGATCGACCCAGACGCGCGGAGGACTTGGGGCCCGGAGCCTATACTTACTTTTGTACATTCGAGCCGAGACGTAACCTGCTGGGGTCCCGAGTAAGACCCAGAGGACCACAGCACAAGTCATCAAGGCCCCGCGGTTGGCGGGGGAAAGGAAACCCAAGCAAGCCAGAACTGAAGGTGGGAAGACAAAAGAAAAGATTTTAAAAGCACAGTTAAGAAGCTGGGTACAACAGGGGTGCAAAACTTTTCCCCTCCCTTTGGGGCTGGTTGTTTGTGGGTCATTGGTTGGAGCTGCATTGCTGATCCCATTTGGGCCCCAGGAATCAGGTGAGAGACAGGGCCGCTCAGAGTAAATCACATTTTTTTTTATGGTGCTCCAGTGGTACCTCGAGTTACAAATGCTCCAAGTTACAAAACAATTGAATTACGAATAGAAGTCCCTGGCATAGGAAAAATTTGAGTTACGGGAAAAACTTCTTAACTCAAAACGCAGTTTCCCATAGGAATGCACCGGAAACAGATTAATTCATTCTGGAGGCTAGAAGAGACAAGAACACCTTTTTGTGCAAAACTCTATAAAGTGCACTTTAAAGTTATGCACACAGTACAGGGACATGACTGGTCCAGAATAAACATTTCAAGCAGCACACATCAATTTTTTTTGAACATACCACAGAACATTTCAATGCATTACTATGGGAAACCGTGTTTTGTGTTAAGAAATTTTTGAGTTAAGAAAATGCATTCGGAACGGAATAATTGCTTAACTCGAGGTACCACTGTATTTCTAATGTTTTGTCATGTTTTAAATTATTGAGAGTTGTATCGCCTTCCTTGAATCCTATATAACCAAACCTGTATTGTTAGTAAACACAGTATTTTTTATAGACCTGTGTTGGTCTTAAGTGATCAGGAACGTGACACCAGCTAACTGGTTGCGGTGCTACAGTAACCTCCCGCCTATTGCGGGGGTTAGGGACCCACCTGACCCGCGATGCATGAAAATCCGCGATATGCGGAAGTGGGGCAGGGGGCAGGGGGCAGGGGGCGATTAGAGGGGTGGGGGCGCGGGGAGCCATCAGATCACTCCCCCCGCGCGCTCTGAGGCCTCCCGGAAGGGGCGGGGTGCGGGGGGAGCGATCGCAGCTCCGAGGCCTTCCGGAAGGGGCGGGGGGCGTGGAGTGATCGGATCGCTCCCCACCCCCCCCCCAGGTACTGCGATCCCGTGATATAGTGGGACCGCAATACCTGAACTGCAAAATGGCAGGGGTGACTGTACCATGAAGGGTTTTAAGCTCTTGGTCTCCCACCGGATCTGCATTCGTCCTGAACTGTTACCACCCTGAATGTTCTCTCCCTCCCCCTTCCCCAGGGACGAGGATAGGCAACTCCTGAGAGTCCACCGGCCAACTCTGCACCCTTTCCTGGTAGGCCACCTACAGCCAGGGGCATCAAAACATACGGCCAGGCATCCAGGAGCTCAAACACCACCACCCTTGTAAAAAGAGGAGGTGGGAGGGACGTCCCAAAGGAAGACTCACCTCCCGGTGGATTCCAGGCATATCATTTCCATGTTTTCCCTTGTGAAAATTCATTTTCTTTTCCTGGGGCCATTAGGGAAGACAAGGCTGAGAAGCCAGGGAAGATACCATGGAGGGAAAGACACCTGTGACCTACGTGCTATTTATATTTATTTATTTATTATTTATTTAAATACTTATATCCCGCTCCATCTTCCCAACGGGAACTCTGGGCGGCTAACAACGCAAAAGCTAAAAAAGATAAAAGCTAAAAAAATAGCAGGCCACCAAGCAAGGGCAGCGGAGGGCAAGATGGCGGCAGACGGTTAGGGGTAGGAAAAAGAAGAGAAACTAACTAATAAGGACACCATATGCTTCTTTGAAGAGGAAGGTCTTCAGAGCCCTCTTAAAGGCGGGCAGGGACTCCAGCAGGCGCAGCTCAGGAGGCAGATGGTTCCAGAGCGAGGGCCCCACCACAGAGAAGGTGCGGTTCCCCGTAGACGTTTTCCGCGCCTCTCTGGGTGTGGCCACTCTCAATGAGCGTGCCTGCGACGATCTCGTGGGTCTGGATCCGGATGCTACCCATCCTCACTTAAGAGTGTCATCTCCTGGAGGCAGAGATCTATCCATTTCCCCCCCTACACGGCGAGATCGGTCATCCCTTCCTGGCAGAGCATTGTAAAAACCCGGCCCTCTCACCCGCTCCAGCGCTACTTACACAGAGTGAGGAAGGTCATTATGAAAATCTGCGTCCCTTGGCCCAGGAAGACCGAGAGCAGCATGCCTTTCTTAGGAGGCCTGAAGACGTCTCCGTGGACCAGCTTCCACCCAAACTCCTCCTGGGCGTCTTCCTGCAACAAACATCTTTTATTTAGACCTGCATCGTGGGACAGGGAATCAGTACAAGCCAGACGTGAAATCCCCTATCTCCTAGCCTTAGTTATCTTTCAAGCTATTTATTTAATTTAATTTAATTTAATTTAATTATTTATTTACCCCCTCCCTAGTGCAAACTGCACTAGTATTTTAAAATCTGGGGCTCCCCCATGCATGAGATTTACTACGTTGAACACCCCTATAGCGTTATGACCGAGGGAGCCAGGCACACAGCTCCCTGGAGGGAAAGGCAATGGAACAAAGGGGTTTCCCAAAGAAAACTTGGGAATTAAATCCTGGCCCCTTGGCTAAAACCTGTCAGCCTTGAAAACATGATCTTATCTGGCTAAGAGGAAGGAAAGAGACCAAATGACCTATACAAGCCATGAGAACTAAGCCCTTGATTTGTTTCTTTAAAAAAACACGGCACTTCTCACCTTGGGGAGGCGGGGTTTTATACATAACCGAATATTTCGTTGGCCTTTTGCAGGCTTAGTGTTTTAATTAGCAAAGCAAACATGATATGTTTGGCTAGTTTTAAGAGCTCTGGGAGTTGTTTGCCACACAGACCACCTGCAGCGTCCTAGCAAGCCGGATAGCGAAGTCTTCACATAGCAAAACACCGAGAAACACAGGGCTCAAAATGTGAATTAAAATGTAGCGCCAAAAAATGTAAGCTAAACCTCCAAAGCAAGACACACATTGTGTTGAGGGACCGGGAGTCAAATTTTCACCCTCACAGGCCACCTCAAAATCAGCATCCAAAATACCATGAAAGAAAGAAGGGGAGGGTGGGAGAGCCAGTCCCAGAGATGACTAGAAAAACCCTGCAGGTATCTAAAACAAGGACCAAGTGGGCAGAGAGGTTGTGCTTTACCTTTAAAGCAGGGATGGGGGAACCTTCGTCCCTCCAGATGTTTTGGACCACAACTCCCATCGTCCTTTATCACTGGCAGTCTAGGCTCGGGATTCTGGGAGTTGCGGTCCAAAACATCTGGAGGGCCAAAGGTTCCTCCCACCCCTGCTTTAAAGTGACACCGCCATTCCCGGAATTTTTCAGTTATGGAAACTGACATCTGTGGAATGACTAAAACTGTGCTAGAAAAACATCTCCCATTTTCTCTCCCGGAACACCCAATGCACTGTCTCCTCTTCCGCCAGCATAATATCAGCAATCCGACGCGAATGAAAAGCTTTCTCGTGTCCGGGATGGAAACAGCCACAAGCCAATGTCTGGCATTTTTAAGCTAAGCTTCAGAAGCCCAAAAAAGCACTCTTAGGATTCCAACCTTGCAGAACTCGAAGCTGCCCTGGATTTAGGTACAGTGCTACCTTATATAAAGGAATTAATTTGTTCCAAATGGAATTCTGTTAAGCGGATTTTCCTTTATACAAATTTCCCATAGGAATGCATTGAAAACAGGGTAATCCCTAATCGCGACCATTTTTATGTTGTATGGATTTGCCCCATAGGTGATTCTGTTAATCAAATTTCCCCGATATCCGTTTACGTTGCACAGATTTTATGTTATATAAACTGTTTGTTATACAAGAGTCCACTGTACGTCTGTTTCCTCAAAATGAGAAGGTTGAAGGGAGCCCCCGCCTCTCCCTCTTACTTACTGAAGAGTCAATCTGGTTGTATCTTGCAATATCTTTATGCAACGTCCGCAGGAGAATCATGGCCACCATTCCCGACAAGAAGAGAACAATCACAAGGGAATTCATGATGCTGCCAACGAAGAGGGGGGAGAAGAAGAGGATTTCAAAACAACCCCACTACACAACACGAGACAAGGGGCTGAAATGCAGGAGCCAGCCACAACTAGATTAGGCTCATGGAATCAGTGGGGATTTAGTGAGCTAACTCCCCTGTAAGTTCCACTAACTTCAGTGGGGCTAACGCCTGCAGTGACTTAATCATGGATTTCAACCACTCCAAATGCTCAAGTAGCGAGAAAGATTTGTAGCAAAACCAGCAACATTGCTAGAAATGTTCAAAATTAGGAAGCCGTTTTGGATATCAAAACAAACAGAATCCCACATTGTGAGACACCCATAGAGAAAAAGACCATGCAACTTGAGATTACGCTCAAGAACCGGGAAGCTTTCAGGATGTCCCTGACAACATAAGCCTGAAGAAGTGACAAGGGCACACTAGAAACACAACAAGTGACAATAACATTCACACACTTCTATTATAAGTAACGTTAGTGCTTCTTTAAAAGGCCACCAAGGTCATCCATAGGTCCCAAATTAGCTCTAAGGATGCTTCTAATGCATAAAATTTGCAGAATTTTTCTATTGCATCCAAATGACCCTCCAAAAAGGGCCTCCTGGGAAAGGAACTTCTAAAGCTGTCGTTTGTCGGTCTGCATGTTAACAATCTGAGAGCAGTTTTCAGGCTACAGTTTCCAAATATGGTTTACTGGCTCTCTAACCACCATGTTTTGTCAGCCGGCATTGATGTGGCCACCACCTCCTGCCATCATGGGGCTTCTCAAACCACCATTTGGTATTATGTCTGTAGTGTCTCAAAGGTTGTTTATGATGCACACATCTCAAGCCAGGCAAGAGTTTTCCACTTCATTATTTAAAAAAAAAAAAAAAAAACAAGGGGAGCAAAGACAATCCATACCCACTGTGGTTTTTGTTAAAAGCAAGTTCTGGCTGCAGGCAGAGATAACAATTCCAAAGCAAACAACGTGACAGCATCTTTTTTATTTTGTTCCCTTTAAAAAAAAGTCTAACATCTAAGAAACTCTCTGAAACCCAGATGATACAAAGCAGAACGTGAAGGCTGCATTTCTTCAAAATACTGAGACACATTCTTTGGGACATGAGCTCCTTACAAAGAGCCACCGCTGAGGAATGCTATACCATAAATAAAAACATTAGAAGCTTCCAGTTCTAAACATTGTCTCTTTTAAAAACACACACACACACACACAACAGGGGAAAAAAACTGTAGAAAAATCAGGATGATCTCAGCTTTCCAACACCTGAAAAGGAATAAGGAAATGTGAGACCATTCCAGCACATTTCTGCCATCTTTTTTCTTTCGGAATCTCACTTCTCTTACCTGAACCACTGAATATTGGTATGGGGCATCGATTCCAGGATGTAGTCCCACCTAGAGGCCCACTTAATGTTATTGTTCTCCTGCGTGGGGGGGGGGGGGGACGAAAACAGGAGCTCAACTTAAAACACAATTGATTTGATTCTCATTGGTACAATCAAGAAAGCACATCCTGACAAATTTGAGCCTACCAAACCCTTGCGCACCACTCTCAGGGCAGGACTGAACCTTACTTTTGTTGTGTGAAGTCTGTGGGATTTCTAGGCTTTCCATTGCAAAGGGCACAGAGCACAGCCTGCACCAAAGGGGGCAGTATATAAACTGCATCTGTGCACCCACCACTTTTGCAAGAACAAACACATCTATTATGATACCCAGAGAATACCTGGCAGATCCGTTTTCAGGCTTATTACAAGTCATGATTCCGGCTTGTCAGACTGGGCGAGGTGCCACCTTTCCTACATTCCTGATATGTCCGTAAGATGCGCTCTCTGTGCCCACAGTGCCAATAAAGCCAAGTGTTCTGCTTATATATCGTCCCAGATCACTTCAAGTCTCCTCTGTGCGGTTTACAGTTTAATTATGCAGGCTACACATTGCTTCCCCTCCCCTCCCCCAGCAAGCTGGGTCCTCATTTTACCAACCTCAGAAGGATGGAAGGCTGAGTGAACCTTGAGCTGGCTCCCTGGGATCGAACCCCAGGTCGTGAGCACAATGTTTTAGCTGCAGGACAGGCATTTAACCACTGGGCCACGAGGTAACATTATAGAAGACAAAATCCTACTAGCTTGAGAAAGGGAAGCGATGCTAGTCCTGGTAACAAATGGCTGCTCAGTCAAAAGGGGCTGATCATTTTTCTGAGTATGACCCTAGGAATGCAACAAGGACACAGTCAATGGACAGCCATTTGGTCACCAAGACTTGTACAATTCCCCTTTGGCAAGTCTAAATGGCCGCCAGGCTCTTAGCCGGTCGATGCTAAGAAACAAAACAAAAGTTACACAAACAAAAAAGTTACACAAAACGATGTCCTCCAAGTTCCAAAGCACTGCCATCTTGCTATGGGGCTTGGGTACACCAAGGGACTACCCTGCCCTCTTTTACTGTTGCGTGGAGATGGGAGGAGAATTCCCAGATCAATGAAAGGAAGGGATGACGCCTGGACTTCCAGAGCTCAGCACAGACACTCGAGCCATAGGTTGAAGGATCTCAGAGACAAAGAGAGCAACCGCCCACCTACCTTGGGTCCAGCTCCATTCGGTCAAGGTCACCTGCCCAACGCTGACCGAGAGAAAACGACCAGCATTGGCAGGCAGCTCAGCCAGGCTTTCAAATGAGGAGCTCAGAAAAGTAGCAGGGTGCTTGGCCTTTTTAGTTCAGATTTATAGGGGGAGAGGGGGAGGAAGAAGGCTGTTCATGTACGGTGAGTGAATTGGCAAAGCCAGTGAATGGTTTCTGTGAACTCTCTTGCAAAATACAAATTTCTTGCATCTTTAAAAAAAAACAATACCTCCTGACTTTAATTTGCATCTGTCTGCACCACCCTCAATATCAGCCTCCAGGATCTAGAAATCCAGGGGTCAAGTCCTCTCTGGAGCTGATGCCATGGGGTCATATACAATCCAGACCTCTCCCCAAACAGTTGCCCACTGGTCTTGCCGTGGCAATGCTACGTTTCCATGCAGAGCCTAGATCAGAAAACCGACTTCAGGATCTGCTACGGGTGGAGCTGTAAGGCTTAGCTACAAACACAGAAACCATTTGTTCGTTTGGCAACGGATGACAAAAAGGTTGATCTCTCTCTTAGAAAAGTGCAAAGCTGCTCAAGGAGCCCCACCTTCCTGGGAGATCCTTCCAAACGTTGGGATGTTAGTCGCTTAAAACCATTAAAAGGTCACACAGACACTGGGTAAAAGAGAGAAACATTTGTGAAGGGTGCTGCTAGATGACTCAATGACACACATCTGCCATTCACTGTGAAAAACAAGAAGGGTTGTTATTTTTGGAAAAGGAATGCTGTGCAATCTTTAGCTCAGTGAGAGTTTGGAAGGAGATATGTGTGTGGTGGAGCATGGGGTTTTGAAGTACTGCTTATGCTTAGGTTTACTGTATAATTTATTATTTTGCTTGTTGCATTACCTGCAGCTCATAAAATCAGAAGAGATTAAGAAATCAGGATCAAAAAATCTACTACACTTACTTCAAACCTCACAGAATATGAATAGATCAGGTCCAACTTGCTGGTGAAGTCTGCAGGAATCTCCATGGGGGGTCCTTCGCAGGATAACTTCGTCATATCTGTATGTTTGTAACTGCAAAAGACAATCAGACGCAGGGAATGATGCAAAAAAAGGGGGGCTTGAAACATGTAAGGACACCCTCGCTGAATGTGAAGCATGCCTGGGTTTTCAGCTTGGTGGGCTCGATGTGCACACATCGTGGTGCCAGTTTCCCCATAAGAAGAAGCACACGTGGTGCCAGTTTCCCCATAAGCCACAAGAACAGACACGACCTCTGAACGCAAGAGCCGTTCTGAATGAAAACACAGTTGTCTATGGCGGTGGTCCCCAACCCCCGGTCCGCGGACCGGTGCCGGTCCGTGGACCGGTCGGCACCGGGCCGCCTGGGGAGGCCGGGGAGGCTCCTCCCCTTTTCCTCCGCCGCCCTCCTCCTCCTCCTCTTTTCTCCCGCGGGCGGCCGGTGGAGGAGGAAGGCTGGAGGAAGGCTGGAGGAGCGCAGGAGGAGCTGCCGCCTCCCTCCTCTGCCCTCCTCCTGCTCGCCCTCCACCACCAGCAGCAGCAGCAGCAGCCACAGCAGCGGCAGCGCGTCCTCCTCCTCCCGCCGCCGCCGCCGAAGGAGCAGCAGCAGCAGCGAGGGGGCAATTGCGGAGGGGTGGCGGCGGCGGCGGCGGGACGGGGCCGTGCAGCAGCAGCCACCCCCACAATCGCCCCCCCCGCCGCCGCCGCAATCGCCCCCATCCCGCCGCCGCCACCCCTCCGCAATTGCCCTCGCTGCTGCTGCTGCTGCTCCTTCGGCGGCGGCGGGAGGAGGAGGAGGAGGGAGGAACCGAGCAGGAGGTGGCGGCGGCGGCTCGTCGTTGCCGCGAGGGCGCTTCCTGGCGCGGCCGGGTGGGTGCCGCGCGCGGGGCGCCTGAGCCATGAGCCGCGCGCGGGTCTCGCTCCTGGCGCCGCGCTTGCTCCTGCTCCTGCTGCCGCCGCTGCCGTGGGCCTCCTCCTCCGCCGGGGAAAGCGCTGCTGGCGCCCCGCTCGCTTTCCCGGCGGAGGAGGAGGCCCACGGCGGCGGCGGCGGCAGCAGGAGCAAGCGGGGCGCCAGCAGCGAGACCCGCGCGCGCCACCCGCCCGGCCGCGCCGGGAAGAGCCCTCGCGGCACCGACGAGCCGCCGCCGCCTCCTCCTGCTCCTGCTCCGGTTCCTCCTCCTCCTCCTCCTCCTCCCGCCGCCGCCGAAGGAGCAGCAGCGAGGGCAATTGCAGAGGGGTGGTGGCGGCGGCGGCGGGACGGGGCGATGCGGCGGCGGCGGGCGGGGGAGGGCGAGATGCGGGGGGTGGCTGCTGCTGCTCCTCCGGCGGCGGTGGCGGGAGGAGGAGGAGGAGGAGGAGGCGGAACAGGAGCAGGAGGAGGCGGCGGCGGCTCGTTGGTGCCGCGAGGGCGCTTTGCGGCCGGGCGGGTGCTGCGCGGGGGCACCGGGGCCAGGAGCCGCGCGCGGGTCTCGCTGCTGGCGCCCCGCTCGCTTTCCCCGGCGGAGGAGGAGGCCCACGGCGGCGGCGGCGGCAGCAGGAGCAAGCGGGGCGCCAGCAGCGAGACCCACGCGCGACTCCCGGCGCCGGAGGAGGAGGCGGGGGCCCGCCTGCCCAGGAGCCCCGGGTTCCCCCACCCCGCCCGTGTGTGGGGGAGTGGCACCCCGACGCCCCAAGCCGGTGAGTGCCGCCGCCGGTCTCGTGCCTCCCCCCTCCTCCTTCCCTCCCATCATTTGCTTTCACCCCCCCTTTTGCCTCCCCGCCGGACCCCCCTTTCGCATTCTCCCCCCCTCCCCACCCCCACCCCCGGGCCACAGAAAATTTTTAAAAAATTTCCCGGTCCGCGGGGACAAAAAGGTTGGGGAGCACTGGTCTATGGCATCAATGAGGCAGCTTCTGAGACTTCCTTTTGTTTCCTGACCAACTGGAGTCAGGCACAGAACAGAGACTCATGGAGAACGCAAGGCTCAGAGAAAAGAATTTATTTTCCATATTGGAGCCATATTCCGGCCTTTGACACAAAACGTTTAACGTATTTTAAAGAAATCCCTTGAGGCCCAAAATCAAGTTGACTTTCTGGTAGTATTACGCTCTGTAACCCCCAAATGTGTGCAACACGGCAGGTTATGGGTATCTTCTCTAGATCAGTAGTTCCCAAGCTTGGGTAATCCAGGTGTTCTTGGACTGGAATTCCCAGAAGCCTTCACCACTACCTGCACAGGCCAAGATTTCTGGGAATGGCAGTCCAAGAACATCTGGATTTCCCAAGCTTGGGAGCCACTGGTTTAGAGCAGCAGTGAAACCCTACTGGTGGAGCTGCACCACACAAGGAGCATTATTTGGGCACAGCCTTTGGGAGTTGCAGAACAGGAAAGGGAATGCATGAGAAGTGACTGAACTCCAGTATTGCAGTGAAGAGTCTGCACACGACCTGCATTTGAACCCAGTGGATTCAGGGCTTAAGACTGACTCAGTTTTCCTTCCTTCTGAGGTTAAGTCAATTGAGTACCCAGCTTGCTGGGGAGGGGGTGTGCAATGCCACGGCATGAGGATTATGTCATCAGATGCGCCAAGGAACCTATTTGTTAACTGCCTGGGGAGTGCTTTGAACACTATGGGGTGGTTCAGGAGCAGCATCCTTTGCTTTGCTTTAAAGCCAGAAAAATCATCACCTGCTTTTGCTTTTTATCGCCCCGGAACGGCCGTCTGATGACATGATCCTCATGGCATGGCATTAAGTTGCACGACAGGATTTCAGAGCTCAACTAAACGAGAATCAGCAGTTTGAATAAAGCTTACAAAGGATGTCCCTCCATTTGGAACTCCCATGCTTGAAGGCCGAACTATCGTAATTCTTTGATAAAGGTTTTGCTCCCTACCCTTTGCCCCGTATTTGCTCAACGGCACTGAAAGCAATCAGAATTTAGCCCCCGTCAAACTCAACTTCAGGGGTAAAGGCGGGTGAACTTTTGTTTTCCCGGTCCCGGCTTCTCTTCTGTCCTCCCCTCTTTCCTCACAGCCACACATGATCTGTATTTTTAAATATGGTGGTGCTCCACAGCCACTTAATGGAAGGAGGAAAGACAACATTGCTCACGGGCCCAGGTTCTCAACCCATTTCCCACAATCATCTGCAGACCTTTCAAAAAACGAGCGAAAACCAAAAGTACTAATATTAGAAATGCACACTTTGGTCCCATTTCTGAGCATGACCTTAACATTACTAATACAGGTATTTTCTGCAATACATCATTGGGAGCAACAATGACATATCAAAATCCCTTTTGCAATATAATGCAACAACTGCTAACATTGTCTCTATTAATATAGTCCCTTAAAAAAATTGGTGGAATCGTTTCTGGAGTTTTGGCCATTTGGGGGCTACTTTGTGTTCTGAAATGAGGTTTTATGTCTATTTTTTAAAGTTTTTCTTTTAAAATGCTGTGTCCATCTATTTCAGCAAAACAAACACATTTTACAGCACCTACAGGATTCACTTCAGTGTGAACATCTAAGTACAATTCCTTTTTTTTTCAGATACAGGAAGTGGAATATTCAGACGCAAATTGACATGCACGGTTTGGGGTAGAACCAGGTAGGCAGGGATTCAGAAGATGACAATCAGCATTATTTAACACTGGAAATGAATTATCAAGGTAAAATGGCATTTTGTTATTTTTTGTTTCCATTTTTTGGTAAGAAGTAGCAGGTTTGATCTAGATAGCATCTTTACAAGCATCAATGTTATTAATCCTAAAAATTAGACAAATAGGTTCACTGGTCTAAAAGCTGTCAAACAACTTTTTGTTACAGCAAGAAAGCATATGTTAATATGCTAAGAATATGTCACCTGTGTCATTTGCCCTCTGACCTACTGTGAGTCAAGAACGGTTCTCAAGAGAAGCTTAAGGAGTGGTTTTACCAATTCTAATTCTCCACCACCACCCCAAGGGAATTCCTACAAACTGAGTGACCTCCTACATCCTCTTCCTTCTCTCTCTCAACTGCACCACCTTGGTTCTCTTAACAACACACTCCTCTTAAAGTGGTAAGCAAGCCTGCCGTACCAACAGACTGAAGAACAGTTTTTATCCATGGGCTGTCAGACTGCTGAATGGGAAATAATCCCAGGACAAGTATAGAAGAACTGACCTGTGGGCTGGCGCATTCTGTGTCAAGTACACAGGGTGCAATAAGACTGAGTGATTGCCAGTGAGATGGGGGCGGGATGGTGGTGGGGGTGGGCACGGGAGACTCAGCTAATTTCATTGTGCACATGTTGTACATTGACAATAAAGGTATTATTATTATTATTATTATTATTATTATTATTATTATTATTATTATTATTATTATTATTATTATTATTATTATTATTATTATTATTATGTAACATGCTACTATTAGGGGCGAAATGATGTTACCATCTCTTCTTTTTTTCAAAACAAGGAAAACTGAAGGAAAACTCCAGAGAACTAGAATGGATTGGGCAATGGATTAAAATAAAAACTTCCCCAAGACAAAACTGAAGGCAGGATGATAGATTAACTGTGCCCCCTTGTGGTCTACACTACCAAGGCACGGGCGACACACCACACCGTCTTGTTCACACGGCACAACACAATTGATGACAAACGCAAGGCATCTCCTGCAACCTCCTTCCATTGGCAGGGAACCTTATAACAAACTTGGTTTCCGAGAGCGTAAGGAAACGGGGAAAACAAAAGGGTGTACAGCAACGCAAGGATAGAAAACCGGAACAGTATCAAGGCTATGTTGTTGCTATGTGACACCAAATCACCTCGTTTACAGAGACCCGATCAATGAGAGATCTAATTTTTGTGTGCATGCATGTGCTAAGCGGCGTGCACAAAACCCACCAGCTTGAATTGTGGTTCCGCCACCAACCTAACAAAAACAGGCATGGAGTGGTGTTTTCCCCATGGGTGAATGGGGCCTTCCCATCCCTGTATGGAGTGGGGGGGGGGAGGTCAAGGCAGGCTCACACGTGTGCCACACAGGGAACCTTGATCCACTGGTTAGTGACCAAGTCAAGGACACAACACATGTTCCGTACACACAGGCTCCAAAATCCCCAGCCTAAAGAACCTAAGGATAGCAGGGAGGCACAGGGGCCTTGTCTAGAATCCGGGTTCACCTGGAATTGAATGCACTGGAATTTATTGTTCTTGGCCACGTCCCGGAAGGCGGGGCTCCCAAATTGTAAAAGCCAAAGTATAAGGATTCTAACTTGGGGGGGGGGTGCCTGATTAAAGTCTTATCTGCTTATTCATTTCAGGCCCCAAAGCCCTAGGATGCCATGATGGGGAAAATATGTTTTTCCAATTCCCTGGAAAGATGCCATAAGTCAAAGTAGAGAATATTGAGCCAGATGGATTACTTGTTGCGTGATGGCATTCTGGGAAATGTAGTCCAAAAAGAGATCCCCCCCCCCCCCGAAAACAGATTCAGCCTGAACAGTTTCCATCCTGCCAAGTGACGTACTCATCAAAGGGCAGGTTCCCCCGAGTTACCTTTTGGGTTCCAGACGAGCGGTTACCAGACGGGCTCCAGGCCAGTTCTCTTCTTTTCCACTGTGGTACGAGATGGTAATGTCGACGTGGTTGAAGAGATAGAAAGTGTTCTTCTTGTTGAACTCAGACTGAAAAAAAATATTAAGGCATCCATCAGAACCTCAGAAATGCTGCTCATTTTATTTCCACCACAGAAACTTTGCACAGAGAGACACAATGGTGGAGCTGGGAATTTTCGCGTGAAGTTAAATGTAATAAAACAGGAGATAATGAAGATAACATACAGCGAAGTCAACCAAAATGTTACAAGTGGCCTCCACAAGCTACACTGTGTCTAAACCATGCTTAAGTTTCATCCGACCCATCTCAGGAATCAGAACAATGTTGAGCATATGCTCCTGCAGTCTTAACCATACAGATTTTGTGCATAAGAGAAATGTACCTTCATCACTTACACTGATAATACAGGCATCTTTCGCTCGCCCATCTGAAGCCACAAAGCATCCAACAGGAAATCCTGGATTGCAGTATTTTTGTCCATCTTCCACATCATAACACCAAGTAACGGGCATGTTATCTATGATCCTAAGGAAGGTTGAGCAGATCCAGAACATTAAAACACATTCGCTTCCATCATCCAGTTCACAAATACATTACAGTGTGAATTCCTCTGCTCACTATTAACTTTCCTCCCAGCCTGTTATGTCTGTTTCTAGAATCATCTAGATGGCTCATTTTTCAGCCTTCCTCTACAGAAGAACGATTTGGGTTCAAGAACGTGCCCACTCACCAGTGATGCTGGTAATTCAACTGCATTCCTTTCTTCAAAAAATCCAGCTTACTTTTATCTTCTGTTTTCGCTGGGTCGTAAGATTTCATACAGACTGCCTTGCATTTTTCTTCTTTGTTAAATGTAAACTGGAATAAAAACAGAACTGTTTTTATAGTGCACTTGCATTTTTAAAGCGATCTTCATCCCAACAATTAAAAAGGAATCTAAGATAAACACTACATTAAACATCTCAACCCTTGAAAATTCTGATTATCCTTATTTACTATTCAGTGATCAGTGAAATATCTTTCTTCCTCATTATATAACACATACACACACACACAGTTTCCACTGCCACAGATGATAGGTGGGATACAGACAATCACACAGGATTTCTGCACATACAATCTCCCATTTGGAATTCAGAGCATCTGAAACTGCATTGTCCAAAAAGGGCTTTGAGACCTTTCACAAACATGAGTAGGCCTACTTTAGTGTAGGCAGCCTAAAAGGCTGTATCAGTGTACAAGGCACAAGGAAGTCATTAATTAGAAAAACACATCCGTTGTTTTTAAGGCTGCACAAGAGCCCATCTATTCTGTTTCCAGCAGCAATGACGAAAATGACATTTGAAAATTCCCAGAGGAGAGAAAAAATGTTTCTAGGGTAGCACATTGCACCATTACATCTTACTCCAGTGGTGTTTCCTGAAATTTCTACCTGAACAGCACAAATACATATTAGCAAATGATGGCTTATTATTTCCAATCAGTATTGCATGCAGTTTACTGCATAGGCTATGAATGTACTGCTGAATAACTATTATCACAGCATCAAGCACTCTTGTTTGCAAAAGGTCCAGAGCCCAAGATCAATTCTGACTGCCCAATAGTTTATGGACTTGAACATGAATGAACCCAGCATGTATTCAACACCTGTTTTTAAAAAAACTTTGAAAAGCAATTGTGTGCAGGGGGTTGAAGGCAAGTACCAACATGATTTAATCACACAAATCAAGCCATCTAAAATAGCAGTTTTAAGGCTGTAATAACCTTGTAGGGCGATGAGGCTATTCTCTCTCCAAATAACACTTGTCCAAGGTTTTCTGAAGGTCTCTTTTCTGTGGCATCTTGGCAAAAGTCAAAACTATGGGGGAGAAACAAAAAATGTTTTTTTACCCCATAAACAACAGTTAGCATAAGAAGCATTACATACAGAGTCAGGTCCGACAATGTTTTAATTGACGAATTCTGTCCCAGATTGTTTGCTACCCAAAGAAAACACCAAACCGTAGGCTGCATACACTGCAATAAACCATCATATATCTTCCAGAGGAAGAAGAAAATTGTTATCTGTATGCTCCCCATTTTCACCTGTCCTGTCTTATAATCCCTTCTCCGGAATGTACGCTTAGGGGAGAGGGAATCAACATCCTTGTTCAGAATGGAAAGCCAGATCACAGTTTGCCCAAATCATGATCTGGTTGGTGGCCACTCACAAACCACATGGTTTTTCTAAAGACAGTGACTTAGTCATCTGAACCATTTCAACGTTACTTCTGTTCCACTTGCTTTATCCACAAATACCCCATTGTACAAGTCTTGCAAGTAGTTTGCAGTCGCTGGAAGAGTCTCAAGCAACTCAAATTGAAAACTGACCTTGTTAAATAAATACTTCAAGGAGAGAAAAATGTGATAATGACTTCACAGAATCAAAACCGGTATCGGAATACACTTACGCATCATATTCGTACGGCAGAACTGATTCAACTGAGTCCAGTCTGTTCACAAACAACTCAATTTGTGACTAGGAAAAAGAGAGATAGAAATTTTTTAGGCACTCTGAATTGAATAAAACCACCAGGGAGAGATTATCCATTGTTCGTTAAATAAATGTAACAAAATATATCTCAAAGTAAAGAAGTGTACAAAGCTTACTCAGCTAATAATTCCTAAATATATTTATTCAGGCACAAGACACACATACACATGGTTTGACTTGTCCCTAAAAGGTATACTGTAATGTAGTTGGAAATCTCAGTGAAACAATGAGTCATATGTTCAGTAAACATGGTCAGGACGTTGTGGTTCCAAATTTACAGTCCTTATTTTTATGACTTCCTTCTGGATCAGAAAGCACTTGTTTTGTAGGATCTAGTTCCCACAACTCTTCCAGATAAGTTGCCTATATACTGTACTGTATATTCCCTATACCAAGGCCATGGCATCTTCTATTACGTCTATCCATTTTATGTCCATTCTTCTTCTCCCATTTTATCCTTAGCAATAACACCTTTCCCTTACACTATCCCTAAGAAGGGGTACTGAAAAAGGAAAATCCAATCCAGGAGTGGATTTTAATTTGGAAGGATGCAAAGCATTGGTTCTGCTATGAAATCTAGGCTCCTGCTCTTTAATTCCCAGCATTTGTTCTCCCAGTTGAACCGTGTTAAAAAGTTGATCAGACAAACCCACAGTAAATCTAAGAAACACACCTTTTGACCGCTGGTAAAAGACTTTCACTAATTGTCAGTCCATCCACCTGACCACATCATCTTTCACTTAGAAAGAGCACACGACTGTATTCATGGTGAGCATTAAGCAGGAAGTAACAGTCAAAAATTTAGGAGGACAGGACTTGAAATACACAACAGGAACTCTTTCTCCCAACAGTAGTGGGACTGCCCCAACAGAACTGCACAAGTCAGTTTCATCAAATAAAGCCTTGCTTCCAAAGGAAAAAGAACTTCAGGATGTTTGGAAAAGCTTGGGTACATAAGGCAGGCTGAATGCCACAGCATGCAGGACCTACGTCTAAGTAAACATACACGCTATGCTTATAAATTTTACAATTGGGTAACACGCACTCCACAATACAGAGTTGGAATAGGACTACACATGGGCTGAAATTATGATGAATGGGAAGGACACAACTGGAAAATGTAGGAACATTATTTTTACAGCTTCCTATATTGTCTCTTGAAGCTTTCCAAATATTCGTTTTTAGAAAAATAAAATCAAACAGCAAGGAAATCGTTCTAAAATATAATCAATTGCAGCATGCTGGCATGATAATTATCTTTAATCCTTACACTCCATCATCACCTGTCATTATTTCTATTTTTATTAATGTATTGGTGTCCAAACTTAGAAAGAAAATCCCGGGAGGGTGGGTGAGCTTAGATTTTAATTACTCTTTCCATTCAGTGTGCTTAGTTTTGCCAATTATTTTGTTTTTGTGACAAGAATTTTTTTATTTGATCAAGAAATTACTAAACATTTGCTTTTGTCATTGATTTTAACACTCAAAGTAAATATTTTGCTACAAAGGGATTTGACGATAGGAAAAATCAGAGTTTCCAAAAAACAAGAGACCCAGGTGCCAAAAAAGTTTGAAATAATCTAGTCCAGGGCTTTGAAGTGCTCAGAAGACTCTCTGCATTTGATCAAGCTGAACTGATATACCAAGCCTGCAACCAAAACCAACAGCACAACTTCTCATCTTGCAGATGAAAAAAATCTGGGAGCCACTCTTGCTGGGCCCAACCATGCAGCTGCAAAAGTGAGATTTTAATCAGGAACTTCCTGGTTCTTAGCTGGGCCTCCAACTAACTGACACAACAGCAGGTCTCTTGATATGGAAGCCGGAAAAAGATTAAATGTATCAGTTATCCGAAAGCAGAGGGGTAGATATCAGAAAGTAAATCAGAAAGTAAATACAGATTTAGAGAAAGAAGAAGAACCTTTCTCTACGGGATAAGAAAATGCAAAAGAAAACCAGGCAAGGTGAGGTGCAACCCATCCAACATAAGGACCTCAGATTTTGCTAAGGGATTTTAAAACGGGGGTGGGTGGGGGTGGGATGTCCTAGGAAGCACCTGCTTAACATAAATAGTGAGGGCTAACAAAGTTTTTGTGCCCTGCCCTATTTCAATGGGGCTTGTCCCCAGATGGCCTCTTATAAATGCAGTATATGCATACATGCCTCCATGCAGTACATTTATTATATTTATTTATTTTTACATTTCTGTACCACAACAACCTATCTCCCCAATGGAAACTCTTTAAAATATGAATTTTAAAAGCCCCCTCTTTGGACAATCTATGCTTTAATAGGTGCTCCCTCTTGGAAAGGTGTTTGGGGGGGGGGCTTTATTTGAGAGGACATTTCCGAAGGGGGAGGGATTTTTTTGTTTTTAAAAAAGGCACTTCCTTTTTAATTGGGGAGGGTTGCTTTTTTAAAAGAGGGAGAAAGAAGAGTGATGGGGGGGAGAGGAGCAGCACCTCAAATGTTAATCCCAGGAAATCCGAGTCCCACCAGCATTTCACTTCCTTTGGGGAGGGAGGTCAGGCCGCCCGTTCCCTCCTCCTCTTTTATTAGTATATATTTTTTTTCCTTGTTCTCTTTTGCTGTTTTATATTGTTGTTTCTTATTCTCATCGCAAACCGCCCAGAGTTCCGTCTGGAAGGTGGGCGGTCTATAAATACAACCCATAAATAAATAATAATAAAAATAATTTAAGGAGGAGGGGGGTTGGGGTTAGGGTTTTAAGGGCGGGGTGTCGTTTCTGGGGCTGGAGGGGGGGGGGAGGAAGAGTCCCATATGGGGAGGATGGGGAGGTATTGCCGACCCCTCTTTTCTCGCCGCCTGAGGACCCCCACCCACCCACACACACAGAGAGAGAGAGACACACACACACAAGTACCCCCCCTTTTTTTCCCCCTCCCTCCTACCTTGCAGGCGGCGCTGCCTTCCAACGGGGCGGGCGGGGGCTCGCAGAAAGTGACGGGGGCCAAGCCGGGCAGGTAGAAGGCGCCGCAAAAAAGGGACGACGGGCCCCTCAGCGCCAGCAGCCACAGCGACGCCCAGCAGGGAAGCCAAGCCCGGGCGCCCATCTTGGGGGTTGGGGGTGGGGGTGGGGGGTCCTCCCTTCCTCCCTCCTTCCAGGCCGGCAACAGGGTGAGCTGGGGGAGGAAGAGGAGTGAGGGGGCTGCTCCTTCCTTCCTTCCTTCCTTCCTCCCTTCCTTCCTTCCTTCCTCCTCCTCGTCGCCGGCGTCACAATCGCCCGCCTCAGGCAGGCGGCCTGGCCTGGGGTGGACGGGCGGGCCGCCTCAGCCAGCAAAGCCTCCCTCCGCCTTCCCCTCGGCACGTGACCGGGACGCGCCGGCGCCATCTTGAAGAAGGGCGACGCCGCGCTGGCCGGCGCCATCTTGAAGAAGGGCGCCAGGCCCTCCTTCAACCTTCTCTTTTCCCTCCCTTCCTTCCTTTCCCCGCCAGGCCGGGCAGAGGGAAAAGGGGGCCGGCCGGGCTTTTGCCCCCTGGGGACTTTGTTGTGTTTCTAACGACAAGTGGTACCTTGTCTAAAGGAAAAAAAAGGAATTTGCCAGCCGTGCAGCCATTAAAACAAACAACATGAAAACTAGACTAGGGGGATACCTTCCTAGGCTGCTAAGTAGAAAAATAAAAAAGTCGTTGAGCTTTCGAAAGCACAAGTCCTCTTTTTCAAAGGAGGTATAAAAGTCCAAACATGGCAAGGGGATGTATTTTGCCCGGAGAGAGTTCTTAAAAGTTCACTTGGCAAGATGGAGGCCAGGCTTCTTCTTGGATAAAGGAATTCACTCTTTCCAAATGAAATTCTGTTAAGCAAATGTTCCTTTGTACATATTTCCCATAGGGATGTATTGAAAACAGAGTAATGTTGTATGGATTAGACCCATAGAAAATTCTGTTAAGCAAATTTCCCCTATCTCCGGAACTTATCTTGTACAGCTTTTATGTTATACAAACCGCTTGTTATACAAGGGTTCACTTCTCTTGAACATGCCTTAATTGTACTGGACTGTATATTATCCCTCATTGCTATAAGCCGCCTCAGCTCTTTTTCCAAGGGGAAAGGCGGGATAAAAATACTCTAAAATTAAAATAAATAAGAAACAAGTCTGCAAAGTAGGACAAGTTGCCTAGCACAAGGCACCTGTCCTCTATTACTGTCTTTTTTGTAATGTTCTTCAGTTTTGTTTTCATCCTTGTATTTTATCCTGGTCAAGTAGTGTGTTTCAGATGAAATTTTTAAAAATCTAAATCAGGATTATAAGGTACAAATGTGCAGACTCAAGCAAGCTACTGTACTGTATACTAAACCGCCACCCTCACCTCTGCACTGCACAAATTTGTTCTCCTGTGTTTCCAAAATACAGTACTGTATCTTAGTGTCCTTGGAGATTTGATGTAAATTGTTCCAGATTTACTTGCTGCTAATGCTACGAATAGTTATCATTTTGTTTAATTCTGCCTCCAAATGTTTCCACATTATCATGTGTCTCTTATTGCTGCATTGTGACATTGCACAAGCTGCCCCAGGACCTGAAAAGTGAGTGAAAAACAGAAAGAATAAATATTATTTCAAATAGTATCTTTTTTTGGTTGTTGTTGCAACTTGCGAGCCTGTGTTGACCTTAAGTTAACCAGAAAGCACAAAGCAGATGGACTCGAAGTGGGGCAGAATTTCCACACATAAGTGAATGGCTTGGCTTAATATTGATAAGTCATTGAGACGAAGGTAGCAAAAGAAAATGTATTTTTTGAAGGCTTTCACGGCTGGGAACTGAAAGCTGTTGTGAGATTTTCGGGCTGTTTGGCCGCCATCTTCAGAGGGCAAGGAGCTCAGGGAACTAGGAGGTCTCTCTGTGCTTTACAGGGTGATTGAAAAAAAGTGTTATATTGTACTCTGAATATTGCGCTTTGTCGCTACTATGTAAGCCGCCCAGAGTTCCTCCGGGAAGATGGGCGGGATACAAATGCAATAAATAAATAAATAATAAATAAATAAATAAAAAATTGCCAAAGAGAGGGGCGCAGATGCTAGCAAATCCGTAATATTTACCCCCTTTTTGACCTGCAAATTATTGCAAATGGATAAGTTGCATACATTGGAGTGGAAACTTCCTTAACTTTCAAAGTGGGGCTTGCAAAGGCCATGAATAAATAAATAACCCAACCCCCCCAAGATTGTGGCCTCCGAAGACCACCCGCCTCCTTGGCCCGGGCCCCTCCCGCCTCCAACCCCGCGCGCGCTTCATCACTTCTTTTTTTTTTTTCTCGTTTCCATCCGGGCCTTCAGAGGCCCGTTCGAACGCGCTGACGTCACGCCTATATAAAGGCCCTCGGCCCCTTTGTTCCTCCTCAGTGCGTCGTTGCTCTTCTTCGAGCGGGAACGCGGTAAGTGTGTGCCGGCTTGTGAGGCGGTTGGGACGGGGCTGCTTAAAACTAATTATTGCTAATATTGTTATTTCAACGGCCGCTCCCTGAGGCGGCTCTTTCCTTTCCACGCCTTCCCGAGAGATATATTTAAAACGTTTATTACATTTTTTCTCCCACTCGCCCCCCCCCCTTTCAAGGGCTTCCCATTATTCTCCTCACGGCTGAGAGCGGGAGCGGTGGCCGAGAAGCCATTTTAAGGCGCTGAGGAGCGAGGAATTTGTTTTTTTTTCGGGGGATAAAAAAGGAAAGAAAAAGGCGTCAAGGGATTACGGTTGAGGAAGGCGGGAAGCCCTTCGCTCGCTCGCCTCCCTCAGGCCTGCTGGAGAAGGCGGGCCTCTCCTTCCCATGAATGAAGCGGGCCCCGGGTGGGCGTGTGAGGGAAGGCGAGGGGGCGGGTCTCGGGGCCGCCATTTTGTGCCGGCCGGGTGGCGCGAGGGGTCTCGCCGAGATGGGGGAAGCCCAGGGGGCCGCTGCTGCGCATGCGCCGCTCCTCCTCCCCCCCTCCCCCTCGGCGGCCGCGTCCCCCTTCGCCCACCGCTGGCTCGCCTCCCAGGCGCCGGCTCGCTCTGCGCATGCGCCGCGGGCCTGCCGCCCCCCCCCTCCTCCTCTTCCAAGGCACAAAAAAGGCTTAAGCAAAAGCATTCAGTCTTGCATCTACTTGGTTGCTCCCTCTGGTTTTCTGTTGTTATTATTATTTACTTCATTCATGGTAAAGGGTAGGAAAAAAGTATTTGCAGCGCCGGGTCCTAGCGAGTATTTGTTGTTTTTGCAATATTGCCTTTTCCGATGTTCTTATTATTACATGTTATTGTATGGGAACCGCCCAGAGTTCCCTCTTGGAAAATACCCGTTGCAGTATACAAATATAAATATAAATAAACGACAGCCTAATCCACAAGGCGTCTGTCTAGAAATAAACTCGATTAACGAACTTAGAAAAGTGCACGTTCTGCAGTTTGTGGGCCCTGAGACCCTGAAAGGAGATCATGCAAAATTGAGAGGTTTTTTGTTGTGTGATGTTAGCAGATTTAAAGAGGAGCAGAATGCTGTGGACTAACAAGGTTTGATTCATTGTGAGCTTCAATGTATCAAGATACATCATCCTCCCTATCTGAAGAAATGGTTTGGCATTCATGCGAGCTTTGCTCCGGCTAAAAGAGGTGGTAGAACTAGTCCTTTGTACATAAAGAGCATCTTACAGTTCTCAGGAGGAGAGACTGGTAATTGGCTGCAGCAAGGCTTTGTATGACCAGATTGGGACAGACATCCCAGTTCACACCACCAGGGGGGTAATATGAAACCTGTAATCACTGAGCCCCCGTTTTGAAACCCACTTTAAGCAGAGAGAAGCTCGATCCACAGAACTGGCCGTTACTTGTTCTTCGCCGCCCTAAGTCCTGTGGTGCCCTTGGGAGATAGAAACTTAGTTTTTGTTTGTGATTTTTTTTTGTCTAATAAATGGCTTGCGTTCAGATTGTATACTTATGCTGTTTTCCCTGGCCTTAGTTGCTGACTAGGTCGAAGGATTTGATTGTATGAGGTTTTGGATGATGATATATTTAGTCTAAATTAAATCTGTAGGCAGAAATCAGGGAGATATTGTGGAAACAGCCCTTTGAAGGAGAAAGATGGGGTGGTAATTACATAAATAAATAATGCAAATGTTTATATTTTTAAGCATGTTGATCATTTGGCTTCCCCTGACATGATGTACAACTCTTGCTGCAGTGCCTCTAAAATTGTGTAGAGCTAAATAAGGTGCTGAAATGGCAACAAGGGGCTTAAAGGAGTGGAGCAGCTCCCCTGTTTAAAATTTGGGCTGCTGACACAAATGATATACTGCAAGAAATGTCTAAAATTGCACAGTGAGGATTAAAGTTACTTTTACTGTTCAGTGATCCTGAAAATATTTTAAGAATGGAAGCTACTTCTCCTGAAGCACATGCCTGCAGAATTTGAAGGTGTTGGTTTTAGTGGCTAAATGATGTGTTGGGGTATGTTGTTTTAGCCAAGTAAAAAGCAGTTGCTGATTAATTTGTGAAGTGACGGCCAACCTAACATGCAAAACTGGTATTAACAGATTGGCATGCTTCTGGCCCAGTTTAAGACTCTTAATTACAGAACCCATGACATAGTTCATTATTGGCAGTATGGAAGCATTTCTTAAGAGTTTGAGATTTGGATATGTTCTGTTTTAGATCCCAGCCAGTGTCAAAATGGTTGAAGCCGATCGTCCTGGGAAGCTCTTCATTGGTGGACTGAATACAGAGACAAATGAAAAGGCTCTTGAAGCTGTCTTTGGCAAATATGGTCGCATAGTGGAAGGTAAATGCAAATTATTTTGGACAGGGTGGGATATCAAGTTAAAGTTCTGCTGTGATGATCTTAACAGTTTTGACTGCCCGGTGATAGAATTTTAACATCCTCTAAGAAGTTCTGAGCAGATTTGTTTGACTCTTAGTTGGTGGGTGTCGCTGGGGGATCCTGAGCAGGGGAACTGACCCAGTGGTCTCTCTTTAGTTCTCCTTATGAAAGATCGTGAAACAAACAAGTCCAGAGGTTTTGCTTTTGTCACCTTTGAGAGCCCAGCAGATGCCAAGGATGCTGCGAGGGATATGAATGGAAAGGTAAGAATTAACGTGCTGGGTGACACTTTGCCTCTACACTAAGATTAACAGACAAATGGAATAGGTGTGAGTGCCACCGTTGTTTTCATGAAGATAGTAAGGGAAGTTTGATGATACACTAGGAAAGGGTGGGTTCTTGATTAACCCCTGGAAATACTTTGTCTTCAGGTAACAATAGTGATAATCTAGAAGCAACTCTAGACTAAGAATATATCTTAGTATGGTTGGAATTGTTGAAATATACACATTTTAAGCATAATATTGTAATTGCAATAACTTTTATCACTTGGTGCTTGAAACTAAAGTTGCAAGCACTGCCACTTATATTCCTTATAAAATATTACTGGATGTATGCATAAAAATGAATTTGACCCACAGAATGGGAAATATAAGAGCAAAGGAATTGTATACAATGAGATACACCAGGGGGGGGGACAGTTTTGTCTACTGTTCCATCTTCCCAAGTAATCCTCTTGAAAGTCTCAAACTTGAATTTGTAGTGTATTGGAGTGATAAATTATGGTCAGTTCTTATAACTCAGTTAATTGAATTGGCACTTTTCATATAGCTTGTGCATCTAATAAAGAGATCCCAAAAAAGGATCTGTTAGGGAAGAGGAGGAGTTGATGTTTTTAAAATATTCTAGATCAGAGCACTTGGGCTTGAATGCTTTGATTTTTGCCCTTCATGATATTTAGTATAATAACCACAAAGAGAAAAAGTGTTAAGAATGGAGGGACTTTCAAAAAAACCCCAGCAATTTCTGTGCACACTGAAATTAGATTCCTTTATTCAGTCTTTAGATGGAAAAGCCATTAAAGTTGAACAAGCTACCAAGCCAACCTTTGAAAGTGGTAGACGTGGGCCCCCACTCCCTCCGAGGAGCAGAGGTCCCCCAAGAGGTCTTAGAGGTGGAAGAGGCGGAAGTGGAACACGAGGGCCTCCTTCAAGAGGGAGTCATTTGGGTATGTCTATTCCCACATGCAAGGGGGCAGCGTGAGAGAGGGCTGCTTCATAGTGTATTGTGAGACCCACAGCATTGCAATTCCTTGAGTATAACTGAAAAGATGTCATATTTATTAGAAAGGCCAATTTTCTAATTTCAGAAATGATTTGAGTGGAATCTTGCTTCTGTTTCAAACTACAAGCTAGCACTGAACTTGAAATTGTATGGCCTTGAGTTTTTGCAGGTTTGCTTACACAAGAGAATGTGTGGCATTAGAGTAGATTTTGGGATTAGCCTCATGCTGATCAAGCAGAGTGGGTGATTGCCCCTAATATACAGAAATCTTGCAATTGTGTAGGAAAGCATTGCAAAACATCTGCAAACTAGTGGATTAAAATGCATTTGACTGACATTTGCAAGGAGCTAAAATAATGATAAAACAAAAATTGGATCCATTTTTTCTTTGTTAAACAAGTAAAAAGGAAGTTTGATCAGTATATCTGTTTTGTTTTAGTTTTTAAAACACTGTTCTTCTTATGTTCCTTTTTAAACTGACAGCCAGTTAACATAACCCGTTACTGTGTCCAGTATGAGGTATAACTTGTAGTTGGTGCTTCCTCAGTACTTGTACCCTTACGATGTTTTGCAATACCGCTCCCAGAATTCCTGTCCTCTGTGCTGGCTGGGATTTGTGGGAGCTGAAGTCTGAAACATCTAAAATAATTCATTTGACCTGGCTGTTGTAGTATGTGGTACGCACTGGAATCTAGATTTTGATTTTACAATAACATGTTGACATGCATGGGTCATCTCAGGTTGGCTATATAAACTTAAATGTTCAGATCAGTTTCCTATGGCAGGGGTTTCAGGTCCAGCTAAGAACCAGTAATAATTGAAGTTTCGAAGTGTTGGCAGTTCTGTAGCAGCAGGTGTGTGTTGTTCATTTTAACTGCCCATATGACAAATTATGGGTGATGTTCTGTTATGGGTCATTTACTTGTTATGGCCAGTGGCCTTAAGAAATCAAAATTGCTGCTCTTGTATTTGGTTCCATCATTGTTCAGTGGTTCCCTGTTTTGCTTTCCCATTTTTTCCTTTTATCCATTAAATAGGAGCAATAATGAGAGAGAGAGAGAATTGGAAGGTAGCCTATGAGTCATTGAGTCCAGCCCTCCTGTCATGGAAACACAGTGGGGGAATCAAACTCTTAACCACTGAGCTACCCAACAATTTGAGGATGGGGAAGTGCTCCATATATATGGAGCCTACTACAGGCCACTCCACATTGTGGCAGTGCAAGGTGCTCTCAGTGAAACTGATCCATCTGAGAAATCTGTTACTGCTTGCTTCTTTGTTGCTGGTTGATGGGGAACTTGGCTATCTGGCTGACATTCATTGCTGTTCTAGGTTCTTCTCGAGGCCCTCTCCCGATGAAGAGGGGCCCACCTCCACGTAGTGGAGGCCCACCACCTAAAAGACCTGCACCTTCAGGACCTGTGCGTAGCAGCAGCATGGGTGGGAGAGGTAAGCTGGTGGGGGGAGCTGTATATACTTCATATACATTAACTCAGAAATAGAAGCAGAGTAGTAAAATCTCTGCTGTTCCTTCAGTTGGTCAGTGGCTCACTTCTGCAACCCAGAGGTCCCTTCAGATGTCACTGACCCTGTTCTTTTTATCTCTCTTGGTTGAGCTTTGTGGATATAGTCAGTGAGGCTGCTTGTTTTTTTCAAGAGCTTTTTGTGGGACAGTGCTAAGGAAGCAAGTCCCACATTTCATTCCAATTTCCTGGCTGGAGCAGAGATAATGGGTTTTGGTCTGAACAAAAACCGATGAACTTAACATTGATGAACAGTGAAGGTATTCTACTTAATCCTTTATGCTTATATACAAGTATGAAAACTGGCAATTTGGTCAACTTGGCCACCTTTTGTAGAGGAGTGTATGCAATTACATATTGGCAATTGCCAGATTAGAGCTTTGAAAATACCTGCTTCCTTAAGTAGCTATCTAGTATCTTCTAGTGAACAGACCCATGAGAGCTCTATTCCAGTTCTTACTGACCAAGGAGACACGGGGAGGGGCACTGCTGGAACTATTGAAAGCATTCTTAATACTTTACATACTTTACATAGCCCCATTAGAGTCATGGGTTGTTTTCAGCTTTTATGATACATAATAGGCGAAACCACTACCGAGAAGGCCCAGTTTCTAATTGATACCTACAAAATACTGTAGGCCTGTATTATTTCTCAGTTCTGCCAGTAGAGAGTATTAACAAGCTTGCTTCAGCTTGATACATTCTCTCAACTTATTGTGACAACAACTCTACACTGCTGCTGTGATTTGAGAACACTTCATTTTGTTCATGGCTTCAGCACCCTTGTCACGCGGCAGAGACAGCTACGGCGGGCCACCACGCAGAGAGCCACTGCCATCCAGAAGAGATGTCTACATGTCTCCTAGAGATGATGGTTACAGTACTAAAGACAGGTAAAATCAATGCCATTGGCGTATTTTCAGATGATATTTGTGGGGTGGGGGATTTCCCCAGTTCTCTACAGGTTTGCTTTTATCTTGCTGAAGATATTTTCATTCTAACTTCCACAGCTATTCAAGTCGTGACTATCCAAGTTCTAGAGACACACGGGATTATGCTCCTCCTCCAAGAGATTATGCCTACCGTGATTACGGTCATTCCAGTTCACGCGATGAGTATCCTTCAAGAGGCTACAGGTATCTAGAGTTTAATTTTGTGTGATCTCAAGTGGTGCTTCAGTCCACTGTAGTTCCACAGCCGAATTGATGTTTGGCCTCTGCAACTTGCCAAAATCAAGTAATGAGGTAATAATGTCAGGCTGCCAGATTCAAGTGGCTTATGGTGGCAGAAAAACAGTTTCCATAAAAACTGCTAAAGTGTAATGGACTTCAATAGATAAAAGAATTGTGCTGAATGAATTTGAACCAGCCACACACACTCAGTTTAACTACCTTCCATAGCTGTTATAAAGTGTAGGGAAGAATTGCAAGCATTCAGTAAATACTGTGTCTCTGGCCTCCCCTAACCAGCAGCATGCGTTCATGAGCACTGAAGGTGTAAAAGTGGTCTACTTGCTCACAAACAAATTGCCAATTCAGTCACAAAATCAGTTGATCAAAAGGACCATCAAGGCTCCTTAAACATTAGGGCGTGTAAAGTTTTCTGACTTTAAAAGTTCAGAAATGAGAGGTGCTAAAAATTGCGGCTCGATGGGACAATTTAGAAACTGTTTTTGCAAAATTGATATTTGGTTTTGCTTGGTCAATGAGCATTTTATGCAATTTCTGATTAATCTGTATACTGTTATTTTTTAGATATGCTGAAATATCTATATGAACTTATCTAAAAAGTTATTTCCTTGCATGTGACAAAACTTTATTAGCATGACCGTATTCATGTTGTGTTAGTTCTGAGTGTTAAAATGGCCCCCAAAGAAAAGGTAGGCAAGGAACATTAACACATAAGAGCAATTTGATTGGAACTAGCCAAAACGTCCTGCTTTCTGAACTGCCAACTTGGCCACAGAGTGATGAGGATGCTAGAAATTGTTCAGCAAGCAAAAGATATTTATCGCAAAATGATTGAGAAACGTGAACTTGCTACGGTGCTTTTATATTCCTTGTTATAAATTCAAAAACTACAATGTTACAGAAGGTTCAAGATAGGAGGGAGCTGTTTGCTGCTTGTAGGGAAGTGGTAGGAGCCAGAGAGGCTTTTTCACTTAAAACTTGATGAGATTTTTGACATCCTTACGTGCAAGTATAAAATTGTGCTTTGTTGTGAAGCTGGTTGTGCTACAGACGATAAAAAGGAAGTTCATATTCAATGTACATGTCATAAAGCTTTCTGCAAGTGAACTTGCTCTCATTAAAGGTCAGAGCACCAAAATAAGTTCTACTAGACCAGTGTTTTTCAACCACTGTTCCGCGGCACACTAGTGTGCCGCGAGATGTTGCCTGGTGTGCCGTTGGAAAAATTGAAAAATTCTGTCGAGCCCACTAGGCGGGCACTGGACTGTGTCCTGGGTATGAAGGAGCGGGGTTTTTGACCCCACCCTCAGAGAGAAGAAGACGTCGCGACTCGAGTCACCAAAAGGAACCGATGCAGGAGGAGACGGACGGAGACCAGGACTCTAATGGTGGTGTGCCTCGTGATTTTTTTCATGAAACAAGTGTGCCTTTGCCCAAAAAAGGTTGAAAAACACTGTACTAGACCACATCCAATTGGTCTGCCAGATTTCCCAGAACATAACACAAGTTTTTTTTTAAAAAAGCAAACAGCAAGAATATGAGAGAAGACTTTTTTTAAAATAGGCAGAGGCGCAAGCCTGCTGTTTCAAGATCACCAAATGAATTTATTTCCTTGACTGATGAGGAAGAAGAAATGACTGATCCTGAAAATAATAATAATTGAAGTATGTCTACTTACACAACACACTGGAAATACATAATGTTGCTATGCAGAGCATCAGATGTGGTATTTATTTATTTATTTAAGTACTTATATCCCGCTCCATCTTCCCCAACGGGAACTCTGGGCGGCTAACAATATAAAAAACATAAAAGGCTAGAAGCTAATGGTAGCGGCCATTACCACTGCGGCTTATATAGATGGTGGGTTTGTTACTGAAAAAGACAATACATTTGTCTTTGATGGCTGTCAAGACAGAACTTGGGTTCTGCTGGTAATTTTGATGTGTTTTCCCAGCACCATCTGTTTGCAGTGAGGCGGGGGGGGTGATATCTGTACCACTCTACTCCAGAGAAAAGTCAAAGCACAAACCTGCTGAAGATATTCCTGAAAATCAAGTGGCTTTAATGAACAGTGGAATTGATAAAACTGCAGTCCATTTGGGGTGATTCCACAAACAATGGTTGGATTGGTGGCGTGCAGTTTGTTGAAGTTTAGATTTGCCACAAGGTGGTCCTGTTAGTCCGTGCTCTTCATAGGAATGAGTTGCCCCTGCAACACTTGATCTTAACACTAGATGGGAGGACGTAATCAAACAACAAATGCACTGAATAAATTGGGAACATGCTAGACAATGCCGCAGAACTAGAAATGGATCCATCATTCTTTAAAGTCTCAAGGGGAGAGCTTCTCGCCTAGCCACAATGTAATAAATAGTTATAAATAAACCTTAAGACCATGCTATTTCGAGAGGCCTACGGCGAGGGTTAGGGACCCTGTCCTTCCCCCCCCCCCCCGCCTATTTAATCTTGGATCCAATTGTTTTTAGCAAATCTGGCCTATTAATCTGATTTTACACAGGCCATAAGGAGTCCCCATGGGGAATAGTACTAAATAAATAAATAAATAAATAGTCCATACGTCACAGGCCATAAGGACTGGAGTACTTCCCATAAATCTAGTCCGTCATGAAATTGGTTGTGTGACTCACTCAAGATGGTTAACAGGATTTGCGATGTTGGGTTTCAAAACGGTGTTAAGGACAAAATCTTCCAGAACGTAAGACGGATAGTAGTAGAGTACTTTGTTGGTGTGTCCTTCCCCTACTGGTTCCAGATCAGAGTAAAGCACTCTTGGGTTGAATCCCAATGCTATATGTTCCAGCTCCCAGGACTCCAAAAGAAAGCTGTAGTGGCTTTTGTTCTGCCACCTGTCAAGCATTCCGCTTGGTATGCATTTAGCGAAATGATCATTCTTCAAATGCTCGTGTTTTCCAGTAACAGTGATGAGAGAAAAGCTGGAGTGCAGAAGATCATTGACTTAAGGAGTGGAAATGATTTCATGGGAGATCTTTCTGTACATCCCAGAAAGATTCCTTCTAGTAATTGTTGTGCTACTTCCTGTTAAAACTCATAGCCTAAACTTGGAATATACATAAACCCCCTTAGACATGCAAGCTGACAATATCGGAAATCAGGAAGTTCATTAATGTGAACCTATGCAAGTTCCAAAGTGGCTGCGTCAAGGACAGTCTATGGGAAGAATTGTCAAAGAAGTCACAGAGGCAGCATGGAAAGTAGAGCCAAAAATCATGAGAGATAGATAAGGCCAAGAAGCAATTTGGTCGATGTCCAAGAATGAAACAATATAAGACTGAATGAAACTTGCTGCTTAATTTTACATTTTGTTCTTTGTTTAGAAAGTTATGTTTTGTTTTATGGCAGCTATTATCTCTCAAAAAGACATGCTCTGTTGAGACATACTCTATTCATGGAAATGATTCTTGGCACTAGGGAAGATTACCCTAGTCGAGAGATCTGTTATCTCTATGTGTATATTCCTCATTTGTTTATGCTTTGTAGTTTTGGTTTTGGAGGTAAGTCGAGTAGACCATATCTTAAATTTGTAAGGTGTCAGTTAAAATGCCAACAGTTCTCCGCTCTTAAGTCAGGATACCACTGTATTTATATAGTGCTATTGTGCATATTTTATAAAGGAGACTTAAAGATCTGAACTTGGATTATAAAGGCAAGGAAGGAATAAGCAAATATAAATACATTGCAATAAATTTTCCTTCCCTCTACTCTCTGCTTAGACTTAAGTGGTGGTAGTCTCCTACTGGCAGTAAGAAGTGACTTATCTTTCTTTTGCTTGGAAAGTATGTATATTTATGGTTAACTGCACGAGTGGAGTGCATTGACATTAATAGCAGCAGTAGAAAAATAAAAATGCATAAGCTTCCTGAAGAAGGAGCTTGCAGATATTGTGCTAAGCAACAGCCGGTATTAAATCCCAGTAGTTATTCCTCTTACAGCGATCGGGATGGCTACGGAGGGGGGCGTGACCGGGACTACTCAGACCACCCCAGTGGCGGCTCCTACCGAGATTCCTATGAGAGTTACGGTAAGTGCTTGTTCTGTGAGGCTGAGCAGATGTAATAGGCTTCTTGCTTGTCGTGCTAGATGGTTGATGCATGAAGGGGGGATTAGTGTGCTGGGCCTGCCTGCCGCAGTGAAAAAGCTGAACAGTTATTTTAACGAAATGATTAAATTACAGTTCCTATAACCTAACGAAGCCAAGTTCAACAATTCTGAATTGCATCTATCACTGGAAAAAAAAGGCTGAGTTTCTTCTGTAATATAGCAAGCTGTTCTGGAATAACCCCCCAAAAAGAGCTGCCTTGAGAAAAAACCAGCGTCTTCAAACAGTCTGTTTATTTCGTTCACTGCCTGGTCCTTCCCTGCCAAATGTCCCAACATGTGAGATTATATTAAGCTTCTCAGTTAATACAAAAGAGTAACAGAGGCCATTGATTCAGTTCTTTTAAACTCAGATGTGAAATTTTGGTGGTTTGATTTATAGTGTTGCCCTATTACCTGACCATTGAACCTGCAGGTAACTCACGTAGTGCTCCCCCTGCACGAGGGCCCCCTCCATCTTATGGTGGAAGCAGTCGCTATGACGATTACGGGAGCACCCGAGATGGGTATGGTGGAAGTCGAGAAAGTTACTCAAGCAGCAGGAGCGATGTCTACTCAAGTGGCCGTGACCGGGTTGGAAGGCAAGACCGAGGCCTCCCCCCTTCCATGGAAAGGGGTTACCCTCCTCCGCGTGATTCATACAGCAGCTCAAGCCGCGGAGCGCCCAGAGGTGGTGGCCGAGGAGGGAGTCGCTCTGATAGAGGTGGTGGCCGAAGCAGATACTGAAACTTTTCAAACTCTTGGACCAAATCAGTTTCTTTTTTCTCCAACAAAACGAACGTGGAAGTTTTAGCTTCACTCCCAGAGGACTACCGAAACTTTGTTTTTACCTTTTTTTATTGTTGCTTGTTAAGTTCCCCTCCATTAATGATGTTTTTTTGGTGAGGAAAAAGTAAACATGTTTAATTTCATTTCAAAAATGTTAATATTTCTCTCAAAAAGCCGATGTTAAATGTATGCCATTTTTAGCCTGTGTACTAGTGTTGTAAACTTTCGAAGTAAACGTTAACACTGAAATGCCGCTCTTCTCACCTCGTGAATGAGACCATCAAACCTAAGGCTTCCCCATAACAGCTTGCAGCCATCTAAAATGGCCGGCGGATCATTCTACTACACATGCAAACATGCCTACTTTCTGGGCAAACCATGTTAGCTGTTGGAGGGTGGTGGGAATGTGTGCCAGAGTAAAAATGTTAATTGCTCTCTCCATGCTGAAATGGGCACAGCGCTTCCAAATACAAATTTTCTTCAGTCATATGTAACATTCAGAGTATCGTTCAGTCATTAAATCAAAACAACAAATGGATAGTGCTGAATGTACATTATGCCTTTCTACATATTACATTTGGGGATTTACAAGAACCTCAGTCCTCCCCATAACATGTTAACTTGTAGCAAACAAGCTACAGAGTTCTGTAAGTAAGAGGTTTGACCAGTTCCATCAAAGAAGCTACAAAAACAATACTTGCTCTTACTGTTTCAAATTTTTGCAACCCTGTAGTGTCTCATTTTTAAAGGAACATCTTTGACTCCAAAGGCAAAATGGAGAAAATAAGATAAGCAAAGAAGTATTTCTCTCCAACTTCTGACATAAAAACAAGTGAAACTTTCAGCATTCCAACAACAGATTTAAAGCATCAAATGCCAGTGAAACAGCAAAGATGGTAAGCAAAGCAAACTAGTTTTTCAGTCGTAAGTCAAACATGAAAGCAAAACTATCGTCCTCTTAGTACAGTAGGACATGCTGTACGTCATGGCCATGGAAGTCCTTTCTAGATTTTAAAGCAGCACCAAATGGAAAAAAAAAACCTGTGCTGGGATAGCCTTAGGCGAAGTCCTCCAAATTCAACATAACCTTGTCTTGGATGAAATGTTTGGCACAAAGCTTTGGCAAAATGACAATTAAGAAAGCACCTGACTGTAGACAAAGCATTCTTGTAAAGGGTCGGGAGGGGTTATTTTTTTGCCCAGTGTCTTTCACTGAAGATTCTGGTGTTTTGGATTTTTATTTAAAAAAAAAAGCCTGCCTGTACTGCATTTTAAGAAATTAATTGTAACACAGAAATTGGCTTAAATGGCCAAAATCTGCACCAGCATTATGGGGGGAAAACAAGCAGTATTATGAACTTGTTGTTTAGTTGGATGCCTGCCTGACTTTTTTTCTTTGTACTGTAGTCTTTTGTGGGGCGTTCTGATGCCAGTGGCAGAGCCCTGTGGAGAGTTGTCATGACCCAGGTGCAGCCAGGAAGTGCGAAAGATACTTGTGAAATGTAGTAAGACTTGAAGACCTCCAACTAAAGTCCTGCTATAATCCTCAAAAAAAAAAACATATTTGCCAGTCAAGTTAATGGATTTACCATGAAAAGCAGCATTGGAAAGAAAAATAATCCATAAACCATATGACCTGTCACTAAGCCATTCCAATTCATTCCAATCCAGTGAATCTTCCACCTGTCAAACTAAAGCATTAGATCTTGAAACAGATTAAACTGCAAACTAGGTGTACTTGGTGTTTCGGGGGGGAGGGCAGTGGGAGGTCATTCGTGGGCTTGGGTAGTTAGCATTATTTTTCATTCCTTCTTTAATTGTTGCAGGATGACTACACCTACGATGTAAGAAGATATGATCTGGAACACAAGTGTGCACGTTGCTAAAGAACCGTATGGCTGTCCAGAGAACAGTGGTGCAGCAGGTAAGCTGTGGATAGATAAGCAGATCGTTCAGAACAGTAGGAATGGCTTAGCTTTATCTTTTTGCACATAGAATAAAATTTGGAATTGGACCGATGAAATTCACTTTAGAAACCACAGGGATAACTTAATAGATTGACGGTTTGTCTTCTATGTTTCTGTCACACTAACACATGGATATTAAAGCCAAGAGCACTGTGTTAATTTTTGTGCCTGTCATGCCCATATTACAAAGATTGGTGGTAATGGACCTTTGAATATATGAATTCCATTACAGTTCGTCCACTTGTATAAAAATAGTTTATTATGTAGAAGTCTGAAAACATATATTTTGGGTCTGTGGTTTCACATATTCTGTTCAATAGTAATAAACTTTAAGCTGCTGATACACAAAATACATAAATTTGTTTTCATTTGAGCAGAACTGTATTATAAAGATGGCACTTCATCCAGCTATCTATATTTTAAGGATACTTCTGACTTAAAAGAGCATTTTGTAGTCTTCCATATTTCCAACCTGTAGCAGATCTGCTCATTCCTTAATTTCTTTGAATAGGTCGCAGCTTTTTAACTTCTTCCTTTGATACTGTTCTGTATATTTTAGGTACAAGCTGTGGCTGACATTTGAAGAGCGGATGCCAATAGAAAATGCAGCTGCTGAGCAGGTCTAAAAAATAGCTGTAAAGTTAAGGAAGGCTTGGATTCCCTGATCCTTCTTTGGCTGTGCAAGCTTTGATGGTTTGCAGGGTGGGAAGAATTGTTTCAAAAGTTGAACAGTTGATTGACAGGATGTGAACCTCTTTACAAATGATAATCTTGTTATCTTGGGAGATAGAGCTATAGAAGATTTGAGTAGTATTGTGTTGCTGCTTGGTGGTATTAAAAACACACACTGCCAGATCCTCTGAATTTGCTGTGTTGAGATCATCCATATTAATTCAAGACAGCAGTATTAAGTCACATTTGGAGTTCTCTCTGTCTAGGGCTACAGAAATAAGGATTTAAATCTTCCTCAATTAAAGTCTTCTGAATTTGTTGGTACAGATAACATTTTATTAGAGAGAAATGGGGTCTCAGATGTGGAATTGATAGAATGATGAAGAAATGGGTTTTAAAGTCATGAACATTTTACCATTCAGTTTTTTTAAAAAAAAATAACGACAGCAGCTCCTCATAGCAAAAGGTTCAAGAACCCAGAATTATTGTGTTCATTTGCTTATTGTCTAAATAAAGTGTTAACTTTCTCTTTGGTTCATTTCATTTTTTCCAAAAACTTGGTTCTTATACAAGAACACCAGTTTCAGAACAAGACACTTGTCAGGAAAAGCTAATCTCTGGTCAGTTGAGATGCCTTTTAAGGGGACTAAGCCTCAAACATACTTTTGAATGTCGGTTTCAGTGTTTGCTGGTTGGCTTTTCACACTTCTGAGTTACACTTGAAAAAGTACAATTTGAGTTCCTGTTAAGTACCGGTTTTCCCTTTGGTATATAAATGCACTTGTCTGTGGCATAATCCTGCAGTTCCTAACTTCAGTGACACTTTACTGGGACTCTGAGCCCATTCTAGCCCAATTCTTCATTTGCACTGTAGATTGTAGTTTGTGCAGCTGGTGCCGGACTTAGTTCTTACTGTGGAAAAGTGAGATGATGAGGGATCTGGTATAGGCATAACGCCTGACAGGTTCCTCCAGCTATTCAGTTTTTGTGTTGGTACATGTAGTGCCAACTTATATAGGAGTTACTTGGAAGTAAGCTCCAGGTAATGCAATGGGGACAAGGTGTTGCTCCCCGCAGTCCAGGGTCCCTTTCCCATCGCCCCTGTCAAGGATGAGTTGCAGTTCAACCCTGCCTGGGAGGTCACACGTAACCAAACCTTTATCGAACAGCCCTTGCTCCCATTAAGTGTGGTGAAGGACTGAAGTCCTGCTTAGAGTCAGATCATGAGAAGGTTGCCTTAAACACTGGTACACAAATAGGATCTGTGAGTTGCTTTATTTTGTCTACTCTCAAGTCAGTTATTCTGTAATACAGAATTTTGGCTTGGCTTGGTCCCTGGCATGTAGGTTTTTCCCCGCTTCCATATCATTTTCCAAAGAAGATGCTGACTCCACTTTTAACATTTTGCCAAGTGTTGCAAACCAGTGCTGGCCACAGTGATAAGCAGCCCTCGTCTGTTGCCAATTGCACAGTTTGCCTTTTTTTTAAAAAAAAAAAAAAAATTATAGGTACCTGGCTTTATTTGATGGAGGTCTCATTTCAGGAATAATACTCTGAACTTTTGAGGGAATGGAGATGCACATGATGCAACACTATTTGTGATTGTGTTATATCCTCCACCTTTCTGTAGTGTGTACATTTTAGCAGGTTTGGAGTTCTTCTCTTGACTGAATTGAGACAGAATTAGCTTGTTAATAATAAAGCCAAGAGCGCCTACCGAGTGAAGGGTTTCAGTCATTCTAGAACAAAAAAAAAGGCCTTGTGGCAATCTGTAAGGACCGCCAGGTGCATCAAACCAAGGGAGTTGTGGATTCATCCCATCTGTTTCATGCTTGAACTTCCAGTAGAGGGGGATGTTGGCCTGGATTAAAGACGCACAGCAACCCTCTCCTCCCCCAAAAAAAAACCCAAGTTATTCTTGGGAAGTACCTCCAGGCCAAGAGTACAACAGAGCACGATACCTGATGGTGAAGCTTAGGGCTTCTGTCACTCAGTGCCAAAGAAAGGAGTGCCAGGCCAGAGGGAGGCACAAGGAAGGTGAAGCTACTACTGTGAAGCTTAGCACGGTGGCCTCTTGAATGACACTTTTCATTTTCTTCAATTAAAATACGAGGATGTGTCTAGGTTACAAACTAAACGGTGCCCTTTGCTGTGTGCTAAAAGCAGAGGAACATTCCCAGGAGAAAAGCCACAGTGGCAGGCAGCATGCACCGGCAAATAATGACAGTATATTTGTTCAGTTCCCATGTAGTGCTTCGAGTGCAGCTACTATTTCCTACCTTAATGGGAGATGCAGAAAGCTTTCCTGAAGAATGTGAGGATTGTGGGCACATTTTGGAGTTCCTTGGGTGAGGACAGCACCCTCTCGGCTTGGTCCTGCCATTCGGGAAACACCGTGGAACCGTTATAGAAATGCCTTTCATGTTTACAGCATTGTCACACCAATATCTATTACGCCTGTTCATAAAAGAACGTAGAAATACCTGCCAGCAGATTCACATTCCTAGCTCTGTAGAGTGCCAGGAATCATCCTATTTTTAGTGTCTGCTGCAAACTCCTTTTAGGCATTTATTTTGTAAATGGAAATGGCGTTCCAGCCAGTTGTGCTGCAGAATTCCTGTTTTAGCCCCCTTTGGCACCAGTGTTTTACCCAAATCTTTCTGTAATAGCCTGCTGATAAGCCATGTAACAAAGCAAAGAGAATTGGCAGCCACATTACCCAGGTGAGAACTGAAATATAAAGGATTGTTTAATCTATCCAGCTCCACTGGATATTTTACTAATTTATTGTAGATAACATTTAAAAGAAACAGCACAGCCCCACCAAAGTTGCAAGATAATGGAATCTGGGGGCCTTTGACGGCCGTTTTTCAGTTCCCAGTGCTGAGAAGGCATAGCTACTGCATTGAAGTGCAAGGGATTATGGGGCTTGTAGTTCCATAAATATGTAAACGAGAGCATGAGATATTGGCCCTTGACATCAGAAATAGCCACAACCACTGCAGCAGCTGGGTCAATTTTCCCGTTTTAGTGCTTGGTTTACACAGCCTTACGTTGTCACTCACCTGAGACCATCAGCCTCTATTTACCTCTGTGCCTGTTTCTGCAGTGAACGGTTCTACCTGTCTTAGAATTTAGAACAGGCCAATGCAACACCGGTTTGTGCCTGAGAGGGGTGATATATAAAGCTAGAGACGCAGAGATACAGGAAATCTCTGTTGACAGCAGATCACCCACCGCAAGCAGCTCTTCCCCTCTGTACTTCTGCACACATGATCTGCAAAAACCAGAAACCCTGCATGCAAATGTGCACAAACCCGTTCGGCCAGTCATGGCTCTGTCAGTTTCTGGCAATTCTCTCTCTCTCTCTCTCTCAATCTCCCTTACTCAAAACCCGACCACACCATCAGTTTGTGGCTTTGAGCACGGCGACTGCATAACCCCTAGAGGTGCTTTGCTCTCTCCCCTCTGCCCCAAAAAGAAGCAGGAAGGCACAGCCACGGATGTGGGTTAGGCCGTGCCGTTGCACATCGCATCTGGGCTCGTGGAAAGCAGGAGGCTTTCAACAATGAACCCAGAAGAGCGTGTTGTGACGTGGCTGATTTCCCTCGGAGCCTTAAATTCTCCCAAGATGGTGATCAGCGACCCCATCCCATTCCTGAAAATGTCCCTGAGAGATGGGGTGGTGTTGTGCAAGCTGATTCTTCGGCTTCTTCCAGGATCTATAGAGAAGGTGAGTCTAGGAAAGTTTGCTTTGGGATGACTCATCTCCTCCACCCATTCTTTGCGGGAAAACAATGCAGAACTTAATGGTTACTTCGCCGGTTTGGAAAAAGAAGCCCAAAACACATTGGACAAAATCCAGAAGCATTGGGGGTGGAAGGCTTGTAGTGTTACCTACATATTTTGCGCAAGGAGGGGGAAAGCATGGGTACAAGAAAGTGGGAGCTTACATACAGCTATCTATGGTGCAGAGCAGGGGTCGGGAACCTTCAGACCTCCAGATGTTTTTGGCTGCAACTTCCAGAATTCCAAGCCTAAATTGCCAATGATCAAGGACGGTGGGAACTGTGGTCCAAAACATCTGGAGGGCTGAATATTCACCAGGCTTAGTGTAGAGCAGTGGTTCTCAACCTGTGGGTCCCCTGATGTTCCTGGACTGCAACTCCCAGAAACCCCTTCCAGCTCAGTGAGTGGTGGAGGCTTCTGGGAGTTGTAGTCCAGGAACATCTGGGGACCCACATGTTGAGAACCACTGGTGTAAAGATTCACAATGATGCCCTTAGACTGAGACTCCCAGCACCAACCCAGGATCTCTGCCCTGGACCAATTTCTCCAAACCCTACAGATTCTCACCAGTGGAGCCGGGCGTTCAGCCTGGGACGTTTCTCCCACTCAGCTGTGGCCCACTGTGTTCCAGCCTGCATCCATAGGCATCCGAGGACACGCACTTGATCATCCATAGGGTCCCTTCCAGTACTGCAATTCAACATTTCAAAGCGTAGCCACATCTAAAGACATCTGCTTAAACATGACTAATGCAAGAGGCAAGAGATGTTATTGGTTGGTGTTTGTTCACCTCTAGTGTCCCAAATGCTTTTAACGTCTGTATGGGGTTGTGTTATCTTGCTTGTTTCTGATGCACCTGCGGGGCACCCTCGTTCTCAGGAACCCAGATGCTTTTGCACAGTGGGGATGCTTACTCAGCAACCAGGCCAGTGGGGTGGGGAGGCAGGGAGAATCGGGCCCCGGGTACACAAGCGCTGTTTCTCGGCTTGTGACACCTTCTGGATCTGAGCCTTGGGAAGGTGAGGATCCCGGCCCAAACTAGCAATATCTGCAATGCACACATGAAGAAGAAAAAGAAGAAGAACTTGACAAAGAGGAAATTGTCATGAAACACGAGGGCAAGGGAGGTGTAAACAGCCGGCCTCCCCCTCTCTGCGCCTTATAAGTTCCTCTGTACTCTCCCCCAAAGAGGAACCTTTTCACACTGCCTGATGGTCCGGTTGCTTCGACAACAGCCCGTGCGGCCGGTTTCTTCCATAAAAGTATCAGTCAAGACAAAAGCATCTGGTTGGTTCTTCTCTTCCTGTCTTGCTCTGCCTCAGAAGCTCCTGCTCCATCTGCAAAAGAAGGAAACGGGGGGGGGGGGCGGGCAGAGGGGGCTTGTGGTTTCTGTGTTTCAGTCAGACTCGTAGAATTGTTTTATGGGATTCCGACTTTCAAAATCCCCTGGCCGGCATGCTTGCCCATGCTGGCTGGGCTGATCCTCGGATTCACCATTGCAACTGCAGGGACTTTTGCCAAGGTGTGGTTTACACCTTCCACCATGTCTCAGACATCACATTTTGCACCCCAACAGTTGAAACGGGCACCATGAGCAGCCAAAGACTGGACTGCTGACTGACTGACTCTTTCTTCCTGGACTTTGCAAAGCACAGGAAGAATGTGTTGCTTTTGCAGGATGCAGGACACACACACACACACACACACACAGAGAGAGAGAGAGAGAGAGAGAGTTAGCCTTGAAATCTTACTGAGCATTGTTTGTGGCTCCTGAGATTTCAACATGCCTTGCCTGGATGCTGTTGGGTTTAGCTTTTCAACCGTTGACAATGTGGTTGCAGCTGCCTTGCCTCAGAGGCCTTTGCTTTTCCTCCTCTCTGATGTAGAAATGGAATTTTTAAAAAGTTAGTTTTTAGACTAGCATTCCAGAGTCTTGTTTTTTTCAGAGATCTGAATTTCTGGTCAAATACCTCTGGTTGCACAGCAAACGTGTGGGGATCCACAGACCAGAAGAGCTTCAAGTTCCTCAGAGTAGTCCTCCCCTTTTCTCATCAACTGGCATTTACAGTCTCAATAACTCACTCTGAGACAATAGCAGGAGAAAGAATGAAACGTTCCTTACTTACAACTGAACCGACCCAAAAACAAACAGGCAAACATGACTGCTTTCAGCAACAGACTTCGACAGGCTCACTGCTTCCAACACACTCAGGAAAGGGAAATGCATTTAGCACCGAGGCAGGTCTCTCTTTGAATCCAGGGGCAGGGCAGGAATGATTGGTTAGTGTGGGATAGATTGACAACCACCCTAAAGGCAGCAGGCGAGGTTGCAAATACTCCTAACATTCACTGAGCCCAATGGTTAGGGTCTTCCAGGGGCAGTTCTCCAAAACTAGATTTTGAGCTCTCTTTTAACCTCACTGTCCCCACAATGAAAGTGTCCAAAGCAGCTTACAAAGGTAAGCCTGACAATAAGCAAGATACAAATTCAAAGCTAATGCAAAACCAACAGTGTTCTGAAAACAGTAACAGCTGCCGTGAGAACCCAAGCTGCATCCATGCATATTCCAGGACACACAGCTCACTCCTTGGCACGGCAGCTTGCCTCCGTCCTTCCTGCACACCCACCCACCCACGGCAGCCCACGCCCTTGTGGAAATCTACGCCACACCAAGCTGTCTCATCCAGTTACAAATGCACTGCCTAAGAGCCATCTCGTCTGATTGAAGGGAAAAAAATTACACAAAGGCAGGCTTTTCTGCCACTGAAATGTTCTGTGCCTCACAGTCGTATTTCTTGCGGCTTTTTGGCTTTCTCGTAGTATTGCCCGGAACCCAAGACAGAAGCTGACTGCCTGGCCAACATCAAGGAATTCTTGAAAGGATGTGCAGCCCTTAATGTAGAGGTAAGTGTCGACATTTTGATGTCACAAGGCGGGTCACTGATTTGTAAGGCACGGTCTTGTTTTGATTCGGACCTTCTGACCGGTTGGCAAAAGATCTGCAGGGTGGAAAGGCATCTTTCTGGCCCGACCTTGTGGCCTCAGGGTCAATTCCTGGGAACTTCCTCCTGCAAAGGATGCTTTTCTGTCCCAAACCATAGGGACTTAAAAATCTCCTTGAACTAGCAATTCTACAGGGTGAAACTTTCTGTCCCCAAAACCAGTGCTGTGATTACAGGGGGCTGGTCTCACCCTGACTATTTATAAAGGTGGCCTAGACAGGATCAATGAACACCATCTAGACCAGTAATGGCGAACCTTTTAGAGCCTGAGTGCCCAAACTGCGATTCAGAACCCACGATTTTTTCACAAAGTGCCAATACAACAATTTAACCTGAATACAGGTGGTTGTGAAGGGGTGATGTCGGGTGCCCACAAAGGGCTCCAGGTACCACCTTGGGCACCCGTGCCATAGGTTCGCCATCACTGATCTAGACCCATTTGGTATCCTCTTTCCAAGATCACCACTCTGTTCTCAAAGGCTTTCATGGCCGGGATCTGATAGTTGTTGTGGGTTTTTCGGCCATGCAGCCCAAAAACTCACAACTCCACCTTGTTGTTTGAGAGGTGGAGACACTTCTGGTTTGACCACTGTTCTTGTATCTGGGGCTGCCCTAGAAGACCTCTCAAGATTTTTTGCTCGTTCGGACAGCCAGGTATGTGTCCCAGCTGCAGAGGAAAACGCTCAGGTGCCTTCCTGTCTTGTTTAACAGCCTTGTTCTAAACACTAAGCGAAGGGAAGGGCCAGCAAAGTTTCCACGCTTGCCAAGAGCCAGTTTGCAAGGTCAGATCTTTAACTCCAAGGTCAGATTTCTCATTCCATGCTTGGAAGGGAAGATCTAAAACAATATATGGCTCATGGGAAAATTCCCGAGGGATGGCAGGATTGCAGTCTTCGTGACATTGATGGACGTGGTGTTTTACTGAGTTACGTAAGCAAAGAGAGCAAAACAGAGAAAATAAATATTTGCCTCTGAGGATGATGTATCCTAAATTTCAGCAGTAGGAGAAAGACTCAAGATGGCAGAGAGAAAAAGAGAGAGACTACAGAAGAAAAAGAGGTGCAAATGAATAAAGGCAATTAGTGATCATCAGTTAATTAAGCAACATCCTCCTCCCCCACAACAAAAACAGCCAGGCCAGTTTATGGCACAAATATAAAACTGGACAGTTGTAAATGATAATAAAATACTGCTGATCATTTCTAAACACCAATAGCCAAGAAACTGAATGTATATATAACAGAGAGAGTACTTACAAAAACAACCAGCCTTAAACACAAGCACACAAACTACGGGGGGGGGGGACGGACAAGGAAGGCAGTAATGAAGCAGCAAACATTAATTGTTGGTGGGGTTTCTGAAGTTGCACTGATGTCTTGTTTCGTTTTTCAAATTGTGAGGCATAGGAACTGAGTCCCATGGAGACTAGGTTGGTTTGGAAAGGATTTTACTCTGGGTCTAATTGGTGCCCAAACCTAGTCTCGTTCTTTCTCTCTTTCTTCTGGTGACGTGTGAATTTACCGCTTAGAAAGTGTGCAAAACTGGGCACACAAGAACAGCATGTTAGAACCCCTGGAGACATGCTGAGAAGAGGGCTTTCAGAAGCCCAACCTTGACAGGCAAAGCCTACCGAGATGCCTCTTTGCCTGGGTCTGCGTGCATGCTATAGGGTGGCCAGGTCATTGCTATCCTATTGCCTAAGATTTTAGGGCAAGACCCGAAAGAGAGAAGTAGACCCTTGTGACATCACAGAGGCGAACCAGACCAAGAAAGCAGAGTCTGGGCAACAAGAAGGCTCAGGAGTCACAATGCTAGCACTCTATTCCCTACACTTCCCCCAATGAGGATGGGTATGTGACCTGACAAGGGGAACCAAGTAATGGGTCAATGCACTTGTGAATGGAGGTAGTAGGTACCCAGGCTTCACAACCTACCCCAGTGCTGCTGACCTTTGAGGTTTGTTTTCCCCACCCAGAGAGGCACATCCATTTCCTAGGATGTCAGCCAATGCCCTGAGACTTAGGTACCCCTGGCATGCCCACAATGGCAGTCGTCAGGGACTCTGGATTTTGCCGCTGATGGGGATCCCCCTTAGATGTTAGACTGTACTTCTTGGGAGCTGCTGAAAGTGAGGAAGCCGACCCTCAAAATAGGTTCAGCACCTCGGAGAGCTCCTGCAAAGGGAAAGGTAAAACCTGGGATGGAGTCGCAGCACCTCCGGACCGGGAGTCCCCAACCACCATGGTGGGAGCCTATGCCTGTTTAACACAGGGGCTGCTTAAATTTCATAGCAGGTAACGATGGCTTATGAATTACCTGCACAGTACCAGAGGCAGCATCAGCCTCTCTGGACCAACCATTGGGGAACATGATTTGCTACATGGGGTGATGGAGAGGTAATTAGTTGGCAACCGTGGGAGGAAATGCTGGGCTGGACGGGGCTTCCATCTAACCCATCCTGGGTATTCTTATGGCCTTAAGAACCAACCCAAGCCCTGAACGGAATAGAAAAGTGCTCCGATGTTGCAGGCAGACTTTGGGTCTGAGCCGCTTCATCAATCAGTCTCTCTTTCTTGGAGTCCAGCTACACAAGAACTAGAATTACAGGTTTTGCTTTTAACTAACATGTTGCAACCTCACAGCGCTCATCTTTTCTGCCCCTTATCTTTCACAAGGCCGGTGTTACTGGCCTCCTTGGGGGGGGGGGGAGAGGAATTGGAGGGGGTGGGGTGGAAAGAAAGAAAGATCAGAAGAGAAAAATAAGCCGGCTGCGGCTACAGCATGCATCTCCCAGAAAGTTCTCTGTGTGCATTGGGAGGGGGGTGAGAGATTGCAAACTGGTGGCTTTTTTTCCTTCCCTTAAACAACCAGAAGGGTGTGTGAAATCCATTTAGCAATCAAATATGATTGTTCTTGCAAAAGAATGATTTGAGAACAGGGCTAGATTTCAGCAGTAATGCTGGGGCGCAAGAGAAACAGGAACAGATGTCTGTGTTTTATCCGACGGCTGTCATTGATGTGTGCTTTGGCAGCTTGCATGAATGCCATCATGGCTGTGCCAGGTGGCATTAAGCAGACCCACCCACCCACCCCTTGGCCCACGAAGCATGAGTGGCTTGGGCACATCTGTCAATCAGGCCTAAGGGCCAGCCCACCACCGCTTCTCTTCCATGGAGCACATGATGATGGACCTCTTGGTATAAATGCCAGTTGCTCTGCTGGCTGGGGGATTCTGGGAACTGTAGTCCAAAAGAAAGTAACTTTACCAAGTTCTGCTACCTCTCTTGTGGAGTCCATGACTGGCTTTCCCTGTTCCTCACAGACACTCATAAACCAACAAGTTTGGACCAATCTCTTTCCTCCCGCCTGTCCTGCCTCGCAAGGTTGTTGTGAGCCAAACTAGGGAAAGTTACTGTCGGAAACCAGCTGAGAAATTCAGTGAGTTGCAGTCCTCCCTCCCCCCAGTAACTTGTCCCAGCTCTTATCGATTGCGTGTTGAGCGAGGTTGACCCGTGTCACGTTGGCTCGACGTGAGGCGCCCCCGAAGTGGGTTCCAAGGGAGGCAGCCGCCTGAGCCCGCCAGGACGTCTGCTGGGGGCGGGTTGGCAGCTCCCGAGATGATTTTTTTAAAATTATTAATTAAATCTGACCGACGCCTTCCAGGGCCGAGTAGCCATCAAGGGGCCCGCGGCCGCCGAGGAACTTGAGGTCCAAGTAAACTCCGCTGCGTTTGACGGGGCTCGTTCCCGCTTGCAAGGTCCTCGGGGCAGAGAAACTCCCTCCAGCCCGGCCGGGAGCGGCCCTCTGCACGCGCCCCGAGGACACGCGCGCAAGGCAGCGGCGCAGGGAGGCGCATCGGGTCCGTGAGGCGCGCGTGTGCCAGTGTGCGAGGCGATCTCCTCCTCCTCCTCCTCCTCCTCCTCCTCCTCCTCCTCCTCCTCCTCTTCTTCTTCTTCTTCTTCTTCTTCTTCTTCTTCTTCTTCTTCTTCTTCTTCCTCCTCCTCCTCCTCCTCCTCCTCCTCTTCTTCTTCTTCTTCTTCTTCTTCTTCTTCTTCTTCTTCTTCTTCTCCTCCTCCTCCTCCTCCTCCTCCTCCTCCTCCTCCTCTTCTTCTTCTTCTTCTTCTTCTTCTTCTTCTTCTTCCTCCTCCTCCTCCTCCTCCTCCTCCTCCTCTTCTTCTTCTTCTTCTTCTTCTTCTTCTTCTTCTTCTTCTTCTTCTTCTTCTTCTTCTTCTTCTTCTTCCTCCTCCTCCTCCTCCTCTTCTTCTTCTTCTTCTTCTTCTTCTTCTTCTTCTTCTTCCTTCCTTCCTCCTCCTCCTCCTCCTCCTCCTCTTCTTCTTCTTCTTCTTCTTCTTCTTCTTCTTTCTTCTTCTTCTTCTTCTTCTTCTTCTTCTTCTTCTTCTTCCTCCTCCTCCTCCTCCTCCTCCTCCTCCTCCTCCTCCTCCTCTTCTTCCTCCTCCTCTTTTTCTCTCCTCCCTCCCCTCGGAGCCTCGGGGACTCCCGGCGCGGCTAGGGGTGGTGCTCCGGAGCCCCGACCCTGCCTGCCTGCCTGCCTGCCTGCCTGCCTGCCTGCCCGCCCGCCGCCTGTCACTTCCCTTTCCTTGCGCCGCCCGCCTGCGATCCAGCTCCGGGTCAGAGCGCCGCAGTCTGGGCGCGCAGTCCCGGCCCGGCTCCGTCCCTCGCCAGCGGCCGCCCCTGCTATGGGCCCGAGAGGGTGAGTGGCCCCGATCCCGCGCCCCGCTTCTCTCCAGCCTCCCTGCCTCTCCCAACCCACCCCCTCGCCCCAAAGCGCGCTGCCCGGCCGGCGCCCCTCGATGCGCCCCCTCGCCCGCCTGCAGCCCGATCCCTCTCCCTCCACCACCCCGGCGGGGGCGCGCAGCTTCTCCCCGACGCCTGTGCACGTTCAGAGCCCCCTCCCAACCTCCCAAGTCCACCCTCTTTCCCTGGGAACCCCCCCCATTGCTCTTCATCTGGCCCGTCCGGAGAGCCTCCTCACGCCCGCCCGAGGCGCCTTTCGGGATCGCAACCCCGTCCTCACGTTGCGCAGTCCGGGCTCGGGGCTGCGCCAGGGCGCTCTCGCCGCCGCCGCCGCCGCCCCCCCCCCGGTCACCCAGGTCACCTGAACAGGCAGCCCTCCTTCGCCTTTGGTTCGCAAGAGCCCTGGCTTGGGTGGGAGACCGGGCTGGAATCCCAGGGGGGGTCTGCAGAGAGAACCCCCCACCTGCCTGCCTGCCTGCCTCCAACGCTGGGCTGTCATGGCCAAGAAGACCAGGCTGGAGGGCTCGAGCCCCTGCCGCCCCCCCCAAAAAAGTCTGCCATGCTGCACCCCCCAGGCATGGCTTGTGGGTGGCTTTGGGGTAAGTGCTCTCCCATTGGAGAGATACCCCCTGGCCCCGCCACCAGCTTCACAAACCCCAGCCCTGCTTTTCTTGTTTCTGCCTCCTCTCTCTACTTTCCTTGAGGAATTAGAAACACCCGGATAAGTGAAGGAACCCTCCTCCCTGTCTGTGCCTGGACTGAGCTGCAGCTGCCCTTTGTGGATGCTGTGGGCTCCTTTTATGTGCTGGTCTCAAAAATGTATGAGTGACATTGATTTCCGGCCCTTCCCCTAGTGAGCTGACCTCCTCTTTACCCCGACAGTGGAAGTCCTGCAAGGTCGACCAGGGTGAAAGGGAGACCGTCTTAAGCCCAAGGTCACACCATTGAGTGCATGCCTCCGTGGAGCGTAGCACATCAGTTGTCCGAGGCCCAGTATGTGATTCCATCCACTACACCTCTCTGCCTGTCGGTCTTCCCCCCTCTTGGCTTCACAGGGGTTGCTGGAAAATCTGAAGTGTGTCTCCTCTGAATCCAGTCCCTGGACGACGCCCCCCCACCTCCGCCTGCTCACATCTTCCCCCTCTGACATCATCCTAGCCTTGCATCGGTCCTTGTTTTCATTCCAAGATATGCAAAGCGTGTGAGCCCCTTCCCCCGTTTCTCTTAATTCTGACTCAGATGGTGAAAGCTGACCTATGGCTTTTTCGTGAAACTAGATAGTGGCCCGTTGGTGCTCATTCATCCACAATATCATCACCCCCCCTTGCCTACTCCCCCTTCCCGTCGGGTTCTTCTAGCCAAACCCTTTGGAAACGTTAGACCAATTAAAAGCAAAAAGCAAAGCAAAGTGTTCTGCTTATATACCGCCCCATACCCACTACAAGTAGTCTCTGGGCGGTTTACAATTTTAATTACAGTGTGCAGGCTACACATTGCCCCCCCCAGCAAGCTGGGTACTCATTTTACCGACCTCGGAAGGATGGAAGGCTGAGTGAACCTTGAGCCTGCTACCAGGGAATGAACCCAGGTCATGAGCACAGTTTTACCTGCAGTACAGGCATTTAACCACTGTGCCACGAGGCACTTTGTTCCTCTGATGGCATAGTTAGATGCATGAAATTAGCTTTGCTGTTGTTGTTTTTACACACAAAAAAACCACAACTTGAGATTAATTCAAAAGGTGCCCACGGTTAGTAAGAAGAGTAATAATAATCTCAAAACTGCAGAACTAGAAACTGTAGTTTGTATTTTTTTTTCTTTTGGGAAATGTTTCTAACACCAAGTTATTTAAAATATCAGCCTGTGCAGTGAGGTTGGTTTCAGCCTTGCCTCTTTATTGCACTGTTGAGGGTGGCCAATAGCTGTGCCTTTAGGAAATGAAAAGGGCCTTCCCTGTGTCTCTGAAGAAAAAAAAAGGGGGGGAGGAGGGAATTAAGAGCAGCACCTGGTTGAAAAGTGATGAAGGGGCTTCCGCTTCTCTCCCTGGATTGTGGCTGAGCGCAGAGCACAGCTGATGTCTGCTTGCATCTAGATTTTCTCTTGAAAGGCCTCTTCTCTTTGAGAGAACCAATAATCTGCAGGAAATCCCAAAGAAAGCAATTGTCAAAATATTTTGAAACTCTGCTTCTGTGCCGGAGCTGGGGCGCCTTGACCTTCATCGCCAGGTTCTGTCTGTGTCTCCGTTCCTGCAGAGACCAAGGCCTGGGGTTGTTGTTTGTGGTTTTGGAAAATAACAAAGCAAAGCAAAGCCACAAACAAAGTAACCCAGCCGGCTCCATTCTGTAGAACAAATTTACTTCTGATACATTCTAGCAAGAAACAGGAGGAAACTGCTTTGGTAAAAGTAGCTTTCCAAGTGATGGGAGGAAGCATCTGCTTGCATTATGGAATGCTGCCTGTCCTTGCTGTCTAGGAATTGTATCCATTTCTGAAGGGGGGGGGGAGTTCATTGTAGAAAAGGCTAAGCCAGAAGGGGTGCCCAAACTTCGACCCTCCTGATGTTTTGGACAACAATTCCCACATTTCCAAGTCTGTATTTCCAATGGCAAAGGACTGTGGGAGTTGTGGTCCAAAACATCTGGAGGGCCACAGTTTGGACATGCCTGGTAAGGAAAAGGGAGAAAGAACTCACCCCGTAAAAAGCTCGAGATGTTGATTTATCTTGGGAAGTCCTAAATCAAAATCCTAGAATAACAGCATTGGAAGGGTCCTGTGACGCCATCAAGTCCAACTGCCTGCTCCATGCAGGCATTCAAAACACAGCCTCTGTGACAGCTGGCTGAGGTCATGGGAGCTGCTGCCATGCCGCCTGCCCCATCACCTACAGAGCACCCACGGTGGGGAAGGAGACCCTGAACGAGTCGGAAGTGACTTATTAATGGCACATAACAGCCACCTCAGGCTGTCGGCTCCGATGCCGGTGGGCCAGTGAATCCACCCCGGGTTGGAGTTTGAACTTTAAAGAAGCCATTCTCTAAGGGGAGAGCCTCTTTTGCTTGGAAGGTCCATGCACAGTGGAGAGTTTTTCAGACAAAAAGCTCTGCCACAACCCCAAATAGTTCCCACTGCTTGTATTTATTATTGTGCCTGCAATGTATCATCAGCTGCCTTGAAAAGATACCTGACAGCTGCCGTATAAAGGACAATGGTACATATTGTGAAGTAAAGCACTACATTTCCCCCTGGAGTTTTCCCACGAAGCTGAGGCCGTAGGACGGCTGTGGACAGGGGGCAGGAGCTGACCAGACGCATTGCGTTAAATCGCTTGCGGAACCACCAACCATAACGCTGCTCCAAGGGAGCCAAACCGTAGGCAACAAATAACCCATAATCCAGGATCATGTGTTGCGATGATTCATCGGACAACGCAGAGTTGGCGCTGAAGCATCCCCTGGGGACAGAAAATGCCCCTTCTTTCTAAATTATAGTTCAGAATTGGATGCCAGGAAAGACACCACCCGACTGGAACATGCTTCAAGGGCCTTGTGGTATTAGCCTGGCAGTTGAACAGCACATGTGTGCTCTTTAAAAGCAAAACCACCGCACAATGTGGCAGTAGTTGAGGGGTACAGCTGCAAAACTGCTGACGTGGGGGGAGGGATTTCCCCCTGGCTTTCTTATTTTCTTATTATATATATATATATATAAACCAACCTCCAGGGTAGTTGCAGCAACTCCACTAAGCTGGCCTTTTCAAGCTCGGAGTAATCCCTAAATAAAGAAATCTTATAGTTGCATTGAAGCCTAAAGAACATAACTATTTATAACTATTTTATAACCATAGTAGATTTATTTATGTTTTTAATGTATCGTATTTATTGCATCACTTTTTTTCTTGTTTTGCCTTTATTGTATTTGAAACCCCTGAAAGCAAGACGCAACAGAGAATACAACAGCAGAATATTATTTGTTTGAAAATTAAACGCTCTTTCAAAAGGGGACTTACATTGTTAACAGCAGAATATTATTTGTTTGAAAATCTCTCTCTTTCAAAAGGGGACTTACTCTGTTAGTGATGTGTGTGTGTGTGTGTGTGTGTGTGTGTGTGTGTGTGTGTGTGTGTGTGTGTGTGTGTGTGTGTGTGTGTGTGTGTGTCTTCCACAGCTGTTCGATGCCCACGATCTTTATACGGGGGACAATTTCTCCCAGGTGCTGAGAACACTTACCGCTATCAACAAGGCCAGTGAAGGTAAGGGGTAATGTTATAGCTTGCCTTTCCCACCCCACCTCCCTTGCATTCCTACGTCATTTGGCTGTTCCAGTTCTTTGGTGATGGTTTTCACTTCTGCGTCAAAGTCAAGTTAGGCCTAGAAAGATGAAACTGTGGCATCTGAATGCTTCCTGCAGCTGCGTTGAACCTCTACTTTGAGAGAGCTAGTCCATCAAGGCTAGGGCCCTTCCCTCCTCCATCTGCTAGAATTTCCATCTGGCTGTACCAGAAAAAAGGGGGGAGGCTGTGTCTGCCCCCCACACCTCTGTCAGCACGGCTGAGAACAATCACCCTGTGGTTCATTCCCCATCCGGAACTTTTTCAGGGAACGGCTCTCAATTTGCATCTTTTCTCCACACAGAATCACAGAATCAGAGAATAAAGGAGTCAAAACGGGCCTCTTGAGGCCATCAAGCCCAACCCACTGCTGCACCAGAGCATTCACCACCACCTGAGGCCAATGGGTCCCATTGTTCTACTTCTCTTAAGAGTTAAGAAGTTTATCCCCCTGATATTCAGCTGAAATCTGCCTTCCTGTCATTTGAGCCCAGGGAATGTGTCCTCCTCACCTCTGCTATTTCATATCAAATTATATTTAAACCCCGGTGACAATGTTAAAAGGACAGGGAGCTATTTAAAACCGTTTCAAAGCCGAACTGAAAGTTAAACAGGCTGTTCACTCTCATGGAGGCAGAAGGCCCAGAAATATCAGAAATGCCCTCCACCCTCCGTGAACTGTTCGCGGATGTGTTTTACCAAGTGCTCGGTGAGCAAAAAAATTATGTTTGCCACGCTGGAGCCAGCATCTATTCCTAGCATCGCATCCGAATGCTGTCAAAATGTCTCTCCAGCAACAAAGCACAACATGGCATCTAAAAATTCGGTGTTAGCATTTCCTCGCAACTTAAACATTGATTCTACTGTGCTTTAGCAGCCAGGCAGTGCCATATGAATGGCAAGACTTGCCAAGTCTATTGATAGAGTCTGCACGATGGTTTTCTGACTTCCGCAAGCGATTACACAAGGAGGGAGTTGTTGTTCTCTCTCTCTCTCTCTCTCTCTCTCTCTCTCTCTCTCTCTCTCTCTTCTCTCTCTCTCTCTCTCTCTATCTATCTATCTATCTATCTATCTATCTATCTATCTCTTCCTTCCTTCTTTAAGTAACACCCCCCCCCCCGAATTCCACTCTGTTCTGCTGCAGTGCAGGCTGTCATTATCTCTTTATTTACATTGGCACCCTCTCACCCTGCTCTGGATTGAGGAACTGTATCTGGTGTCCACGGGAAAAGGCTCAGCAATCTGAGTGCTGATGAGTGGCAGTTTTTCAGGCCCTGGGGTCCCCCTCACATGGAGGGTCCCACAAGAGGGTAGTCCTCTGGATTAAGTCTGGAGGAATGGAGGAATTGCAGCATCTAGGAAGGAAGGAAGGAGAGAGAAAGAGAGAGGGGGGGGGAAGTGTAAGGGTTCCGTTAGATCTATCCGCGGTTCCGACTCACAAACAAAGCGAGAGTCCATTTTTGCAGAAAAACTAAACGGATTTTTATTTCTTACAGCTTGTGAACTACTGTAGGCTTTTTCTCTGAAAACAGGCAACAAAGGTATCAACGGTTGATCAACAGTTTCTGATAACACAGGTTCTTCATATATAACATTAACAGGATTAAACTCTGTATTTATTCCCTCTAAAAATATGGTGGTGCACTCGATCCCCGACCCATACATTGGGTCCCACAACAAGGGTGTTTGGCCCATTGTGCTACCGGACCGGCGCTTCTCTCTCTCCTCCATTCCCTCTGGAACTTTTCTGAGGTTTCTGGCCACCTTAATGGTTTAACGTGTACAGACCATACACATTCTTCATTTCTTTTAGGTCTTAACAGCTCGGTTATCTTTCTCTGGACATCTTCCTCAGTCTGCATCCCAACTGTCACTAACTGCCTTTTCCCCTCACTACCCTTTTCTACCTGCCCGCGCGCCTGCACTCCAGAATCGCCACATGCTTGCTCTGCCTCGCGCTCTAACCACTCATCCTCCACCTCATCTAATACCCAGTATATCTCTTCAGTCTTATGTTCTTTTTCTCCTTCATCAGTGGTTAACTTCTGTAAACCCCGTGCACAATCATTCACAGTCCCACCGGTTTCTTCTTTCTCCTCAACAATCTCTCCAGACGGTTCACTTCCATCATCATGCGTGGTCTTGCTCTCATTCTCACAGGAAGGAAGGAAGGAAGGAAGGAAGGAAGGAAGGAAGGAAGGAAGGAAGGAAGGAAGGAAGGAAGGAAGAGAAGAGAAGAGAACGAGAGAGGGAGGGGGAAGGAAGGAAGGTGGCAATCATTCCACCCATGGCATGTTAAGAGCCTTTCCAGCTTATCCACAAACAGAAAAACAGCTACTGGCCATGCACAGTTTTTGAGGTTTTTCTGCTGTGTGGGTTTTATGGAGCCGGTTGTGCTGCCGAAATCTCAGGTCCTCTTTGATGAGGGAGACACCGAGATCTTTGCGGAACAGCAGCAAGGGTTGTGAGTATTTTGCTGAGTATTCTCTTCACCCTAAGAAAGGCCAATATAAATAAATAAATAAATAAATAAATAAATAAATAAATAAATAAATAAATAAATAAAAAAAAGACAACACAAGGGACCCAGCTTTCCCATCCACACACACACACCCTTCCCTCTGGAGCCAGCTTCCCCTGGTGCAGCGGTCCCCAGCCTTGGTTAACCCAGGTGTTCTTGGACTGTAATGCCCAGAAACCCCAGCTAGCCCAGCCAAGGGTGAAGGCTTGTGGGAGCTGTAATCCAAGAAGGTCCAGGTTACCCAAGGTTGGGGACTGCTTCTTCTTCTTGAATGCCTTCCATGATGGAGCTCCCACCACCTCTTGTGGGAATCAGTTCCATGGCTGTACTGCTCTAAGTAGTGTGAATATTACCCCAAGATGCTTCAATGTGCTTTAATTTGCATTGGGGTTTTAAAAATCAATTTAAAGATAGTTTTAGCTAGCGACAGGGTTTGTTGTATTGTCTTAATTTGTGTGTGTGTGTGTGTGTGTGTGTGTGTGTGTGTGTGTGTGTGTGTGTGTGTGTGTGTGTGTGTGTGTGTGTGTTTATCAGATAGTGTGTTTTGTTGTGTGGTTTTATTGTCTACCGTGAGCAGCCCAGAGAGTGATAACCTCAGGAGGGCAGTATAGACAATAAAATAGAATAAAATTTTTGCCTTGGAACAGGTCCGAGCTCCGTCCAGCCATGCACGTGCCTGACACCTCCTAGCTCTCCTGCCAGCATCCAGCCTCCTCCCATGCAAGCCACCTCGCCTAAATCGCCCACAGGCAGCCACAGCAAAGCAGCTGTAAGTCTCTTCTGAAATCAACTTTGGAGGAGGCAAGTGAGGAAACAAGAGGAGCCGGGGGGAAAGAGCAGAAACACCGGCACAGATGAGTAGTGTTGCCCAGCAGTTAAGCCAAAACAAAAATAAGCAATGACTTTGGGAGTTTATTGGTCTTCTGAATCTCGCCGGCTGCTTTGCCAGGAGCTGCAGGCTGGAAATAGCAGTACTGATTGATCTTATGTGATCACTGTGAGAATTCCACCACGTTTGCCGTTTGGACACATTGCTGGTTTTGGACTACAATACCCAGAGTTCTGGAGCTGATGTGGCCATGGGCCATACCAAGGTTGGAAGAGGGGGGTGGGGTTCCTGGAAACAATCATCCAGGCAAATCATGTTTCAAAGAGCTGAGCGGTGGGCAACCGGTGCAAAACACTTTGAAGAGTTGGAGGTCTAAATCAGTGGTTGCCCAGCCTTGGGTCCCCAGATGTTCTTGGGGTGCAATTCCTCAAAGTCAGAGTGCAGGCTTCTGGGGGTTGCCATCCAAGAACCTCTGGGGACCCAAGGCTTTGCAAGCATTGGTATAAAGAACTGTTTCAACCAATTGTCAATTCTAACTTGAGAAGAAAATCTGAAGACAGCTGGTCTGGTTCTGGAATTGGACACATTAAGTTCATAGTATCTGCTGGAAGATTGGTTTGAAACAATTCCTTGTGAATAACACGCCCCCACCCCCAAAGTGGAAGTATTGACCACTACACATTACATGCTCTTTGATTCCTTCTAGTAACCTAAATGCACCTTGAAAATCCATTTAAATCCACGTTTCTGTGTTTTTTTTTTAATTTATTATGCTGAGAAACAAGATAAGTGAATCAGTGGATTATTCATTCCGAGGATGCGGAGCTCCTACTGTATAATATTATTCATTTTAGGGACATAAGTGTTAGGCCTTTCCCAAGCAACCCAAAGGCCTGTCCAGCTCAACAATCAGTCATTGCCATTATTAACATTTATAGTCTGCCTTAAGAACATAAGAGCAGCCTTGCTGGAACAGGCCATCACAGCCCATCCAGTCCAGCCTTCTGTCTCACCCAGGGGCTCACCATTTGCTTCAGGGTATTCCCAAGCAGTTGTCTTCACCTGCTTAGGATTCCCTGCAAATGGCACTGAGAGATCTCCTGCCTCTCTCTCCAACCCAGAGGTTGGCTATAATGATAGCCATGGAGACCCTTGTTCTCCATGAACTTGTCCAGTCCTTTCTTAAAGCTGTCAAGGCTGACAGCTGTCACCACTTCTTCTGGCAGGGAGTTCCAGTGACCAGTGATCATCTGGGTGAAAAAAGTACTTTCTCTTATTTGTTTGAGACAAGTTCAACAGTGCTGCCTTCCGCACATTATCCTCACATTGACCCTGCAAGGCAACTACATCAGGCTGGAAAAGACTCAGGGAGTTTCATGCTTCACCAAGGAAGAAAACTTGCTTCTCTCGAGCCCTGGTCACCAGCAAGGAATGGTAGTAGGTGACAACCGTTCCCATCACAGGTCCCTAACGTCTGGTATTTAAGGCTACATTTGCCATTGATTGTGGAGGCTTGACTTGGCTACCCTAGCTAGCAGATTGGTCCTCCACAAATCAATCACACCTTTGATGTACTCTGGAGGCTGGCAAAGGAGCTGTCCGTGGTGCTGACTTAATTCCCAATCAGATTCAGCATCTCAGACCAGCAGTAGCTTGGTTAGCTGAGTTCCTTGAAAGTTTGAGCTGAAACCTGGAGTGGGTTTCACCGTCTCATGAGATCAGACTTGCTTGCCTCTACTGGTGTGGAAGTGGAACTGAATGGGCATTCACCACCTTCTGTGTGATAATCACCCTTTGCATATTGTGATAAAAAATAATCTTAGAACGGCAGAACTGGAAGAGACCTCTCTGGACTATCAAGTCCGGTCCCTGTGAAAGAGAAAGTGGAGAATTGAACTCCCAACCTAATAACTGAGCTATCCAAATGATCATGTAGCCAAGATAATGTTAAGCCACCTTGGGTCCAGTGGGTAGCCAGACGGGAGGTAAAACCAGTTCATGTTTCTGCTTGTTTTTTTTTTAAATAAATAAAAGCTCTGTGATGCCAACCACACCCATTCTCCTCTTCAGAACACAGAAATCCCTCTATCCATAGGTGCTTTTTTTTGTCATGGTTATGACGCCTCTGGACTTTTCTTTCCTCCAGATGACGGAAAACGGAACTCACCAGCTGGTGGTCAAGGCCAGGTTCCACTTCAAGCAGACCAACGAGGATGAGCTGTCCATCAACAAAGGGGACATCATTTATGTCACCCGCGTGGAGGAAGGGGGCTGGTGGGAAGGCACCCTGAATGGGAAGACCGGGTGGTTCCCAAGCAACTATGTCAGAGAAATCAAATCCACCGGTAAGATTTTCTGCTCCCAGTTCCTGGTTCTGCTGCTTCCTCTCCTCCTCCTCTCCCTCCTCCTCTTCCTCCTCCACTACTAAGGCTGTTTTTGGGGGCGTATTTGTTCTGTGGATGCAGGACACCTTTAATATAACGGTGAAAACCCTTTCAAGCCAAGGGCGAAAGTCAATTCAAAAATATTCAAGAGGCACCAACCTCCAGTGGAGTGGGTTGTTCTCAGTATGTCTACAGACATGAGCTTATTTTGCACAAACAGATCTCAGGTTTCCAGTTGTGTGTCAGTACACGTTTACTGCTGAAATAATCCAAGCTTTTGAGGGCAGTATCCCAGGCCATCTTCATCAAGGAAGATATCAACTAAAATAAAGCTACAAATACACCAAGGTTTGATCAAAACCACCTGGGTAAATCTGTGAAGATTCTCAGTCATCCAGATGAGTTTATCTGGAAGTTGAATTATGGCAACTGGACTTGTTTTCTTGAGAGATTGAAACGTTTCACTGCTCATCCAAACAGCTTCATCAGTCTGACAAAGCTGTTTGGATGAGCAGCGAAACGTTTAAATCTCTCAAGAAAAGAGGTCCTCTTGCCATGACTCAGCTTCTAGACACCTGGGTAAATGTTCAGACCAAGCTCAGGCATGTTCATTTCCAAGATGTAGTGCTCCACAATGGCCAGCTTTCTATAAAAGC